>JAHRHZ010000266.1:22187349-22203303 GCA_024137785.1 Ginglymostoma cirratum
ACTCCCCTCCAGCCCCACCACACCCGGCACTTTTCCCTGCAACCGCAAGAAGTGCTACACCTGCCCCCACACCTCCTCCCTCACCCCAATCCCAGGCCCCAAGAAGACTTTCCACATCAGGCAGATGTTCACCTGCACATCTGCCAATGTGGTATACTGCATCCGCTGTACCCACTGTGGCTTCCTCTACATCGAGGAAACCAAGTGGAGGCTTGGGGACCGCTTTGCAGAACGCCTGCGCTCAGTTCGCAACAAACAACTGCACCTCCCAGTCGCGAACCATTTCAACTCCCCCTCCCATTCCTCAGATGACATGTCCATCCTGGGCCTCCTGCAATGCCACAGTGATGCCACCTGAAGGCTGCAGGAACAGCAAATCATATTCAGCCTGGGAACCCTGCAGCCCAATGGTATCAATGTGGATTTCACAAGCTTCAAAATCTCCCCTCCCCCAACCGCATCCCAAAACCAGCCCAGCTCATCTCCACCTCTCTAACCTGTTTTTCCTCTCACCTATCCCCTCCTCCCACCTCAAGCCCCATCCCCATCTCCTATCTACTACCATCATCCCGCACCCTTGACCTGTCCGTCCTCCCTGGACTGACCCATCTCCTCCCTAACCCCCCACCTACACTCACCTTTACTGGCTCCATCCCCGCCTCTTCGACTTGTCTGCCTCCTCTCCACCTATCCTCTCCTCTATCCATCCTCTATCCGGACCCCCTCTCTCCCTATTTACTTCAGAACCCTCTTCCCCTCCCCCATTTCTGATGACGGGTCTAGGCCTGAAACGTCAAGTTTTCCTGCTCCTATGATGCTGCTTGGCCTGCTGTGTTCATCCAGCCCCACGCCTTGTTATCTTAACAATGGCATCCTGGATTGCTTCTGGGTCCTAGAAATAGTTGTTGAATGTGGGCCCAATGATTTGGATGTGGGGTAAGATTTTCAGGTTTGCAGATGATGCCAAACTCGGTGGGAGTGTGAGCTGTGAGCAGGTTGTGAAAAAAAACTCAAAGGGATTTAGACAGCTGAGTGAGTGGCTAAGAATAAAACAGCTGGAATATTATATGGAAAAGAATCTACTTTTGTAGGAGAAATGAAGATGCAGAGTATTTCTTAAATGGTAACAGAGGGACAGGTGGTGGTGTCCAAATGGACTTAAACTGTGCTTGTTCAAAGTCACTGAAAGCTGACATTCAGGTGCAGCTAGTAACTCAGAAAGCAAACAATACGTCAGCCTTTATCACAAGAGGATTTGAGCGCAGGAGTAAAAGATATCATGCTTCAGTTTCAGTTCTGGAATCCACATTATAAGAGGTGTGATTGCACTGGAGAAGGCGCAGAGGAGATCTACCAGGATGTTGCCTGGCCTTGAGAGCTTTCGTTATGACAAGAGATTGTTATGTAGGGGTTATTTTCCTTGGAGCAGAGAAAACCAATCGGGTGCATGATTGGAATGTATAAACTTATGAGGGGCATTGACAGGGTAGATGGGAAGAAACTCTTCCCTTGGTAAAGAGATCAACAACAGGGCGGATAAGGTACTGACTTAAATGATCAGCCGTGGCCAAATTGATTGGCAGAACGGGCTTGAAGGGCCCAATTCCCACTCCTGCTCCTGTTCTCTATGTTTCTAAAGAAATGTGACATTCTGCTCAAGTGGGAGGGATAGGAATGATTTAGGAAAATTGAATATTAATAGGTTTTCAAATGAATATAAAGTATACCTAACTACAGAGAGTAGAAATAATGGTCACATGGCAGCATGAATATGCCATTCATCCCCTGGGGCCTATTCAACCATTTTTAGATCACAGCTTATCTCTGTTTCAACTTTGTTTATCTGCCTTTGTGCTATATCCTTTGATGCTCTTATCTAATAAAAATCCATCAATCTCAGTCTTGAAAATTCTGTGGAAAAGTACTTCTGATTTCACTCATAAATAGCCAAGCTTTAATTTTAAGATTATACTCATGTATTCAGCATTTCCCACCAAAGGAAATGCTTTATGGGTGTCAACCATATTAAGTCACTGAGGAAGGGTCAACTGACCCGAAATGTTAACTCTGATTTTTTCTTCACAGATGCTGCCAGACCTGCTGAGCTTTTCCAGCAACTTCTGTTTTTGTTCCTGATTTACAGCATCTGCAGTTCTTTCGGTTTTCATATTAAATCACAGCATCATTTTAAAAACCGTCATTAGCTCATCCTCTCAACTCAAGGGAATGCACATCAAGTTTAGGCAACCTGTCCACATAATTTAGAGTTTTAAGCCCTAATCTTATAGTGAATCTGTGGTATAACACCTCCATGGTCAATATAACGGCTATCATTTATTTGTGGGATGTAGGTTTCGCTGGCTGGCCAGCATTTATTGCCCGTCCCTTGTTGCCCTTGAGAAGGTGGTAGTGAGCTGCCTTCTTGAACTGCTGTAGTCCACCTGCTGTAGGTTGACTGACAATACCATTAGGGAGGGAATTCCAGGATTTTGACCCAGTAGTAGTGAAGAAACCTCAATATCCTGAGGTTCTTGGGTCCAAAACTGAACACAATACTAAGGGTAAGATTCTGTACAAGAAGTATCATTTCCTCACATTTGAATTCCGGCCTTCTTAGGACAAAAGCAAACACTATCTTAGACACTTTAATTACCTTTGGTACCTGAGTACATGCTTCCAGTGATTTGTGTACAAGGAGGCCTGAATTCCTTTGTTCCTCCACCATGAGAGGGTGAGGATAGTGTGACAAGCAGTCAGCATCACCGAGGGACAAGGCCATGTAAGGACCCTCAAAAAGAAGAAGGCAGACCAGTGGTGGACCTGAGTGGGACTTCTAACAATGTAAGAAATAAGGACAGTTGCATGCTATTCAGCCCCTCAGCCTATGCTGCTATTCTATAAGATCATGGCTGATTGGCACACGGCCTTAATGCCTCTCTTGTGTCAGCTACTTATGGCCCTCAACTCCCCAGTATGTTGAAAAACCACCATCTTCTTTCTATACTTTCAATGATCTAGCCTCCACAACCTGATGATGTAGGCAATTCTGGACATTCATCACCCACTGAAAAACGGAATTCCTTCATATCTCAGTTTTTAATGAGTGTCCCCTTATTCTGTAACTTCATCCCCTGGTTTCAGACTCTACCAGTACTGGAAACATCTTCCCAATATGTACCTTGTCAAGGCCCCTCAGAATATTGGATGTTTCAATAAGATTACTTCTCATTCTTCTAAACTCCAGTAAATAAAGGCCAAACATGTTTAGTCACTTCTGATAAGTCAACCACTTCATCCCAAGAATCAGCCTAGTAAATCCCTTTTCATCTGCCTCCAATGCCAATATATTCATTCTTAAATATGGGGACAAAAACCATACACTGTCTGTGTGGGTTTTCTCTGGGTGCTCCAGTTTCGTCCCACAGTCCAAAGATGTGCAGGTTAGGTGGATTGGCCATGCTAACTTGTCCAGGGGTGTGCAGGTTAGGTGCATTAGCAATGGGAAAATGCAGGGCTATAGGATAAGGGGAAGGCGGGTCTGTGTGGGACGCTCTTCAGCGGGTTGATCTGGAGTCAATGGGCTGAATAGTCTACTTCCACACTGTAGGGGATTCTATGACTCTAACAACACATCCCTATTTTTAAATTCCAATTTCCCTAGCAATAAAAGCCAAAATACAATTTGCCTTCTTAATTACCTGCTGCAACTACATGCTAACGTTTTGTGTTTCATACACAAGAACACCCAGATCCATCTGCGCTGTATTTGACTTTTGGAATCTTTCTCTATTTAAATAATAATCTCCCTTTTGGTTCTTCCTGCCATAATTCATGACCGTACACTTCCCGATCTTAAGTCCATCTGCCAATTTATTCATCCACTATTGGATAAGGCCAAAGATATGGGAAGTGATATGAGCTTTTGCAGTGGCCTAGAGCAAGTTAGCTGCAAGTTAGACAGAAGACATTGTAGAAAGTAGTTCTCTAAAGTAAATATGTTACCTTACCAAGTTCCAACTGCAGTTAGGAAGAATGAACAGAATGACATTCTAGCTACATGGATGACCAACCGGGGAGCTAGGTTATAGTTAAGAGCACCAAAGGGAGAAAGATTTTGAGAAACGAAAGGAATTCGACCATTGTATGTATGTTCGACCATTGTATGTATGACCATTCTATGTATGTAAAACCATTTGGAATTGGACAGTTTTCACAACCAATTACAAATGAGGAAATAGGAATGCCAACTTAGCATTTCTGAACTGTATAAAAAGCAGCCTGGAAACCTCCGATGTTAACAGGACTCAAGATTCACTACTGCAAAGGGATACCTACATTAGGAGCATGACAAAGACTTGGCAAAGAGTTCCAGCCTGGCCAGCTGACTACTCTCCCGGGTAATAACATTTATGGTTAGTTACAGAACCCCGGATAGTAAAGGATAGTGGTTGAGTTATCTCTAGTAGTTAAAGACATGTATCATTTATATAAGTACTTAATAGATTTTATAGAGCTCTAAATGTTTCCACTGTGTCTTTGTCTATGTATATACTGTTGTCTCACAGAGACAGGCAACACCACTCAGTTAAGTTATTTCTATCACTTTGTAGATTCCTGTGTCCTCATCACAACATGCCCTCCCACTTATTTTTATATCATAAACAAATCTGAACATATTTCACTGCTTCCCCTCCTCTGAGTCATTATTATAGAGAGTAAATAATTGAAGCCATAGGATGATCCTTGTGTCACTTCAATAGTTACATTTTTCCAACTGGAAAAGCAACCATTGGTCCTAACTCTCCAACTTCTGTGTGTTAACCAATCCTCAATCCATGCGAATAATTTACCCCAAATTCCATGAGCTGCTATCATAAATGCTAACTGTTTATGTGACACCTTAGCAAATGTCTTTTGTGAAACCAAATACATTGCATCTACCAGTTTCCCTTTATTATCTCTGCTTATTACATCTTTAAAGGTCTGTCAAACATGATTTTCCTTTCACAAAGCCATGTTAACTCTCTGTGTGATTGTGTTAAACTTTTCTAAATGTCCTGCTATTTCTTCCCCAACAATGAACTCCATCATTTTCCCAATTATAGATGTGAGGCTAACTGGCCTATAGTTTTCTGCTTTTAATCTCCCTTCATGAACTGAGAAGTCACATTAACAGTTTTCCAATCTACTGAAACCCTCCCAGAAACCAGTGAATTCTGGAATAATTTGACTAAAGCCTCCAATATCTCTATGAAGTCTTCCTTTAAAACTCTTGGATGTAGATCATCAGTTCCTGGTGACTTGTCTGCCTTTCGTCTCATTAATTTGTCAAATACTTTGTCCCTCATGATAAAGATTGTTAAAAGATGATTGCCCACATTAGTGCTTTGCTTGTCTGACATGTTTGGGATATTTAAAGTGTCCTCCATCATGAAGACCAATGCAAAATTCCTTTAATGGCTTTAAATGGCTTTACCAGCCATTTCCTTGTTCCTCATTATCAATTCGTCATTCATATTCTCTAATTGTCTCATACTCACTTTTGCTACTCTCTTTTTATACATCCATAGAAACTCTTCACCGTTTGCTTTCATATTTCTTTAATTTTTTAATCATCTGCTGCTGCTTCCTTAAAAAATCCAAATCCGCCAGCCTACCAGTAGTTTTATTACTCTGTGTGCCTTAGATTTTGATTAGATCCTCTCCTTGCCTGCATTTGTTAATTATAGGTGGTTCACTGCAGAAGGCTGTTGAGGCTGTGCCATTAACTATATTTAAGCTGAGACAGGCAGAGTTTTCATCACGAAGGGAACCAAGCATTATGGAGTGAAATAAATCCATGGAAGCCGATATCCCGTTACCAATTTATTTACACATGCACAGGACATGGATTCTGACCAGCTAGCTCACAGCCATTCCCTAGAGTGAGGAGAATCCCTGAGACTCTTGTTTATATCTGTTAGCCAGGACTCCCGAACTAGCCAGGGTAACAGCCCCAATCAGTGAACTCATACTCAATGGATCCACCTGACCAATCTCATTCCAATCACTACATGGGGAATAGACAGGAAATTGGAATTGAGGATTATCAGATCAACAGTGATCTCATTGAATGCTGGAGCAGACTCGATGGGCTCAATGAGCCATTTAATCAATATTTAGATATCCGGTTGTGATATCATAGCCTTCAAGTCAATGAGCCAAGCGTTAGAAAATGAGATCAGTGTAGCCAGATCTTTGCCGACAATGAAAGGTCAAACGGCCATGTTCTGTGCTGTAAAGATCTCTGAGCCTCTGACTTACAATTGAAAAAAAATCGAATCCCTACAGTGTGGAAACAGCCTATTTGGCCCGACAAGTTCACACCGACTCTCCAAAGAGCATCCCACCCGGACTCACACCCCTACCATACCTCTGTAACCCTGCATTTCCTATGGCTAATCCACCTAACCTACACATCCCTGCACACGATGGGCAATTTAGCTTGTCTAATCCACCTAACCTGCACATCTTTGGACTGTGGGCTGGAATCAAACCCGAGTCCTTGGTGCTCTGAGGCAGCAGTGCTAACCATGGAGCCACCGTGCCACCCCATGTCAATGTCACAACATTAACAAAATATCTCAATTTGCTTTTCTCAGATTTAAAGGGGACGGTTTACACTTTTCCATGTTGTAAACCATTTGCTATTATTTTGATGATCATTTAGTGGGATGGATTTAACACAGCAGGTCATAGTGGGAACCATAGTGGCCAAGTCCAACAATTTGTAAGAAAGATTCTCCACCATTCTCCTGGAGGTGGCAAAATCCCCCGCTATTAAGATGGGGGGGTGGTGTGTGGTGATGCAATTAGCATAGGATTCCCAAGCACCAACAATGAGATGTCAGCTAGGCTCATCATTATATGACCAAAAAACTATATACATAGCAGCAGAAGTAAGCTATTCACCATTCAAAGAGATCATGGCTGACCTGTTAATCCTTAATTCAACTTTCCTGTCTTTGCCTCATAACTGCAGGGGAGGCGATGGCCTAGTGGTATTATTGCTGGACTGTTAATCCAGAGACCCAGATAATGTACAGGGGACCCAGGGTCAAATCCCACCATGGCAGATGCTGGAATTTGAATTCAATAAATACCTGGAATTAAAAATCTAATGATGACTGTGAATCCATTGCTGATGTCGGGGAAAAACCCATCTGGTTCACTAATGACATTTAGGGAAGGAAACTGCCATCCTTACCTGGTCTGGCCTGCATGTGACTCCAGACCCACAGCAATGTGGTTGACTCTTAACTGCCCTCTGGGCAATTAGGGATGGGCAATAAATGATGTCTAGCCAGCAATGCCCTCATCTTGTGAATGAATTTTAAAAAAGCCCTTGATTCCTTTACTGATTACAAATCTGTCTACCTAAGCCTTGAATATTCTTGACAACCCAGCCTCACAGCCCTCTGTGGTTGAGAATTCCACAGATTCACTACCCTTTGAGAGAAGGAATGCCTCCTCATCTATATCTTAAAAATGGGAGAACCCTTAGGTTGTCTCCAGTCCTAGACTTGTCCTCAGAGAGAAACAACCTGGCTGCATCTATCCTGTCAAGCCCACTAAGAATCTTATATGTTGTATTAAGGTCACCTCTCATTCTTCTAAGCTACAGAATAGAGAGCCAATCTACTCAACCTTTCCTTATAAGAACTCCTCTCTGTACTGCAGCCAGCCTGCTTCTAATGCTGTTATATCTTTTCTTAAGTAAGGGTATTACAACTGTTCATAGTATTCCAGGTGTCTGGTATAATTTTAGCAAGATGTCACTATTATTATACTTCATTCCCTTTGGAATAAGGGCCAACATTCCACTTGCTTTCATTATTAGCCACTGAATTGGATGCTAGTTTCTTTTGTGATTTATGCACAGGGATCTCCAAAGCCCCATGTGCTGCTCCTTTCTGTAGTCTTTCTCCATTTAAATAATCGTAGAATTCCTACAGTATGGAAACAGATCCTTTTGGCCCAACTAGTCCGCACCGACCATCAGAGCATCCAACCCAGATCCATCCCCCTATAACCCACCTAATCTACACATCCCCAAACATTTAGCATGACCAATCCACCTAGCCTGTACATCTTTGGACTGTGGGAAGAAACCAGAGCACCCAGAGGAAACCCACACAGACATGGGACAAGTGTGCAAAATTCACACAGACAGTCGCCTGAGGGTGGAATTGAACCTGGGTCCCTGGCACTGTGAGGTAGCAGTGCTAACCACAGAGCCACCATGCCACCCTTAATATTCAGCTCCTCTATCCTTGCTGCCAAAATGAATAAACTTACATTTCCCCATATTATATTCCATCTGCCAAACTTTTGTCCACTCACTTAACTTGTCTGTATCCCTCAGCAGACTCCCCAAGACCATAAGACCATAAGAAATAGGAACAGAAGTAGCTATTCAGCTTCTAGAGCCTGCTCCACAATTCGATAGCATCATGGCTGATCTGGCATTCCTCACATCCACTGTCCTGCCCTTTCCCTGCAGCCCTTAATTCCCCGACTGATCAAGAATCTCTCCACCTCAGGTTAAAACATGCACATGAGCTCTACCACAGACAAATCTCTGCTGCAAGGAATTCCAAAGAACCACAACCCAATGAGAGAAGAAATCCCTCGTTATCTCAGTCTTAAATTAGAAACCCCTTTATCCTGACGTTATGCCCTCTGGTCCTAGAGTCTCCCCTGACAGGAAACATTCTCTCAGCATTTACCCTGTCAAGCCCCTTAAGAATCCTCTATGTTTCAATAAGATCACCTCTGATTCTTCTAAACTCGAGGGAGTAGAGTCCCAATCTGCTTAACCTTTGCTCATAAGGCAAACCCTCCATATCAGGGATCATACAAGCGAACCTTCTCTGAACTGAAACAAAAACAGAAATTGCTGAAAAATCTCTGCAGGTCTGGCAGCATCTGAGCAGAGAAATCAGTGTTAACGTTTCGGTTCGAGTGACCCTTCCTCAGAACTGAACGGAACTGAACTCTGTACTGCCTCCAATGAAATTATATCTTAAAGTGAATTCATTTCTGAGTTTTTGAATAGGAAGAAGCACAGTCTTAATTCTGGACTTGTTTTGTAGGGTCGGAGATGGAGAATTTCGCTTTCATTTTCCATTGATCTTGAACTGCCAGAAACATGCATTTAATTTCAATTGGAAATGTTTCTTTGACATGCAGGAGCGCAAATCAGTAATTTGCAAAACAGAAGAAAAATAATTTTTGCATGGTGAATAGCAGGTATTGCAAAAATGTTCCTTTGGAAAGAGGTTGTTGCAGATTTTTTGAAAGATTTGAATATACAGATAAGCTAGTGCTACACCTCCTGACCCCATTGCACCATTATATCTTTAGTCTTGTTCTTGTTTGCTTTTGTGGCTGTTGCTGACCTGGGTCTCTAGCACAATTCTCAGAAAAGCTTTGCATGAACTTCCCCTCTGTCCGTGGTTAGTTATTCCTGATACCACTTTTCAGATTAGAATGGAAAAGCTGCTAATCAGTTGTGGTAGTCTTGTAGATCTGCAAAATTACTGATTAACTCCACATTTAAAAAAAGTTAACACATTTTCTGAAACACTTCAAAATGTGTTTGTCCTCGGTTGGTTGGTATGACAGTTATTCTGTTTAAAGTAAATAGTTCACCACAAATCTTTATTTGTTATAGAAATACTGTAAAACTGAAACAATGAAACATTTAGTTGTGTTATGGTGAAATCTGACAAATAGCAACAGAAATTAAAATGTATAACAAAAATTAAACTATGTTCCATTGTTTAGGAGGTTGTTATGTGGTCCAGGTTAAGCATTATCTTCAATTATTCTTTGAGTACTTATTTAAGGAAGGACGCAACAGCATTTGAAGGCAGCAGAGTTTGATTCCTGGGCTGAAGCTCACTGAATATTTTTAAGACTGGGTTAAACAGATTGTTCATTGACATAGGAGTAAAGAGGTATCAGTGGTAGATGGGAAAGCAGACTTAAGGCCAGATTCAGATTAGCCCTGACTTTGTCAAATGACGGAGCGGGTTGTATATGTCAAGTGGTCTATTGGCACACCTAATATATATGTTCATATGCATGTATAAATAGTCATCACTAATTTTGTTCATAATTTCATCTAGTAATTTCTTTTGGTTGTACCAAATCACCTTGCTTAAATTTTAGCCTACTTTGTGGTGTTAAAAAGACTGACAACTTCTTGAATGTAAAAACAGCAATGTGAACATACTGCTAATTTCTGCTCCTTGGTGGGAGACAACTCGAGAGAAATAGCAACAATGTAAAACAGCACTGACGGCAAAGGCCACTGGAGAGTGAACAGGCCATAACCAATGTAGCCTGTAAGCTGCGTGGCTGCCTAGCAACCTGGAAGCTCCTGCACAGGCCACAAACAACACAACCCTTTACATTACTGCACATGTGTAAACCAAAAAAGAGGGTTTACACATAAGTAAATCACAAAGGCTATACAGAAACAATTAGAGGGAATGTTGGCCATTGCCCTGATTCTTCCAACAGCTCAGGTTTAGTTTTCACTGATGTGCCTTGTTCCGGTTTACACAATCTCCTGTCAGACCATTTTGTCTGTCAGATACAGTGAATGGAAAAATTAATTTGGGAGGATAGTAAAACAGTCTGTTGAATTGATATCGCTTATTTTAGACTAAAAGTAAATGTAAAGTTGCCATAGTCCTACTGGACCATAGGCTGCCCTCTCATTAGAGAGAGAGAGAGACAACTTGTAGTGGCATAACTTAAGGGTCACCATGCATCAGGCAAAGGAAAGGTTCAGAAAGAGTGTCGTTCATAGTAACTTCAGCCAGTGTGAGAATTGAAGCAATGCTGATGGCATTAGAAACCAGCTGTGCAGCCAACTGATCTCACCCACCCCCAGATTTGGATTATCATTGAAGCTAAAAATGTCTAATTTGTTACTGGTAAAATTTCTGACAAGACATAATTCTCAATCACATCATACTCAGCAATAATGAATACAATCGTGTTACAATGCAATATCAGTCAGTGCTTGGGCAACCAGGCAAAAGCAAATACAAATGAGGCAAAAAAATCCCTGCTGGCATGTTTCATTACTGTTCTTAATAGTTTGAATGATAAGGGTTAATGAATTAATAATCTGTTTAAGTGAAGTGACACAAACTATTTCTTTTCACTAGCAGTTCATCAAAATTTTCAGTTGGTGTTGTTGGTAAATGTTTAATTAGGAATGGAAGAAACCACTGGTGATCTACATGGATCAGAAGTGAGCCCTCACTATTTTGCACCATTTCAACTGATCAAAGTACTGATGGTTAGTGCCTTATCATTAAATAGAAGATACCACTGATTTGACCAACAAGGAAACAATAGTAAAGTGTACCATGAGAAGCAAATGGCACATCAAGACTGTTGCCATTATATCTGTAACAAATAAAACTAAACCCAGAACATTTATCAATAGAATTGCAGGCTGAAACTTAGAGGGCCCTGACAATATGGACTATGGTGGGAAATGTGGCAAAATCTCACAGAAAATGAAGCACATCGTGATATCCAGATCTACTCATGATATGTTTTAACTAAGTTCCAGGCAGCATAGAGAAATTTATATTGGTCAGCAGCAAGTTGCCTGTTAAGGGGGATTGTAGCTTGTTAACAATGTTATTAACTGCGCATCTCACCTCATTAATATGCAGCTTCTGATCCCACCACCAATTGTGAGCAATTCTCAACATGAAAGTCAGAGTGGATACCGGGCAACTTCAGCTCACCACCGGCTACAAAGCCTGCATCATTTGGTCACCATGCTGCAGCATCTCAGGGCATGACCCATGGGCACTAGATGCATGCACCCCTTGTCCAAAGGCTTTGGCGTCTGATAATTGCTAACTCCTCAGGATCCTCTTGGTCCTCTCTCCAATCCGCTTGCAGAATGTTTAGGAACTTAAAACCTATATTTCAGGACACACCAGCAATTAGCACTGAAAGACTACTGCGAGGATAGTTTGTTCACAGGGACAGGCTCATGGCTCACACTTTGGACCAGGCTGCCTCTCAAGCCTAGCAGGCCAGGCAGCATCAGAGGAGCAGGAAAGTTGACATTTCGGGTCGGGACCCTTCTACTGAACAAGTGTTATCTCTGACTCCAGCATCGGCAATTCTGTCTATCTCTGCTTCTCAAGTCTGCTCTTTGCATTCACTTACAGCCTGTCTGAATGCTCACAGAATCCAGCCTTTCCTTGCCTTGCTGTACCACTGAGAACAGTCACATAACCATGCAGACTGCCTTGTTTCTCCACAGTTGATGTGACACCTGTCTTCCTGCTTCACAGTGATCCTGACCCCCTACATACTCCTCCCAGTCTGCTTCACAATGATGCTGACCCACTGAACCCTCCTCCCAGTGTGCTTCTCTGTGTTCCTAAACCACTACATGCTGCTTCCAATCTGGTTCATAGGGATCCTAAGTTATTTCACATTCCTCGAAGTCTGTTTCATCATGATCCTGACCTGCCCTGTCTCTTACAGCATCGTTCGTTTTTTTGTTATTTTGTGCAGAAGAGGTTATTTTCATTTCTTTCAGAATCACTGAATTCACAATTTTCAAGATAAGCAAAATTTGCAATGATCAGTTTTAAAGAACTTGAAAATGGAAAGCAAATGAGCATGGACCATTTTGTCATGGGGCTCCATACAGTTATTTTGCAAAAGTGATCCACATTTGTGAAGAACTCTACATGACAGCATGTCACTTATTTTATGTTAGACTTTGCTGTAATTTTTGATGCTTGGTTAAAATGAATGCAAACTTCAATATTTTGTCGTTGATGAAAATCAATCAGTTAAACAAGTAAATAGTCAACACAGATTTCACAGGAAAATCTTCCCTGAAGAACCTCATTGAATTCAGGTATAAGTAAGCAGAATGATAGCAAGCAGCTGCTGGACAAAAAACAGAGAGTAGGGATAGAGGGTTATTATTCAGAAGGTGAGAGATGGGGTCTGACAAGGATCAGTGTTAAACTATTGATGCTCACAATTTATAATAGCAATTTAGACCTTGGACTAAAAATGCATCTCTTGTGGATGAAACAAAATGAGGAGGACAGTCAATATTGAGGGAGACAGCAACAAAGTACAAGGCGACAATACCAAACCTTCAGAATGGCCATGTAATTTCAACAGAGACAAGTGTGAGGTATTACAAAATGGTAAAATGTTATGTAGGCCATGTATTACTTGGGGGAAAAAAAACAATCTGAATGGGGTGACAGAGCTAAGGGATGTGTGAGCACAAGTATACAAATCACTACAACTGGCGATGCCAGCTGATGATGAAACCAAAGCAAACCAAGCACAGTTCTTTTTTTAAGAGAGATGTTTTAGAAGGTGTGAAGTTGACACTCAACCTGTATCAGATGTTGGCTAGAATAATGTTTTGATAGCCATTTTATACAGAGGATATAAAGACACTAGAACAAATACAATATATATCCATAAGGATGATACTAGACCTGCAATGTGATGCCGATCAGGAATGGTTGTTATGAACACACCTTCTTTCACCATTAGTTCCTGGGGTGGGACCTGGAGTTTCTGGCTCAGAGGCAGAGTACTGTCAATGCAGATGAGACAACACACAGCTTGCAATTCTATCCAATTTGATGTAAATTCAGAAGTCAAGAATATGACTAAATACAAATGCAACAAATTGCTGTTGTTTTTATTGATATGGCTGCATTGGGTCTGATTGTGTATAGTTCAATCACAGAAGCAACATGGTACTAAATGATTTGAACACCGGTGGTATCAGTTCATTAGTTGGAAGTATTATAACTGGTATCTATTAGAATGCAATTACTGTTGAAATCATTTTATAAATTATTCATACTGGACAATGACAAATATTCTTATGCTGTGTAGGTGTGAGAAGGTTTTGAACTTTTATTTTCCTGCTTGATCAGATCTGGTTTTCGCTGTAATCCCGTCAATTCAGTGACTGAACATTCCCAAAATTTTTCTACATGCAATGAACTAGTCAGTGCTGTACTTTTTAATGAGACGACACTGAACAAGGGTTGACTTGATTACACTTAAATTGGACTGAGTCCTCCTGAGCATGAGCTGAGTGTTCATGCTTCCAACTTAGACTATTATAAACATTGCACCCAGGATATGGAATATTTGGAAGTCCACATAGCTTACTTAACACAGCATCCATTAGTGGCACTAAGATGAAACTGCTGAACACGGAAGAGTCACATATGGTCATGAGGATAAATAACATAATTAAAAGAGTTCATGAGGCCTCTATCTTGTATTCAATACAGTGTGAAGCTGGAGGAACACAACAGGTCAGGCTGTAGGAGAGTAGAGTCAACGTTTCGGGCCTAGACCTTTCATCAGGACTGATTCCCTGAGGTTTTTCCAGAGGGCGGAGGACAGCTTCTTCAAGGTGGGCATCCTTGGAAGGGGCTTCACAGTGGGGTTATATCTCACTCAGAGATAGTAAGAACTGCAGATGCTGGAGTCAGAGTTGATATAGTATGGAGCTGGAGGAACACAACAGGTCAGGCAAGCCCTGATGAAGGGCCTAGGCCTGAAACGTCAACTCTCCTGCTCCTCTGATGCTGCCTGACCTGCTGTGCTCCTCCAGCTCCTGTCTACCTTGCATTTTTGGATTAACATTGAGAACCCTAATCATATGGCCTTAACTACTCCCGATGTCAGTCAATCACCTTTTCTATTTCAACACCTTTATTAGAATAATTTGGTGTCCTTCTTGTTTATACACCATTAAATGTAGGTTATAACTTTAAAAAATGTTTTTTAGGTTAATTTGGAAGCCTCAAGGCAGGTTGATGCACTCTAAGGCAATGCTGTGAGAATTCTTCAGAGTGAGAATAGGTGAAATAACTCAAAACAAATCAAGGTGCAGTTGAAATTTGTCGACTGCTATATCGGGAAATCAAATGTTGTTTGAAAGTAGAGTGAAAGCAAAGTAGGACATTGATTTTTTTTTTCTCCCGTACACAGCAAAGAGATAGATACAGGAAAGCACCCGTCCAATTATTGTTCTGAAAATGTTATGCCAAGTGGCAAAAGTGATCATGGTCTTCTAACTTTTCTGATCATACCAGCTGCAGATGACTTTATTAAAAACTGAAAGAACTGCAGATGCTGTAAATCAGGAACAAAAACAAAGTTGCTGGAAAAGCTCAACAGGTCTGGCAGCATCCGTGAAGAAAAAAACAGAGTTAACATTTCAGGTCCGGTGACCTTTCCTCAGAAAAGGGTCACTGGACCTGAAACGTTAACTCTGTTTTTTTCTTCAGAGATGCTGCCAGACCTGCTGAGCTTTTCCAGCAACTTTGCAGATGACCTTATTGTTGGGGTTCTGGTAAAAGCAGTTTTTAATGTTGAATGAGTCCATCTGCAGTTCTTGGAAATCCTTCCCCGTGAGATGTTGACATGAATGATGCCAAACCTGCCCATGCTGTTTTTTTCATTCATTCATGAGATGTGGGTGACATTGGCTGGATCAGCATTTAACTGTCCTTTGAACTTAGTGGCTTGTGAGGGCCATTTCAGAGTGGCAGTTAAAAGTCAACCACATTATTGTGGGTCTGGAGTTACGTGTAGGCCAGATCAGATTATCAAGGCACATCGTTAACCTGGTAGTAATGGTTTGTACTGGTCATTTTTGATTAGGGGAAAATGAAGCATGAGGTTGGTTCCCATTTCATTTCTCTCAAGTTTGAAGGGAACACAAACCTTCTTCCCAGAGAATTGTCCACCTGGAACCAGCCAGTGTTTCCTTTTGAGGTAGAGATAATAGGTACTGCAGATGCTGGAGAATCCAAGATAACAAGGTGTGGAGCTGGATGAACACAGCAGGCCAAGCAG
>JAHRHZ010000266.1:22203703-22264909 GCA_024137785.1 Ginglymostoma cirratum
CACAGCAGGCCAAGCAGGATTTCCTGCTCCTATGATGCTGCTTGGCCTGCTGTGTTCATCCAGCTCCACACCTTGTTATCTCTTTCCTTTTGAGGTTATGACTTGTCTGCCTTTATTGCTGTAGAATCACTATTAGCCATCCCTTGTAACCCTTAGCACAGAGGTCTTCCAGATATTACTGACCAGACCAGCTGGTGTTCTTCATTTCATGATAAAAATAAATGTGACTGAGATTGGGCTGCTGCTCACTGATCCACTGTGCAACAGACATATTAGATACACGTTTGATTTTTCTAGAAAGTGGCCAATTTCAAACAATGTTTATTGCAAATCAGATACTTTCTCAAAGCAGTTGTGACGAGAAGACTAATCATTACCATCCACTTTCTCCTGCAACATGGTTGCAGTTGCAGCTAAACAAAAAAAGACACATTTACAGCAATCTAGTAGTGCATTTCAAGCTTATTTCCATGCCTCGTACGATGGGTGCAGCAACCGCACCAAATATATAAAAGAGAAATTATGTAACAGAAATAATTACAACTGTGAAACTGCTAATCTGACAGACTGCTTGGCTTTAAAGTCAACTTTTGTTTTTAGTTCTAGCAAGTGAATTGAGCCTGCTAGTAAAAAAACTAACAAGAAAGCTAGGAGAAACTCTACATTCACTCTCACAGATACATTTATTTATTACTAAGACTGTTCATCATGAATTTTGTTCAATTATTGCTCTGTTTTTCTCCCACTCTATTATTTTTGCTCTTGCATTTTTGGTGTGGGTGTCAGAATTCTCTTCTTGTTTTCACTGTAACGCTACATCCATGTCTATCTCTAACCTTATGTTTAGCATACATTGGGGTGAATTTTAACATAGTGCAATGGAGTAAAAGTGGTAGTAATGAATTGGTTGCTCCATCTTACCTCTCTCATATTGGAAACAAAAAGTGAGCGTGGTATAAACCAGGCTGCTGATTCACTATATCCCCTTCTATATCTATGTAGACATGGCTTTGTATTTCTCTTTGTTCAATATGCTTTTTACTTTGCTCTCCTCAATATAGAATTCCAGAACATTATTTGCAAAGGAGGCCGTTTGGACCATCATGACTCTGCCAGCTTTTTGACCAATGTTTTTGTATCACTCACTTTGCTTTACTCTGTAGGCATTTAATTTTGTGTATACTTACTATGGAGAAGAAAACCTCCTCAGTTTTCCCAAGTATCTACATCAATTTTAAAAAATATCTGCCATTTATACTCACATGCATGCCTATACATGCACATTCTTACATGAATAAAACATTAACTTGTATATGCTTGCGTAACAAAATGTCACTGTGCTAAATTATTTTTGTCTGCTTTTCACTTTCCTCTTATCTTTTCTTCATATACAATTTACAACATTAAGTGTTATCAGTTTGTGAGGTGGTACAACATGGTTCATTGTACTTTTGCTTTAAACTAAGGGGAACATAATATGTTTTTTAATTGTAGTAAGGCCCTTATCTTGGTTCTAAGTGTGTTCACTGGGTACACGGCCCACAGAGTTTGCATAGTCAGCAAAGGAGGAAGCACGTAGCATTAAATGCGTTGGCCGCTGTCATTCCAAATTTAATAAAGTGGAAATGACAATGACATTATACAAACCTTTTACAAATCCTGACAAAGATTATTCAGCTCTTGATGTCTGGGCCTAAAGCTTCTGCATTTTCTTGCAGTTAAGACTGGGGTAAATTGTGCCAATTAAAGCAACATTCCATCTATATAAAGGGACTCACAAAAGACATCTCACAAATAACGCCTGATAAAAATCTGCAGAGTAAATATATGTGCAAAGGTGTTTTGCCCTTGTAAAACAACATCTTCCTGAAATAAGGTTAAAGCAATTCTCTATCATACACTGTACTCACTAATTTTCCTGAGGGAAATATGGTCAAACTATGTCTATGAGAGCAAAATTAATCAAGTAGAATTCTTCAACGAGTCTGTGGTAGAAATTGGTACACATGATGCTTCTTTTCAGGGGTAAACTGGGTGCATAATTCTGTTTGATATGCTGCACCAATCTTGATAGGTGCACGGCCCAATGTTAAATTCAGAGGCCCGATACTTTAGTCATTCAGGCAGACTCTTTTCCTTATGTAAATTAGAATTCTAACATCTTTTAAAGGACCCGTATGAAAATGTATCAGTGGCTTGCCAGGATTTTGCCAGGCTGCCAATGATAGGGAAGAACTTGAAATGGCACTTTAAGTAAACACTTAAACAAAAATAAAGAAGATCTCCTTATCTCCACCCACAGACGGTTGACATCAATAGAATGGGTTGAGCTGATACAATATGTATATTAACCCATTCAGTACCATTACCTTTTACTTAGTATAATTGTTTAGGCTCCCTCCCAAATTTCTCGTAATTATTTTTAATGACTGGACATTAACGAGTTACATAAGTTGTGAGTCTTGACCTTAAACTAATTGACCACCGCTTCCGACCTTGAGCCAGATACCGTTTCTCTGTAATGGTGCTAACTTACACTATTTAGGATATATCTGACAAAAATATTACTATTTTAGTGGTCATAATGCTCATTGATTGCAACCCTTTTCTGACGGATTATTTTTGTAATGAATTCATGTACTGTGAGATATGAGTCTCCTGTGGTGAAGAAGTGGCATGAGCGGTGGTAATGTCACTGATCCAGCAACGCAGCAGCTCAAACTAGTGCTTGAGAAAGGCAGGTTCAAATCAGCCTCTTAATTTAAGCTTAATTAATAAATCTGGAACTAATCAGCTACTCCTTGTAACAGTGACCATGAAACCATTATCAATTATTGCAAAGGAACCTCATCTGGTTCACTAGTAAATTTAGGGAAGAAAGTCTGCCATCTTTACTTAGCATGACCTACATGTGACTCCAGGGCCACCGGGATAGCAATGTGGTTGATTTTTAACTGTCATTTGAAATGATCTAGCAAGCCATTTAATTCATTGGCAATTCATGACAAACAATAAATGCTGGCCTTGCCAAATCTACCAAAAGAGTAAATAGGAAGTAAAAATGACTCCAGTCAACTAGCATTGCTTCTAATGCTGCTAAATGCTTTTCCTGAAACTCGCCTGAAATCTATGAGCTTTGTTAATCGGAAAACTCTACAACTTTATCTTGTTGCTATCACATCTCACTGGGGCAGCACAATGAAATGTATCAGAATTTCCCCCTTTAAGTGACTTTTAGACTTTGATTGACAGAAAGCATGAAACAGGTTTCTGTACTTAACAAGAGTGTCTATTTATTACAAATAAATAGATCCTAACAGCAGATAAACAAATATAAACTGCCAACATAAATCTCGACTAGTAACAATTCTCTAACCCACTCATAAACTCCCTCTCTACACACACAGACAGACAGATACAGGAAAAAATGTGGGTGCTATTGGTGAAGGGAAGGATGGGGAAAGCGGTTCAATGGTCCCTGTCCACAGGATTCAGTGAGATGATCCTTCTGCTGATCAGAATGTTGCTTTTTAATCTTCCTTCTCCAGGTACTTTCATTTGTTTGCAGAAGACACGGGGTGACTGGTTCGCAGTAATAAAAGTCTCTGACTATTAACTAAAATGCAAAATTTACAGCAACCGAAAGGGAATTAACCAGCTAGCTTCAGGTTTGAGATACAATTGCTGTAGAGCAGGCACAGCTCCTTCCTTTCCAGATTCTCTATCAGACATTCACACCCACAAGCTGTTGAGCTACCTGGGAGCCTATCGCATATTAGTTGGCAGGCAAAAGGCCTCTGTCATCAATAATTTGTCACCATACCACAGACCAAATAGCTACTTTGTAATGGTCAAAGCTCCATTCATATACAGTCCCCAGCTCCACCTTGTCTGTGACTACACTTTTTCTAATGTTCGAGCAAACAACTGGGTAAACAGCACTTACAATGAGAGTCAGGCTACTTGCTTTTAAAAAGTACACCAATTCTTCGATAATCCTTCGATTTAAAACAGTTTCCCATTTCAGTCCACAATCAAAAAATACGAAAATTTAAAAAGATATGTTTTTTACATAGCCTTTTGACCATATTCCACAAGCCCCATCCCTCTCGAGCAACAAACATCTTGGGGTCTTTTGTCCAGTTACTGCCACTGTCAGAAGCCTTGTTTTCATACAACACAGTGATTTACTGTGTTGTTTCCAGTGAATTTTCCTCCTTTAGGCCAATGACTGGAAAATCCTGTGCATGATGACTGTGACTTTCCAATAGGATCCCAGCTGAGGGGTTTCCCACAGGCAACATTATAAAGGAATGGAGGAAAGTTGACCCTTCAGTTGTGGCTCGATCTCATTTATATGATATGCATTTAATACCTTCCTGATATCTTACCCTGCAAACCTGTCACTATAAATATTAAAATAACAATAAATCTTTCCTTATTGCTTTTATTACTTAACTATACTCCGTTTTTAGTTCTTCACACAAAATCATTTTCCTGAACCTTCCTTGTCAATCCTCAGAAAGTTGAAAACTTCTGTTAGATTATCTTGCATCTCACTCTCTCTGAGTAACACTATCAATGAATGACCAATAAACATCCTCTAGTTTTGTTTCTTTTCCATGATTGCAAATACCCTTTTATTATCGGGGGAGATGATGGCCTAGTGGTAATATCGGTAGACCTATTAATCCAGAGACCCAGATAATGTTCTGGAGACCTGGGTTCAAATCCTGCCATGGCAGATGGTGGAATTTGAATTCAATAAAATATCTGGAATTAAGAATCTAATGATGACTGTGAATCAATTGTTGGGGGAAAAACCCATCTGGTTTGCAAATGTCCTTTAGGGAAGGAAACAGCCATCCTTACCTGGTCTGGCCTACATGTGACTCCAGACCTGCAGCAATGTGGTTGACCCTTAACTGCCCTCTGGGCAGTAACTGCTGCCTAGCAAGCAATGCCCTCATCCTGTTAATGAAAAATATATGAATTATTCTAACATGTATAATTTTACTCTTTTGTGTTATTATGATACAGCTGATGATTTTTACTGACTAAGTCAGATAGATACCAGACTGAAATCTGGTTGGATAGATCATGTTATTTTTATTTAACAAGGTGATCATCTATTACATCTATTGGACTAACCTAACTGTTCTTTCAATTCCTGTTCCTGAGAATTTGGTAGCCTTTTCCCCTATTATCACAAACTGAGCTTAGACTTTGTCATCTTCAAATAACACCTTCAAGGTTCTAAACAGAACCCTCTGGTCTAAAGATTTCAACTAAAGGCCTTACTCTGAAGTAACCTGACTCCAAACTTTCCTGTACTATCTTCTTTTTCTCGGAGAAACAGTTTCATACATTTGACTTCAGCCATGACTTGTGTGAACTAAAAAACAAAAGCTTTTCAAGCTATGGGATTTGTACCGATGAAAAACAAAAATTCCTGATACTTTCAAAAAGAAAGAAAGAAATGCTGTTCAATTTGTTCTGGCCACTTGTAAAATTTTCCCAGAATAAACAAATTCTCATTATCACCCCAGAGACTCCCTCTCTCATACTGTGTTGAAAAATATGGCTCCAAAATCCCCTCATTAACACAGATCAACATCTACATGCCAGTGTTCAAAATACAAACTTTAATTTGAATAATATTCAAATATATATATGTGTGAGCATGTGTGAGGTCACACACCTTACATCATACCATAGTAAATCCATTTGCCAACTCTTATCAATTTGCCTAATTAGTTAAGATCTACTATCCACACGTAATGGTTGACCTCCAAATTTTGTTTCATTATCAAACTTAATATCATTACAAAAAAAAGCATCCTTTAATTTCATGATTAATTCGCCCCATTGAAATATTGAAGCATTTACTTGGAGCAATATTTGGGTGAGCAGGAGGTTGGAATAAGCCACAAATAATCCTACCCTCAGCAATGAGGCCGAGGCAATGACACGAGTCAGTTTAAAACAAGTGGCACATGGCAGCTGGCCAGATGCCAATTTCAGGCAGCTTGATGCTACCGTCTGAAACAATTGATAGTGGAATAGTCACCATGCTAACTAGGTCAGTTAAATGGTATTGTTTTCAAGAGGATGCCGTGGTAAGAGTGAGTGAGAATGGAGTCATAGCTTAACCAAGGAAGGAGAGAATTAAAAAGAGCTACCTTAAATGACATCTCTGACCATGGCTATCTTCAGTTGGCAGGAAAGCCACACTGTCTTCCATATTCAGGCTAGAGTGATTGCATTTGAGTCCCACTGATGTCAAAAGTTGGACCATGATCTGAATATTCAAGGAAGGCTTTGCCGTCCTCAGGCTGGTGTCTCTGCTGCCTGCTCAGAGAATGGGCTAATACATTGGATGATAGCATATAGCGTAGACCAAGTATTGATAACTCTCCCAGCCTGATCTTAACTGTCCACATGCCCAGTATTTGCCAAATAGATAAAGTTAAGGTCCATCTCTATCAGCAGAATAGTAATTCAACATTTCAGTTTCCAAATGCTATTTTATTTCAGTATTATGTCCTCCCCACGTTTACTACATCTACAATTGGGGTGAGATTTTTAATTTGATATCTATATTTAAAATAAGAGGAACATTGAGCAGCACCAGTGCACTGTGGGAAGTACAAGTGGCAGAATCCAGCAGTAGTACTGTAGCTACCAGCACTGTACCAACCTGGGAAACTACAGATGGGATAGTGCATAAAATCACAATTGCAACATGCTCATCTATAGAATATGGAAACAGATATTAGAGACCAGGACTTCACCCCACCCTGCACACAAACCTAAATAATTAAAACTGCTTCATGAAAGGTTGTGAGGTAGCTCAAATGAATTTCATAATATCTAAATTCCTTCTTGGCAGAATTTCAATTAAATTTAAGTATCTGTCCAACTGAAGTGGGCGTAGTGTAGGAATCAGTTATAAAGATTAACGTGGGTGACAATGAGACTGGACTGGATTCCAAATTGTTGTCACTGTTAGTGTTAGTGACCTGACTGGTGAAATGTAACCTACTTTTCACCTTTAATTTTCTTGCTGTAAGCGATGTAATACAGGTGAGTGACAGTGTGGATGAGATTAAACTTATAACCCGCATTATTTGAATAACTGCCTAATATTATCCAAGTTCAAAGCATTGTGTTGTCTCTCCCCAATATATTGGCTAGCTCACTGAGCTCCAATATTCATTCCTGCTTTCGAATGAGAATAAACTAGGCAATCTAGATTAAATTTATCCACCTATCACTTCTGCCACCTTTCTGGCCTTTTTAATTGGGGCTCAAAGACAGAGGCCACTTTACCCAAGGCAAACCAATGATGCTCTAAACTAGGATGTTGATACAATTTATTTTTATTCTTTCATGAGATATGATCATCAGTGGCAAAGAATGTTCTTGAGAGTGTGATGGCAAAACTCTTTCTTGAACCCTGACAGTCCACCTGTGTTTAGTATATCTATGGTGCTGTTAAGAAGGGAGGACCAGGTTTGTGATCCAGTGGCAGTGGCTCTAAAGTGATATAGTTTCAAGCCACAGTGGTGGCTTGTGGGAGAACTTGCTGGATATTGCTGAATAAGTGTGGCCTTCGCACTTTCAGTGATCACTTCCAATACTTTGCTGATGATCGAGAGTAGACTGATGGGGTAGGAATTGGCTGGATTGGGTTTGTCCTGTGCAATTTTCCATATTTCTGTTTGATGCCAGTGTTATCACTGTACTGGAACAGATTGGCTAGGGTGCAGCTAGTTCTGGAGCACAAGTTTTTAATACAATTATCAGACTGTCGTCAGGATCCAGAGCTCTTGCAGAATCGAGTGACATTACATGGTTAGAATCAAATTGGCTAAAGACTGGCAGTTGTGTTCTGAGAACCTCAGGGAGAGGCTGAAATGTGTCAGCCACTTCAAAGGGCACCAAAATGACAACTAATTTGCTGTGGTCTGGCATCTCGTACAGGTCAGGCAGGGTAAGGACAGTAGACTTTCTTCACTTACTGAGTCAGTTAGATTTTTACAGCAATCCAACAGTTTCATAGATACTATCACTGAAACTGGCTTTTAATTTCAAATGCATTAATCAACTGAATGTAAATTCTACTGGTTAGCAAATATCACTGAGTGAAACGCTGAACGTTGTTTCAGAAACCGAGGACAGGTGAACTTTTGAGTGAGTGGGGCCAGGAAAGAAGATTCTACCACACAAAAACCAAACTGCTCAATTTCGTTTCCTAAGAGCAGTTGAATTTGCCCTTGTGTTTCACTGAGCTACCAGTCAGAGAAGGATCCTAATCACTCTTGCAACCTCAACCCCGATGTGAACCGCTCATGACGATCTATCACTTGATGCATCGTTTCTGAGGGGGAGCTTTCTTCAGTTCATCATGTAACAGATGTTACAATTTCACAACTCATTGTTCTCTCAATAGTCTCGGTCCTACACCACTCCAAGATCACTATGTTCTTCTATTTCTGGTTTCTTTAGCTTCCCCAAAGTTGATCAGATCACACAATTGCCAAGGCATTAATCTTTTGAATTCTCTTCTTAAACCCCTCTATGTTTACATCTTTCTCTTCCTTTGTGAGATGTACCTTAATATCTTGCTCTTTGTCCAACTGATCTAATATCTCCTAATGTGACTCATTGCTTCAATGCTCAAGGTTCAATTTAGTTCAGTAACACTCCTGCTGAAGCACCTTGTGACATTTTACTCTGTTAGACACACTTCATGAGTACAACCTGTTCTTGAATTAAATTGAGTTTATGTTCTTTGGGAAAGATACACTGAAATTACGTTTTCTATTTTCAGCACAATGAAGGACACCAATGTCATGGATGCATCAAAAGTAAACGGCCCGGTAAAAATTTAAGATAGTGGACTCTGATCAATCAATCAATCAACCAATCAGATGTCAATGAATGGTTTACACGTAAGAGTAGGAGTCAAGTGGAACTTCTTCATCCAAAGATTGTTTAAAATATGAAGATTTAAAACAGACAGCAAAACTGAATCCAAGAGGGAATTGGATGCATTTGTAGAAACACATATTAAAAGATTTTGAATTTGAGTGTTCTTGTATGAATAATAGCTTGCCGGTATTAAATTTCTCCCCTACTTACTTTAATGTAGGCGTTAACCAATATATCTTAATCTTGATTTATGATAAAAAGGGACAGACTTGTTTGTGCCTTACGGCTCACCCTTACTGAAAATTCTTGTGTTTTCATTGAGAATGCCACCTATACTGGTCTAAGCTAGATAATTGCTTGTATTATTCAATATGTGCTCAGAATGATAAACATCAGAGCTGCCTCACTGTGAGAGTGGTTAGCATTTCTCTCGTTAACCTTCTGTTCCTCCTGTCCTTCTTTGCTTCAACTGAACTGATAAAGAGTTGCTCCAATTTCTTCCTATAATATATCTGAATGTATGTGTGATAATGACTACTGTCTTTTACTTTCAGACCCTCGACGAAATACCCATCAAACAGTTACAAAATATGACAAGAAATTGGAATGTAATTGTTACAATACAATATTCCCATCAGGGAATCATCTTGTTAGTGTTAATTTAACAATATGCAGGTAGCAGACATATCATTGAGGAAGAGATCACCAACTTCCTTCACCATTGCAGAGAACCAGAAATCTTTCATACCCCATGCCATTCCTTTTTACATCCATCCAAAACCCTACCAAAAGTCAAGTGGTCACATAATATGTTTGACCACATATGGGTAGAATATAATTGTATCATATAATTACACCGAACATTTGATTGTCACCTGCTCTGGGGATTTGTGATTGGGGAGAATTAAATATTTTAAAGAACAGTGTCAAGAAAAAAAAAGCAATTTATGGTGGCAAAGAAGAGAGACAGCAATTTATATTTATAGCATCCTTTAAAGTAGAAAAACCCTGCCAAGCTACTTCATGTGAGTGTGATTATAGGACCATAAAACCATAAGATATAGGAGCATGATTGGACCATTCAGTCCATCGAGTCTGCTCCACCATTTGATCATAGCTGGTTTGTTTCTCAACGCCCATTTACCTGCTTTCTCCCCATTTCACTTGATTCCCTCACTTATCAAGAACCTATCTATCGCTGTCTTAAATAGATTCCATGAATTGGCCTCTATAGCCTTCTGCGGCAATGAGTTCCATGGATTCACCATCTTCTAGCTGAAGAAATTCTTCCTCCTCCTCATCTCAGTTCTAAAGAGTTGTGCCTTCACTTTGAAGCAGTTCCCTCGGGTCCTAGTTTCTCTCACAAGTGGAAACATCTTCTCCACACCCACTCTATCCAGGCCTGTCAGTATTCTGTAAATTTCAATAAGATCCCCCTCATCCTTCTGAAGTCCATTGAGTACAATCCCAGAATCCTCAACTGTTCCTCATACGACAAGCCCTACACCCCCGGGATCATTCATGTAAACTTATTCTGGACTCCCTCTGTGGCCAGCATATCTTTCCTTAGATACGGGCCCCAAAACTGCCACAATATTCCTGATGTAGTCTGACCAGAGCCTCAGCAGTACATCTCAGCTCTTGTATTTCACCCATCTTGAGATGAACATTGCATTTGCTTTCCTGACAACCAACTGAACTTCCATGTTAACCTTAAGAGAATCCTGAACTAGAACTCCACAGTTCTTCTGAAGCCTTTCCACATTTAGAAAATAGCCTATGTGTCTATTCTTCTTATCAAGTACATTTGTTTGTTGACTCCTCAAAGAATTCTAGCAGGTTTGTTTGGCACAATGTCCCATGACGAAGCCATGCTGAGTCAATCTTATTTTACCAGGTACTTCCAAGTACTCCGCAGTCTCATCCTTAATAATGCGCTCTAAAATTTTAATGATGACTGAGGTCAGGCTAACTAGCGTTTAGTTTCCTGTCTTCTGTCTCCCTCCCTTCCTAACAAGGGTGGTACATTAGCTATTTTCCAGTTCTCCGAGACACTCCCTGACTCCAGTGATTCCTGAAAGATTACTACCATGGCTCTACAAACTCCTCAGAAATCTCCTTCAGAACTCTGGGCCGTAGTCCATCTGATCAGGTGATTTAAACACCTTCACACCTTTCAGCTTCTGCAGTATCTTCTCTTCAGTGATGGCCTCTATACTCATTTCTGTCTCATGACTGTGTCCTGAAGTTCTAGTAAGCTGTTGGTGTCTTCCACTGTGAAAACTAATGTGAAGTATCTATTCAGTTCCTCCACCTTTCTTTGTTCCCCATTACTACTTCTCCAGCTTCATTTTTCAGTAGTCCAATGTCCATCCTTGCCTCTATATACCTTTATAGATCTAAAGAAACTCTTGCAATCTTCTTTTATATTACTAGCCAGTTTACTCTCATATTTCATCTTCTCCCCCCCTTATTGCTTTTGTAGTTATCCTCTCCTGTTTTTTAAAGGCTACCCAATCCTCTGGCTTCCCACACATCTTCACCACAGATTGTATGCTTTTTCTTTTCCTGCCCCTGACTTCCCTTGTCAGCTATAGTTGTCTCATCCTCCCTTTCGTATGTTTCTTCTTCCTTGGGATGTATTTCTGCTGTGTCTCCCAAATTATCCCCAGAAACTATTGTCATTGCTGCTCCACTATCTTCCTTGCTAGGCTCTCCTTCCAATCAACTCTGGTCAGCTCCTCCCTCATGTCTTTGTAGCCATCTTTACTAAATTGTAATATTGTTACCCCGATTCCAGATTCTTCCTCTCAAACTGCTGGGTGAATTCTATCATATTAGTTGTTCCTTTATCTGCCGTGCCTGCAGTTAGATTCCTGACTCTTTCTATACTCTCCGTCCTATTACTTGTTTTGGAAACTTTAATAGCCTCTCCTGAGCCCTTACTCCTTAACTTTTGCCATGAGTTTCTATGGAACTGAACTCCCCTTGACACCAAAGCCTTATCCACAGCCCAAGTTACGCAATTCGCCAGCACTCAGGTCCGAAAATGATTCAGATGGAGCCCATCCCATCAGAACAGCTCCTTCTTTCTCCAGTACTGGTGCCAATGTCCCATGAATTCAAACCCGTTTCTCCCACACCAATCTTTGAGCCTCACATTTACCTCTTCAATCTTGTTGACCTTATGAGAATTTACTTGTGGCTCAGGTCTGGAGACTGTTACCTTTTTGGTTCTGCTTTCTAATTCAGCCGCTGTCTGCTCATGTTCTCTCAGCAGAACCTCTTTCTTCTTTCTATCTATTTCATTGGTACCTACGTGGACCATAACATGGGGATCTTTCCCCTCCCTCTCCAAGTTCTTCTGCAGCCCAGATATGATATCCTGGATGTGGGCACCTGGCAGACAACACAGCCTTCAGGACTCTCAATCCTCGCCGTAGAGGACAGTTTCTATTCTCCTGACTATACTATCCCCGATGACAACTACATCTCTCTCTTCTACCCTGTCTTGAATGGCTTCCTGTACCACGATGCTATGGTCAGTTTGCTCATCATTACTACAGCCCCCACTCTGATCTGCACAGGCAGCAAGAATCTCAAACCAATTAGACAAGTTGTATAGGAGCAAATGTGACCAGAGGAAGCAGAAAAAAAATCAATGGCAGAGCACTTATCCCAAATGTTAAGCTGTTTAGTGATTCGTTTAAAAATATAGTGAAACTGTTGTATACCTTCAGCTTTTGTTGATTGAGCATGGTGAATTATTTGAATTTGAACAAACTGTGTTCAGTAAAATTGGTTTTACTATGGTTATAGAAAATCCAAATTGCATATCATTCAAATCTTTTTGCCTTCTATCAAGATGGGAGGCAGTCAAAAAATCCCTGAGACACGGTAGCAGTCAGTTGGCACCTATGGACTAATCTGCACAATGCAACTTTGTGTTTCAGGTTACTGAATGCTTGTTTTACAATAGAATATTGCCTCTTGTACTTCACCGTACGTGTGTTCTTTTGGCATTTGAAGGTGGAGCCAATGTATTATAAGCCATTTCTTTAGGCCATATCCATTAATCCTAACAAGGAAACTATTCTTTCATTGCACTGCACAAAGATCTTTGACAGAACAAAACACTGATTCACAATAAAGCTATTGTGAGAGCAGCCAGGAACTTTGCAGATGCATGCCCGCTTTCTCAAGCACCTGCACATCGAGCGATTTGAATTACCTGCGACAGAATAAGCTTGTGGTTTAATTCACACTTAGGTGTTTCAAATGCACAAATGTGCACTGGTTGCAGCTGTGCTAATTGTAACATGTAGCAGAAGTTTTTTAGTGACAAAGCATTTCACTCAAACCTGCACTGACGGTCAAAGGGATCTACTGAAAATGGTAGCAACATTATAGGCAATAGACAGGACGATGTGAAGCTACTGTGAGGGACAAGGAAATAGCCTGCTGGGCACAATATGGAAATCCAGCAGCAATGGAGTTGAGGTACAGATCACCCATGAACTGAATGGTGTAAAAGGCACAAGGGGATAACCGTCCTATTGCAACTCCATGTCCTTCATAGTCTTTGCTCCAGTTGTTTCCAGTGGCAAAGTAATCAGTGCTCCAACAATGTTTTATGTAAAGAAATTCCACCTTGTTTACGCTTTTAGTTTTAAAATGCATGTTTTACTCTTCTTAGTTTTCTCTGGAGATAGCCCTATGTTCAAATCTCTCCTGATAGCTGTCGATTTAACATCTTTTATCATTTTGAAACTGCAATGCACACTGTCTACGACTTCAATGCACAAAACTGCACACTGTATATTAAGTGAGGCACCATTATTTTACACCAATTTATTGTTGGTTCTTTAGTCGTGTATAGACAAGAATTATTGTTGTTAAGAAATACATGCTTGCACAATAACAGGATTCCTCAAGCTTCAGTCATCTAGGATTCCATCCATGTGAGGGAGTTTCTTTGCAATCCCTGTTGCTCAGGTGACAGCCAAGGCTGAGGAGCTCCAAGTACACTTTAAAAAGGCCTGAGCAGAGCACTGCTGCTCCTCCTGGTTAGAGTGACCAGGGATCCCAGTCTTGCTGGGACAGTTGTGGTTTCTCATCAAGTATCCTGGTGTGTTCACAATTTTCTAAAAAAGTAGTTCAAATCTCCCAGGTTTCACCTTTCCTCTCTTGGTTGAATATAGGGGAGAAAATCTGTGTGAAATTTTGTCTTTCCTGTAAAAACGCAACACGTCACAGGTCAGCTCTGGTTGTACATTTCCAGGAGATGTCATCACATGTGCTTCCCCTAACTCTTTTGCAGCCTACATGTCAATCATCGCAGTGCCGTGCCTTTTTATTATGACTCAGTTTTGGCTTTTGAAAATCTGGGCATCTTACTCTTGGCCCACAAGACATTCAGAGTAAGGAGAAGCTTGAAAAGTTACCTGAGCTTTTTCTAGGCTGTAGGTTCCCTTCGCACCTTGGGAGCTGTCAGGAAATGGATAGCCAGAGACTGCTCCAGTATAGACACTGAAATTACATCATGACATCAATGGTGTTGTCAAGCCTCAACCTTTCAATCTTAGTTCACCATTCAGTGGTTTTAGTGGGGTAGTAACAGGCATTAATATTACAGTACTATAAACAAGGCAGATTGGAGGCAGGTTATTAATACTGTTAATATTTTAGCCTCTTGCACAAACTTTTTTGTTAAAACTGAGGCTGAAAGTTCAACTAATTCAATTTTTCTGAAAGCCAAGCTCAAAGGGTCTCATGATTTCACAGCTTGTTCTATTAAGCGTGGGATCATTTTAGTCAGAGCCTTACGTTTAGAACTGTACATCCTGCTTCTAAGTATCAGTCCCAAACTGTGGAGGAAGGGTCACCCTTAGATTCCCCTGCACCCCCATCACCACTCCCTGCCAGGAAATTAGATTTAACCTACACAAGAGCATTCACATTTTAGGCAGGAACACAGAAATAATTAAATTGAAAATTTCTGCAATTTTTCTTTGTGAGTCATACAAACATAACAACATACTGATTATGAGGAAAAGCAAGCTATTCAGCCCCTCAACCCTGCTCTTCCATTCCTTAAGACCATGGCTGATTTGTTTGGAACCTCAGCTTCTGATTCCTGGCTGCCCTCAATAGCCTTTGACCCTACACCCACCCACCTTGTTAACTGAGGATCTATCTACCTCTTGTCTGAAAAATATTCAATGACCTTACCTCCTGCCTCCAACACTCTCTTGGAAAGAGAATTCCAATCCACAATCCTACAGGAGATTAAAAATATCCCCATCTCTGTCTTAAATGGGGACCTTATTGTTTTACATTTTTTCCCCATTCCTAATCTTTCCCACAGGGGGAAATATCATTTTGGCATTTAACCTGTTAAGTGCCCTCTGGATTGTTTTTGCTTCAATAAAATCACCTTCCATTTATCTAACTTCCAATAACTACAGAGCCAACAATGTCACTTAACTCCACATTGTAGGTATCAGTTGAGGGAACCTTCTCTGAACTGCTTCTATTGCACTTATATCCCTTCTTAAATGAGGAAACCAACCTGTTAACATAGATTTGGTCATACTAATGCCCTGTACAATTGTACCAAAGTGTCTCTTTTTTATTCTATCCCCCTTCGAATGAACAGCAGTGAGTCCCAGCCACAATCGGGACCTGGGCTCCCATGTGTTCCCTACTCTGTCATTCAGTGAGCTGTTATGCCTAATTTACACAACCTGGTGCCAGTGACATGTTCAGTAAGCTGGGGACCTGGGAGCTGTTGGTGGATTTTCCCAATCCTAGCACTTAGTTGACCCCTCTTTTGCCACTGGTCTTCTTAAGGATGGACAGAGGCTCCATCCCTTACATGGTCTGCAGAATCTAAGTGCACTAACCTGCACTCTGGCCTGGTTACAGCAGAACACATTAAAAGGATTTGAATATTTAGCCATCAAGTTCTTAATATCACTTGTGATTTTCATATACCATGATACATAGTATACCACTAAGCATGCTTTTAATGTAACTCATTCCTCTATACACCTTCAGTGTCAGGTTAAAGAATAATTCATGTTCCAACCCCCACCCCTCTTTCCCTTCAATGAAGGCAGTAGCTCATTCCATTACACAAGGAGGTGGAATGTGGTGGAGCAAGCTATTTTCACTGTTTGGTCTAAAAGCTGCACATACTGTGCTGCTGAGCTGGAATTGGCTGGTGGTTCTGGGTTCAGCCAGAGTTAACTTTTAGCATCAGATGTTCTTACAGTAGTTCTAGACTTTCAGCATGAGGCCTCCAATGTTGACGTGCTAGCTGGGTTCCTTTCCTACATGCTCTGCGTCCACTCATATTTGCGTTCTCTGTTAGTTCTAGTTATCACAATAAACTATTTCACACTGGTAACCGTCTCACTATATTTATTTTTCTTTTCATGACATGTATATACTTTACACAAGCCTCCTTGAGATTAGCTTCATTCAAGGTGTTCAGCACATGATGACTGTGAATCAACTTTAATCCTTTTACAACTATTACATTTTTCCCATTATAAAGCATTCCTTTGCAGCTGATGGTTATAGTGACAGACTATTAATACTGAGGTTTTGAGCTCAAATGAACTGAAGTAATAATCACGTCAGAAATGCAAGTGTGTCATTAACAGCCATCTTATCAGTTTTAACCATATATATATCTATATATGCATATATATATATACATAAATATATAATATATAGATATATCCGCGTCAATCTTTTCCCATTTGATAATTGCACATTTGATAAGCTGTAATTATTACTCTCAATAGTATCACAACTATCACATACAGGTTGTCTTTTTAATGAGGTCTTTCAGTTTAATTTGAGACCCTGTGGCAGGGACTATTTTGACCTTGTGCACATGTGACCCCGTTTTGCCAGCTGTGGGTACAAGCAGATTGGTCCAATGTTAGAACAGGCTGCAGAGGAACAGTTGGGGAATATGTTACTTGTTAGGTTCTGGAGGTTTTTTTTCTCAGCCGGCTCTTAGTTTCTGATTCAGGATCAGCAGTGTTTTTCCTCTCCCGTCAGGTAGGTGGGTGAATATTGCCCACTGTTAATGAGATTTTGTTTCTGCATGGCCCCGTATGTAACTCAGTTCAGTCCGTCTGTGTGTATGTCTTTGCCAAACGACAGCCCTTGATAGTTTCAATTGATCTGCTCAAGTAGAATCCGTCAAAAGTTTGACTCCCTGCCAAAATTTGAAAGGTACATGTGAGCAGAGCTATTTAACCAAAGCGCTGAATAAAATTTGTTCTCTTATAGATACTTCTGTAATAATTATTCACAGCTTCTATTCTTTACCATAGTCTATTTAGCTGCCCAGTTTTTGTTCTTGGGCTAGATAAGTCTGCGATTTAGGAGTCAGAGCTGACTCCACCTATTTACAAATGCACGAATAATTTAGATTCATTGTGCATGGTGTTCTTGCTCTTTCATGCAATCAATATGACTGACTGGCACACTTTCACACAAAGACAGGTAGTAGTGTCATTAACAAAAGAACAATCCAAATTCATCAGCATACTTAGGAAAAATTAATTTACAACAGGATGTTCTCCTGCAAGTGAGAGAGAGATGACCTTAGCTTGAAGAGCAAGATGTGTAAGTGATAGTCTAACCACCTAACACCTACACCCATGAACAAATAATCAAAAAAAATGTCAAATAAGTTTAGGCAGAGATAAGAAATGGGAAACGTAAGAGGTCATGTATGGTGTTAGCAAGAACTGCAGACGCTGGAGTCTGGAGATAACACAGTGTGGAGCCGGAGGAACACAGCAGGCCAGGTAGCATCAGAGGAGCAGGAAAGCTGACGCTTCGGGTGGGGACCCTTCTTCAGAAAAAAAATGTATGGGAATAGTTTATAGGTCCCGTAACAATAGTTACACTGTAGGACAGAGTATATATGAGAAAATAAATGGGGAGTATAATAATGGTACTGTAATAATCGTGGGTGATTTTAATTTACGTATAGATTGGATGAATTAAATTGGCAGAGGTAGTCTGGAAAATCAATTCATGTAGTGTATTCAGGTCAATTTTTAAGAGCAATACATCTGGCGTGAACCAGGGAACAGGCTAGCCTAAACCTAGTAACGTGCAATTAAACACGATTAAACAGCAACCATAACTTGGTAGGACTTTACCAAAATAAAACGAAGAACTGCAGTTGCTGGAGATCCAAAGCAAACAAAAGCAGAACTGCTGGAGCAACTTGTAGTATCTGTGAAGAGAAAGCAGAGTTAGCATTTCAAGTCCAGTGACCTTTCTTCAGAACTATCATAAAGAACATAAGAACCAGGAGCAGAGTAGGCCATTTCTCCCTTGCAGCCTGCTCCGCCATTCAATAAGATCATGACTGTTCTCTTTGTGGATTCAGCTCCACTCACCAACCCTCCCACCATAACCCTTAATTCCTTTACTGTTCAAAAAATTATCTATCTTAGCTTTAAAAACATTCTTCAATGAAGAAGCCTCAACTACTTCACTGGGCAGGGAATTCCACAGATTCTCTGGGTGAAGAAGTTCCTCCTCGATTCAGTCCTAAATCTGCGCCCTGTAATTTTGAGGATATGTCCCCTTGTCCTAGTTTCACCCACCAGTGGAAACAACCTCCCTGCTTCTATCTTATCTATTCTCTTCCCTATTTTATATGTTTCTATAAGGTCCCCCCTCATTCTTCTAAATTTCAATGAGCATGATCCCAGTCTACTCAATCTCTCCTCATAAGCCAATGCTCTCAACTCCGGAATCAACCCAGTGAATCTCCTCTGCACCCCCTCCAGATCCAGTACATCCTTTCTCAAGTAAGGAGACCAAAGCTGCACGCAGTACTCCAGGTGTGACCTCACCAGCTCCCTATCCAGCTGTAACATAACCTCCCTGCTTTTAAACTCAATCCTTATAGTAATGAAGGACAAAATTCCATTTTTTTTTGTAAGTATTTGTTGTACCTACAAACCAACCTTCTGTGATTCATGCACAAGGACACCCAGGTCCCTCTGCATAGCAGCATGCTGCAATGTTTCACCATTAAAATATTAGTACTTTTTCCTGTTATTCCTACCAAAATGGATGACTTCACATTTATCAACACTGTACTCCAACTGCCAGACCTTTGCCGACTCACTTAAACTATCTTCCTGCAAACTTTCAAAATCCTCTGCACACTTGGCTCTACCACTCACCTTAGTGTCATCCACAAACTTTGACATACCACACGTGGTCCCCAACTCCAAATCGTCAATGTAAATTATAAACAAATGTGGCCCCAGCATTGATCCCTGAGGCTCACCACTAGTCAATGATTACCAACCAGAAAAGCACTCATTTATCCCCATTTTTTTGCTTCCTGTTAGTTAACCAATCCTCTATCCATGCTAATACATTGTACATAATGTCAGGCATCTTTATCTTACGCAACAACCTTTTGTGCAGCATCTTGCTGAATGCCTTTGGAAATCTAGACACAGTAAACCACATCTACTGGGTCCCCATTGTCCACCATGCTCATAATGTCTTCATAGAATTCTAGTAAATTAGTTAAACATGACCAGTCCTTCATGAACCCATGCTGCATCTGCCGAATGGGACAATTTCTATCTGGATGGCTTGTTATTTCTTCCTTGATGATAGATTCAATCATTTTCCCTACTACAGAAGTTAAGCTAACTGGCCTATAATTCCCCATCGTTTGTCTACCTCCTATTTTAAACAGTGGTGTCACATTTACTGTTTTCTAGTTTGCCGGAACTGCCCCAGAGTCCAGTGAATTTTGGTAAATTACCATAAGCGCATTTGCTATTTCTCCCGCAATCTCTTTTAGTGCTCTGGGATGCATTCCATCAGGGCCAGGAGACTTGTCTACTTTAGCTCCATTAGCTTACCCAACACTACCTCTTTCGTGATAATGGTCGTTTCTAGGTCCTCACCTACCTTAAGTCTCCTTGCCATCAAGTCCTGGCATGTCATTCACTGTGAAGACTGACACAAAATACCTGTTCAATGCCTCATCTACTTCCTCATTTCCCATTATTAAGTATCCCCTGCTCATCCTCTAAAGGATCAATGTTTACTTTAGCCACTCTTTCGGTTGAAATGTTTTGTAGACACTTTTGTTATATGTCTTTATGTTCTGAGCTAGTTTAGTCTCATAATCTATCTTACTTCTCTTTATAGCTTTTTTATGGCTTTCTGTTGACCTTTAAAGTTTTCCCAATCTTCTAGATTCCCACTGGTCTTTGCCACTTTGTATGCCTTATCTTTCAACTTGATAGCCTCCCTAATTTCCTTAGACATCCATGGCTGATTACCCCTTTTCCTACAGTCCTTCCTTTTCACTGCTATATACTTTTGCTGAGCACTTTGAAAAATTGCTTTGAAAGCCATCCACTGTCCCTCAACTGTCCCACCATAAAGTCTATGCTTCCAGTCTGCTTTAGCCAACACCTCCCTCATTCTATTGTAGTCTGCTTTGTTTAAGCACAGGGCCCCTGGTGTTGAATTTTATCTTCTAATTTTCCATCTGTATTCTAAATTTAACCATACTGTGATTGCTCCTTTCAAACGGATCCCAAACTATGAGAACATTAATTATTCCTGTTTCATTACACAGGACCAGATCTAGAATAGCTTGGTCCCCCATCGGTTCCATTACATACTGTTCAACGAAACTATTGCGGATGTATTCAATGAACACCTCCTCAAGATTTCCTTGACTGACCTGGTCTGACCAATCTACATGTAGATTAAAACCCCCCATGATTATTGCTGTACCATTTTTACAGACATTAGTTATTTCTTTGTTTATTGCCCGCCCCAATGTGATATTATTATTTGGTGGCCTATCGACTGCAGCTATCTGTGACTTTTTCTTCTTAGAATTTCTAATTTCCATCCAAATGGATTCAACCTTATTCCCCATAGAACCTATATCATCTCTCTCTACCACCCTGATGTCCTTAAATACCAGAGGTACACCACCTGCCTTACTTTCCTTGGTGTCCTTCCGAATAGTCTGATACTCCTGGATATTTAATTTCCAGTCGTGACCAACCTGCAACTATGTCGCCGAATTCGCTACTAAATCATATACATGCACAATGATTTGTGCCATTAACTTATCCACCTTGTTTTGCATGCTACAAGCATTTCAGGTAAAGTGCCTTAATACTAGCTTTTAATGCCTTCTTTTGGAATTCTAACATCTCCATTAATAATATCTCCTGAGTTTCCCTTCCTTTTAACTTCTTTCATAGTCTTTGATGTGGTTAAACCTTCCTGCACACATGTTAACCTGCTGCTTTCTTTTCTATTTACCATTATACATCCTGTCATTTTCCCCTTCTCTTTCCCCCCAGTTCACTAGTTTAAAATCCTATGACCACCCTATTTATCCTTTTCACCAGAACCCTGGCTCCAGATCAGTTCAGGTGGAGACCATCCCAATGGTACAGATCCCTGCTGTTCTAAAACTGATGCCAATGCCCCATGAAATGGAACCTCTCTTTCCCACACCACTCCTTTAACCATGTGTTTACTCGTCTAATTTTCTTGTTCCTAAACCAATTAGCATGTAGCTCAGGAAGTAATCTAGAGATTATAATCCTTGATGTCCTGTTCCTTAATTTCGTTCCTACTGCTTGATAATCCCTGAACAGGTCACCCTTCCTAGCCTTGCTAAAGTGGACCACAACAATTGGATCCTCGCCTTCCCACTCAAATAACCTTTCAAGCCGGTCAGAGATGCCCCTCACCCTGGCACCGGGCAGGGCAACACACCACGCGGGACTGTCGATCCTGCTTACAAAGGATATTGTCAGTCCACCTAATTATAGAGTCCACTTAAACTACCACTTGTCTTTTTGCTCCTCCCTCTTCACTGCAGAAGAGTTAGAAAACTTCCCAAAGACATTTGGAAATCAAGACGTGAAACCCTTTTAAAACTTAAAACGTTAATGCTCACCAGGAAAATGGTACTGAGACAACTACTCAATTTAAGGGCTGAGAATTCCCTGCATACTTTGCTTGCTATTCCCTCAAAGAACTCAACTAAATTAATTAAATATGATTTCTTTATCATAAACTGATGCTTCAAAAACGACAAACAAAATAATTCCTGATCTCATTGTGATTTTCTTAGTACTGTGAATTAAAACCCACTAGGTGATAGCCGAATAGCTATCATTACTAGACTATTAATCCAGAGACCCTGTGACTGAAACCTGTCACAGCAGATTGTGGAATTTGAATTCAATAAACATCTGGAAATAGGAGTCCAATGGTGACCATGCAACCATTGTTGATTGTTGGGGAAAAAACCCCATCTGGTTCACTTATATCCTTAAGAGAAGGAAACTGCCATTCTTACCTGGTCGGGCCTACCTGTGACTCCAGACCTACAGCAATGTGGTTGACTCTTAACTGCCCTCTGGGCAATAAATGCCTGCCCGCCAGCAATGCCCTCAACCCATGAATGAATCAAACAAATCTTCCTTAATAATAGATTCTAGTAATTTCCTGAGTGCTTAATACAATGGTGTGAAGACAACAATCTTGCCATCAACATCAGCAAAACCAAGGAGCTGGTCATTGACTTCAGGAAGCAGAATGGAGGGCACGCTGAGGTGGAGATGGTCAAGACCATCAAGTTTCTGGAATGACAATCACTAACAATGTGTCCTGATCCACTCACATTGACACTACGGTCAAGAAAGCACAGCAACACCTCTACTTCCACAGGAGGCTAAGGAAATTCAGCATGTCCATAAAGGCCCGTACAAATTTTTATTGATCACCATTGAAAGCATCATATGGAGATTTGGCAACTGCTCTTCCTAAGAATGAAAGAAACTACAGAGAGTTGTGAGCACAGCCTAGTCAATTACACAAGCCAGCCTTCCATCCATTGACTTCACCTATACTTCCCACTGCCTTGGGAAAGCAGCCAACATAATCAAAGGCCCCTACCATCCCAGTTATACTCCCTTCCACCCTCTACCGTCAGGGAGAAGATATAAAAGTTTGCATACATGTATGAACAGATTCAACGACAGCTTCTTCCCTGTTGTTACCAGTCTTGTGAACGGATTGTTTTAAGGTTAATGTTGATCTCTGTCTGCTCCTTCTTGGCAACTGTAACGTTGTTTCCTGCACTCTGTTCTATTATTCTGATGCACATGTATAGTACGATTTACCTGTAAAGCCCATAAAACAAAACTTTTCACTGTACTTTAGTACACATGACAATAATAAATCAAATCGAATCAAATCTAATCAAATCAAATATCTGCTCAATTAAAATCAGAACCTAATTTGTAAAACAGTATATGCCTAACAATGGAGATTGTCATAATGCAATGTTCCATTCAGGGAGGCATTGAGAAATCATGTGTTCAATCTTATTTATTCTTTCACAGATTATGGGTATTGCTGGCTAAACCAGCAATTGCCCATCAGTCTCATCTTCTGTAATGGCAGTAGGTTTATATCTGTAATGTGGTGATTAAAATCTGTTCTGTCCTAGTACAAATGCATAGCACAGTCCACAGATGCAAATTTGATACAAACACATTTGCAGCTTCTATCTTTATATGAGTTTATCTGGTTTAAATTATTGCCAATGGTTTTTAGAGACAATTATTTTCTAGCACCATACATAATCTACTACTCTATTACCAGCCGCTAGTACCTAAAACAATCGACAGCTTCTAATTTGTACAAAATATAATTGTGTACATAATAAATTCTAGAGTTGTAGTCAGGTGTCTTACGAATATGAGGTGTAACTAACAAATGAGTAAATAGAAACAAAAGCAGAAATTGCTGGAAAAGCTCAGCAAGTCTGGTAGCATCTGTGGAGAGAAATCAGAGTTAATATTTTGGGTCCACTGACCCTTCCTCAGAACTGATGACGGCTAGGAAGCTCTGCAGCAATTCTGATTTCCAGCATCCACATTTATTTCAGTTTTTCAGTGAGTAAATAGATTGCTTTTCTCTTTGCTCAAGTTAAAAAGTTAAATTGTGAAACATATTGGATAAGTTTACAAACACGTCATTTTTAGTACATTGAATATTTCAGGTTGGCCTACCCCTTTAAGACAGATACATATGTGGACAAACCGCACGTAGACACCACAATTATCTCAGGTCACTTGTTTTCCACTGTCACTGGAAGTGTCAAGTATAACTGCCTTGCAGGATCATAGGTCAATGCAGGTATGTTTTTCTCTTGCTTACATGCTGGTCTTTTTGTGAGGGAAGGGGAGGAATTTGTTCAATGACAGTCCAGTGACAGGAAGGCATGCATTTTCTGATGTAGGAGAATACTTTTCACAATGGGGGAAGTATTTTCCTTTCCTTGCCAATTACTAGTGTCTATACATCAATTACTACTGACTACAAGCCTTTACTGAATGTATAAAATTGCAGAGCATTAAGCTGGATGGGTGTAAAGGGCCCATAACAACCTCAGGAGATCTGAAAATGCCTTTCAATGCAACCACTGTAGGAAACTTCAAAGAAAACTTCTGACACTTGTTTATGAGATGGCATTTATCACTCATCCATAACTGTTCTTGAGAAAGTGGTAGTGAGCAGTATTCACCTTTGGACAGAAATTGAACTGAACCAGCTACACAAGTGCTGTGGCTACAAGAGCAGGTCAGAGGCTAAGAATTCTACAGCGAGTAACTCACCTCCTGACTCCCCAAAGCTCGTCCACTGTCTACAAGGCAGAAGTCAGGTGTGTGATAGAATACTGTCCATTTGCCTGGATGAGTGCAGCACCCATAACGCTTGAAAAGATCAACACCACCCAAGGCACGATAGCCACTTGATTGGCACCCTACCGACCATCTTAAACATTCACATCCTCTGCCACAGGCACACACTAACTGAAGTGACCAATGGATGGAAGCTTGTATCAGTGACGGTGGTCTCAGTAGCTGACAGGGGACCCAACATTAACCACATTGCCTCTTTCTGGGAAGGTCTACTGCTTTTATGTGCCAATCAGGCACTTGACAAGACACCAGTGGGCCTTTCTATGGGATCTGCAGAGCACTTGGCCGGAGGGACATGGGCATAGTTCTCAGGAGCCCCCTTCTTTCCTGTTACTGTGTTACTTTATCAGACACCGAGTGCCTTTGTACAAGCGATTCCCCAGAAGCCAGCAGGCAAAAACACACAGTGAGCTCTCTGCCCACTGCTGGGTTCATACCAACAGCTACCAGATGTGACACTCAATTGGGCATTTATTTCCCATTTAAAGACCTGAATTGATACATTGGAAGAACCTTCCACCCTCCTTCCTTTTTAAATGAATAACATCCTCAAACTTGTCACAGGGGACGGCGTAGGATTCTAGCCTCCCATTTACAAGGTGAACAGGAACAACTCGCCAAACCTCCCTTGGCAGAACCTGTTTTGAGACACTGGGTGAATCTAATCCAGGAACCTAACAGTTAACTCTCAATAATCAGGGAAAGGAAAATTACTACACATTGTCATGTTTAGCCTTGGAATGACCTATTGAAAACAATAGCACACTGTTATTTAACTTAAAATACATAACGATGGTGTCTTTCACCTTGTTTATTCTAGAGACCTCTTTTTATATGTCATTGAAGGAAATATTTATGTTTCACAGTGAGGATTTATGTCACTGTAACTGAAATTCCTAGACAGACCACATAGTCTGAAATATCTACGGAATTAAAGGAGTGAATACTCCCACACCACATGCCCCACCCTCCGCCATATTTACACTGATTTATGCTGGGACCAATATTTTACCTTAAGCCCGAGACTCCATCCAGATAGTCAGAGTCACACTGCCTCCACAACTATTAGAAGCTGTGACAGAGTTATATGATTGTTGTGCTATAAATTGCCTTCAGCAGTGGTTTCTGGACATGCTTAAAGAAAATGCCCAGTCTCCAAGAGTAGCCAGCCAATCAAAGGGGTGAATCTCTTCAATTCCAACAGTGCCCATCACATTAGATAGCTCATCTCATTCAGAGTCAGTAGAAACTTTGCTTCTCCCCATTAGATCTGAGGTTAGGAGCCAGCCTCATTGGCAACTCTTCTCATGCACTCTAACTACTATTACAGCAGAATGGTATCAGAAGAGTGACAGACCTCTGGCCAAATGCTTTCAACTCAATCAGTTTTACAGGGTCCAAAATGTCTGGACCTCTGTTTGAACACTGAGAAGATTGTGCACCAGGATTAGATCTCTGTGTGCTGACCATAACAATGATTAGCCAATTTGGAAAAGATTGAGGAAGTCAAGAAAATGAAGCTCCACCAGCAACAGGCTGATCACTTATCCCTTCTGCCATGATCGCTGGTGGATGAAGGCATGAAACTACAGAGGCAAACCAATTGTTCAAAGAAAAAACACTAACTCATATATTGTGATCCCCATAAACCTGTCTTGGTCTCCTGGCGGTTGATATAGTGCGAGGTTTTCAATATTAGTTGCGCAACCTACATTAATGAGGAGTAGATTTTCGCTTTGTGGCTACTCAAGTTTTACAAGGTCTGAAAATCAATAAAGCCTTCGATATTGGGAATTATATCAATGACCAGCAAGGGACGGAAACTTTACTTTGGCTCTAACAACAGCTGATGAAACTGTGATGTGTTACAAGTACATTAAGCACAGGATGTTACAACATCTGATGTGTGCAGTTGCTGATGCCAGGGAAAGAAAACTTAGGAGGAAACCAGATCCTTTACAGCAGCTTTATGGGTCCCAATGGAGGATCTTGGCTCTTAATGAAAGGCAAATAAGACATAGTTTTAGAGTAAACACATGCTGACTTCAGGAGGTTTTGGAATCATTTTAATTTGCAGTCAGAAAAAACTCACAGACATCTTTGAACCTGCCAGTATTCCTCCAGTAATGTATTGTTGGCTCTTTTTCATCTCCGGCTGCAGATTTTTCCAGTATCAGCTTTTGTTACGTTCGTCAAGTTATGGATGTTCTGTTTGAAAAAATTAAACATCGTTTGTTGGAAAATAAATTGAAATAGGCAATGGGGTCTATTGTTAATTAGGTGTAAAACATTTTGTTGGTAATATGGAACTTGCTGCGGACTTGCCACAAGCTCAAAAAATGAAAGGACAATTTACCAGCCCTGCCATGTCCTTGGCATTTTGCTCAATTTTGAGGTGCCAGTGCCAGTACACTATTTACCATGAATTTGCTGAAGAGAAGTGGCCAGAAAGCCCAAAGATTTGGCCATACAGTTGAGAGAAAAGAATAAGCCACATATTCTTGCTATGATGTTACTCTTCCATTGAGCCCTTTGCCCTTTCTGAGATGAGTATTGGAGAAGGTTATAGTTATGAAAGGATAAATGGTGGAAAATGCATTAAGCTCCACCAAATCTGACAATTTCATATTAGCTTGGCAGGGGATAAAGCTCATCATCTCAGGACCTCCTGGAGTACAGTTCTCCTTAGATCTTCCCATCATCTTAGTAGCATTGGATGGAATCTTATAGGGGCCAGAGCAATGCGGGCTATGGTAAGTATTATGGCTTCATCTTAAGCCACTGGTGAAGTTCCAGAACACTGGAGGGTGGCTAATGTTGTTTCATTGTTTAAGAAAGGTAGCAAAGACAACTCAGGGAACTACAGGCCACTGAGCCTGACATTCAGTGGTAGGCAAGTTATTGGAGAAGATACTGAGGAACAGGATCAACCAACATTTGGATAGTCAAGATCTGATTAGGGACAGTCAGCATGGATTTGTGCTTTGTAAGTCATATCTGACAAACCTTTTAGAGCTTTTTTTAAGGGGCAACCAAGAGGATAGATGAGGGTAGGGCAGTGGATGTTGTCCATAGGGACTTTAGTAAGGCCTTTGACAAGGTCCCACACAGCAGGCTAGTCATGAAAGTTAGGTTGCATGGGATCCAGGGAGAGCTGGCTAATTTACTTCATAATTGGCTCGATGGTAGGAAGCAGAGGGTAATGGTTGAAGGTTGTTTCTCGGACTGGAGGCCTGTGACTAGTGCCATGCCACAAGGTCGGTGCTGGGAGCTTTGTTATTTGTTATTTACATAAATGATCCGGATGTGAAGGTACAAGGCATGATTAGTAAATTTGCGGATGATACAAAATTAGGAGGTATCGTTGATTGTGAAGAAGGTTATCAAAAATTACGGAGGGACGTTGATCAGATGGGGAAGTGGGCTGAGGATTGGCAAATGCAATTCTACACAGATAAGTGTGAGGTGTTGCACTTTGGAAAGTCAAACCTAAGGTAGGATTTATACAGTAAATGGTAAGGTCCCAAGGAGTGTTGTGGAACAGAGGGGCCTAGGAGTACAAGTACATAGTTCAGTGAAAGTGGCATCACAGGTGGACAGGGCGGTGAAGAAGACATTTTGCATCCTGGCCCTCATCGGTCGAGGCATTGAGTATAGGAGATGGGACATTACGTTACAGTTGTATAAGTCGTTGGTGACACCGCACTTGGAATATTGTGTACAGTTTTGGTCACCCTGTTATAAGAAAGACATAGTTAATCTGGAAAGTGTGCAAAGAAGATTTATGAGGATGTTGCCAGGACTAATAGACCTGTGTTATAGCAAAAGGTTGGGCAGCACAGAACTTTATTCCTTGGAATGTAGGGGAATGAGGGGTGACCTTATTGAGGTGTATAAAATCATGAGGGGCATTGATTGGATGAATGCATATAGTCTTTGTCCAATGGATGGGGAATTGAAAACTAGACGGCATAGGTCCAAGGTGAGAGGGGAAAGATTTAAGGAGGACCTGAGAGGCAACTTCTTCACGCAGAGAGTGGTGTGTATATGGAATGGGCTGCCACAGAAAGTGGTTGAGGCAGGTACAATAGCAACATTTAAAAAATATTTGGATAGGTACATGGATGGGAAGGGTTTAGAGGGATATGGACCAAATGTGGACAATTGGAACTAGCTGAGTAGGCACCATGGTCAGCATGGACCAGTTTGGGCTGAAGGGCCTGTTTCCGTGCTGTATTACTCTACCCTATGACATGAGATATCCCGAGAGACCTAACCCGATGCCAGGAGTAACTCACTGATGCTGGGTGTCAAGGAGAATTTCTTGCTTTGATTAATAGTAATTACTACTTCTTAACAACATAATTAACTGCAGATCTCACTTTATTAATGTGCATCTTCTTCTGTTACCAAACTTGCCAGAAAACTAGACACTGAGAATTCTCAACATGGAAGTCAGAGGGGGTACCTCATCTTCATCTCACTGCCAACTGCAAAGAGCCTCCATGAAGCTCCGCACAAAACAGCCTCTCAGGGCATGATTCATGGGCACCAGACCCATCCAGCCCTCATCCATAAACATATTTGTAAACCTCTCAGGATCCCCATTGCAACTCTCTGGTCCACTTGCAGGATCTTCGTAAGCACAGCCCCGCCCTGCAGTATTAACCAGAAAATAGAATTGAAAGGCTGCTGGAAGGATGGTTTGCCCATAAGAATAGACTTTAAGCACTCGGATTGGACCAGGCTGTACCTCAGAGCTGCTCACTTGATCACTTAGGTACAAAACAGGACTACCTACATGCCAAACAACAAAGCAGCAAGTGATAGACAGAGTTAAGCAATTGAACAACCAACTGATCAGATCTATGGATTTGACTGAGTGTGGCATCAAACAGCCCTAGCAAAACTAGAGTCAATCAGAGGGAAAATTCTCCACTGGTGGACTCATACAGAGGAAGATGGTTGTAACTGCTGGATGTCAGTCATCTCAGCTCCAAGACATCTCAGTAGGAGTTCCTCAGGTTAGTGTTGGACCTAACCATCTTCTGTTGCTTCATCAACGATCTTCCCTCTTTCATAAGGTCAGAATGTTTACTGATGGCAGCACAATGTTCGGCACCATTCGTGACTCCTCAGACACTGAATCAGTCCATGTCCAAATGTAGCAAGACCTGGACAATATCTAAAGTTGGGCTGACAAGTGGGAAGTAATTCAAGTCATAAAAGTGCCAGGCAATGATCATCTCCACGCACACTGACTCTGAGGCCAACTTCGACAAAGAAGCCTCCGAAATGTCCACCTTCTTCCTCAACCGAGTATTCCCCAGCTCCATTGTCAACAGGGTCCTCATCCAGGTCTGACCCATCTCCCGCACTTCCGCCCTCACCTCTTCTCTTCCCTCCTGCAACAGCGATAGGGGTCCCCTTATCCTCACCTACCATCCCACCAGCAGCCACATCCAGAAGATCACCAGACGCCATTTAAACCACCAACTTTAATGATCATCTCCAACATGATATAATCTAACTGTCACCCTATGACATTCAATGACATCTCCATTGCTGAATCATTACTACCAAGATCCTAGGAGCTACTATTGACCAGAAACTGAACTTGATCAGCCACACAAATACCACAGCCACAAGAACAGGTCAGAGGCTGGGAATCCTGAAGTGAGTAATGCATCTCCTGACTCCCCATTGCCTGCCCACCATCTAAAACGCACAAGTCAGGACTGTAATAGAATACTCCTCACTTCCTTGAATGAATGCTTTCAGTTCAGGGATCGGTGGTGGTAAAAGTGGGTGGAAATATAGTGTAATTTTTGCTGCAAGGGCTAAACACTAACTGAAACAGTGACTTTGGTTAGAAACAGTAAGAAAACCCATTTGGCCTCATGACAAGGAGCATGCTATCAAACTCAACTTGACTCACACTTAGGCAAAAAGTCATCAGATTCAGCCCAAAGTATTTGTTTCCTTTCTCTGCCATTTCATTATTTCTCGCTATATTCTACGCTATATTTGTAGGTTTGTAGATTCTGTTTGTAGTTTTCCCATATTAATTTTTGCAAAGTTTTTCCTTCTTACAGAGCTTGATAGGGGGTCCCCGATTCAAAACGCCTGAATCACAAACACTCCTACTTACAAATGTGATCGTATACAGTGGTACAATTTTAAAGATCGCACATATGAGTCTTTCCTGTACCTATAATTGGCTACTTTATATTGTCCTGCAATATGTTCTCACTTGTGTGAAAATCCAACTGTGAGCAGAAGGGTCACTGGACCAAAAATGTTATCTCTGTTTTCTCTCCACAGGTGTTACCAGACCTGCTGAGTTTCTCCAGCAATTTCTGTTTTTGTTTCAAATTTCCAGAATCCAAAGTTCTTTGTTTTATTATTGTGAAATGCTATAATTTGTGGTCACTTTTTCCTAAAGATTGCTATTACAACAAAATTACTAATTATTCCTTTTTCATTGCATTATACTAGCGCTAAAATAGTCCATTCCCCCCTTTGGTCCTAAATGCATCTACAATTTATTTTTTATTCACTCATGGGATGTGGGCATCACTAGCTGGCCAGCATTATTGCCTGTCTCTAGTTGCCTTTGAGAAGGTAATGGTGAGCTGCTTTCTCATGCCGCTGCAGTCCACATGCTGTTAGATAGATCCACAATCCCCTTAGGGAGGGAGTTCCAGGATTTTGACCCAGCAGGAATGAAGGAACAGTTATATATTTCCCAAACAGGATGGTAAGTGTCTTGAAGGGGAACATGTAGCTGGTGATGTCCCCATGCATCTGCTGTCCTAGTTCTTCTAGTTGAAAGTTTTTTATTCTCCATTCACACGATGAGGGCCATTGCTGGCCAGGCCAGAATTTATTGCCCATCCCTAATTGCCCAGAGGGCTGTTAAGAGTCAACCACACTGCTGTAGGTCTGGAGCCACTTGTAGGCCAGACAGGTAAGGACATTATTGAACCAGGTGGGTTTTTCCCAACGATTGGCAATGGATTCATGGTCATCATTAGACTCTTAATTCCAGATATTTATTGAATTCAAATTCCACCATTTGGCAGGATTGGACTCCGAGTCCCCAGAACATTCTCTGTGTCTCTGGATTAACAGTCCAGCAAAAATACCACTAGGCTATTGCCTCCTTGCAGCATTCATGGGTTTGTAAGGTGCCGACTCTTAGGATCCTTGGTGAATCGCTGGTGAACCGCTGCTACTGAGTGTTACTTGTGGAGCGAGTGGATGTTTGTTGATGTGGTGCCAATCAAGCAAGTTGCTTTATCCTGGATGATGTCAAGTTTCTTGAATGTTCTTGGAGGTGCCCTCATCCAGTGGCAAGTGGGGAGTATTCCATCACACTCCTGACTCATGCCTTGTAGATGGTGGACAGGCTTTGGGGGTCAGGAGGTGAGTTACTCACCGCGGTACTCCTAGCCACTGACCTGCTCTTGTAGCCACTGTACTCATATGGTGAGCCCAGTTAAGTTTCTGGTCAATGATAACCCCCAGGATGTTGATAATGGGGGATTCAGTGATGGCAACACCATTGAATGTCAACGGGCAGTGTTTAGGTTTTCTTTTGTTGGAGATGGTCGTTGACTGACATTTGTGTGATGCAAATATTACTTGCTCTCTCTTTTTGCTTTCTACGGCTTTTTCTTTCAACACTGTGGGATGCAGATCATCAGCTCCGGGAGATTTGTCCACTTTAAATCTCATTAACTTCTTATTAATTATTGTATTAATATTAATATCTTTCTGTTCTCTGTTTACACAAGTCACTAGATTCCTCATTATTTCTGAAAGGCTTTTTAGTATTTTCTTCTATCAAGATATACATGAAACATTTACATAGCTTCTGTAGCATTTCCCTATTCTCTATCATCTAGAAATTACATTCTCCCCATTGTCTTGCATATATTCCAAGAATTCATCCTTTACAACATTAGCACTAATTAGTTTTATCTAATCTACATGTGTATTTAAGTACCCGTGGTTACTGTCTTAACCTTGTTATATGCATCTTTAATCTGCTGATTAATACTGTGATTTACATTTAACACTGCAGTTTGTAGTCTATAAACAACTCCAACCAAGGATTTCTACCTCTTATCATTTCTTAGTTTCACCCAAGTAATTCTGTGTCTTGAACTTTAGAGCTATGGTCATCTTTCACTACAGTACTAATGCATCTTTAATTAATAGAGCTACTCCACCACCTATTCCCAGTTTCCAGTCCTTCTGAAATGTCACGTACCTTTGGATATTCAAATCCCAGCTTTGGTTTCCATATAGCCATGTCTCTGTAATGGTTATCTGGGCATATATGTGAATTATTTAAGCTCACAATTCATCAGCTTATTGCAAATGCAATGGGTGTTTAAATACAACACACAATTCATTTTTTAATTACTGTTAACTTTGGCCCTTTCTCTGGTGCAATCTGAAGATTGTGATCACTGTCCCCTCCTGTCATATGCAAATTATCATTACCTTTGGTGCTAACTTGATCTATTCCCTTTTCATTTCCTTTTAATTAACTAACTCCATCTTCTTGCCATTTCCCTTTAAATTAATTGGTATTCCAAAGGTTCTATATAAATGTAAGCTGTTGCTGGTATTGTAGCTTTTCGTCATATATGCACTAAATTATCTCCAGTGTTTCACAAGATATAGTCATAGATTCATAGAGTCATACAGCATGGAAACAGACCCTTCGGTCTAACCAGATCACACCAATCACGTTCCCAAACTAAACTCATCCCACCTGCCTGCACTTGGCCCTCCAAACCTTTCCCATTCATAAACTTACTGAAATGTTTTTTAAACATTGTAATTCTACCTACATGTACCACTTTCTCTTTCATTCCACACACAAACCACTCTGTGTAAAAAAGTTGCCTCCCATGTCCTTTTTAAATCTTACTCCTCTCACCTTAAAAGTATGCCCCCTAGTTTTGAACTCCCCCATCCTAGGGAGAAATCTCTTGTCATTCAACTTTACCTTTGCCTCTCACGATTTTATACATCTCAATAAGGTGACCCCTCAACCTCCTATACTCCAATGAAAAATGTCCCAGCCTTTCCAGTTTATGTTTATACCTCAAATACTCCATTCCCAGCAGCATCCTGGTAAATATTTTCTGAACCCTGTCTAGCTTAATAATATCCTTCCTATAACACAGTGACTTGAACTGCACACAGTACTCCAGGGGAGGCCTCACCAGCGTCCTGTAAAACCTCAACATGACGTCCCAACTCTTATACTTAAAGGTCAGAAGCAAACGTGCTAAATGTCTTCTTAACCACCCTGTCTATCTGTGACGCAAATTTCAAAGAATCATGTACTTGAACCCCTAGGTCTTTCTGCTCAACGGCACTATGCAGGGCCCTAAATCCATAGCCACTTTCTAACTTTCTTTCTCCCTGTTATTCATAAGCACAGAGTCAGGTTCGATACGCCTGTCGATAACACTTGCCTTTTCCCTTCTGTCACTGCTGTCAATTTCATGACTGTTCCTTGCCTGCCAGAATTTCCTTGCTTCCCACCCAGGATAACTTTCTAAAAAACATTGTACATATATAATTTTTGCTTTGCACTTGGAAGGTCATGAATGTTGTTGCAAACGTGCATCATAAACCAGCACATTATCAGTCTACTTCTGCCTCTCTACCACATTAAAATATTGTGTGGGTGTTTGTTCTCTTACTGGCTGATTTGATGTAGGTGCAAAGAACAACAGCCACAATCATAGGAAATATTTCCAGCTATTATTAACAAAATTCTGATTCAGGGACCTTTTAAGTGAAAGAGACACTAGGACCTATTTTCAGATTTTTCAAGCATAAATACACTTTTGACAGTTTCAGTTCGTTTTAGTTCCACCAAATCTGATCTTTCTGAACATATGGAAATATAGTGCTCGAAAACATCTCAAAACACTTTGCAACCAATACATTGCCAACAAAGGAGTCAATTTGAGCACTATAATGTCCCATAGACTGGAGATCAGATAAGTGAACATTTCAAACTATTTTTATTTAGTACATCAGTTGACCTTGGCAAGTAAAGTGACTCCTTCTGCGATAGCAAGAACTACAAATGCTGGAGTCAGAGTCGATACAGTATGGAGCTGGAGGAACACAGCAGGTCAGGTAGCATCAGAGTCAATGTTTCAGGCCTAGACCCTTCATCAGACTGGGGAAGGGGGAAGGGAGCTGGGAAATAAATAGAGGAGAAGGGGTGGGCCTGGGGGAAGATAGGTGGGATGGTGATAGGTGGATGCAGGTATGGGTAATGGGGATTGGTCAGGGGGAAGGGTTGGATGGATAGGTGGAGCAGGAGATGGACAGGTAGTGTCAGGTCAAGGAAGTGGGAATGAGAGGGAGGGTTGGGCATGGGATGAGGCCAGGGGTGGCAAGGTTTTAAAATTGGTGAATTCTATGTTTAGACCATTGAGCTGTCGGCTCCCAAGGTGGAATATGAGCTGTTGTTCCTCCAGTTTGCGTGCGGCATCATTGTGACACTGGAGCAGGCCCAGGATGGACATGGGACCCAGAGAATGGGAGGGGGAGTTAAAATGGTTAGTGACTGGAAGGTGTTGTTGATTATAATGTGTAGAGTGCTCCGCAAATCTCTCACCATGTCTACAAAATGGTTTCACCGATGTAGAGGAGGCCACATCGGGAGCAATGGATACAGTAGACCAGGTTGGACGAGGTACAGATGAACCCCTGTCAGATTTGGAAAGTTTGTCTTGGGCCTTGGACAGAGGTGAGAGGGGAAGTTTAGGGGCAGGTGTAGCACGTCCTGTGGTTGCAGGGACAAGTGCCGAGTGTGGTGAAGTTGGTGGGGAGTGTGGAGCGGAGGAGGGTGTCATGGAGTGAGCGGTCCCTACAATATGCAGATAGGGGTGGGGAGGGAAATAACTGTTTGGTGGTGGGGTCGGATTGCAGGTGGTGAAATTGGTGGAGACGATGCTCTGGATGCGGAGGTTGGTGGGTGGCATGTGAGGACCAGGGGTCTGTGTCCTTATTTTTATTGTGGAAAGGGGGTTTGAGGGCAGTAGTGCAGGAAATGCAAGAGATGCAGTTGAGAGCATTTTCAATCCACAGAGGGGGGGAAGTTGTAGTCCTTGAAGTCGGAGGACAGCTGGGATATTCAGGAGTGGAACATTCCATTTTGGGAGCAGATGTGGCAGAGATGGAGGAATTAGGAATAAGGGATCGCATTCTTTCAGGAGGGTGGATGAGAGGAGGTGTAGTCAAGGTAGCAATGGGAGTTGGTTGGTTTGAAATAGATGTCCGACAAACACACAAACTGGAGGAACAACACCTCATATTCCGCCTCGGGAGCCCATAGCCTGATGGCCTAAACATGGAAGTCACCAGTTTCAAAATCTCCCCACCCTTGGCCTCAGCCCATGTCCAACCCTTCCCCTCATTCCCGCCCCCTTGACCTGACACTACCTGTCCATCTCCTTCCCCACCTATCCATCTCACCCTTCCCGCTGACCAATCCCAACTACCCCCTACCTGCATCCACCTATCACCATCCCAACTACCTCCCCCAGGCCCCACCCCTTTTCCCTCTATTTATTTCACAGCTCCCTTGCCCCTCCCCAGTCCTGATGAAGGATCTAGAACCAAAACGTCGACTCTCCTGCTCCTCTGATGCTGCCTGACCTGCTGTGTTCCTCCAGCTCCACGCTATCGAAAGTGACTCCTGTTAATGGTGGACAGGTAAATTAGCACAGATTGGGCAACTAGTCTTCAGATGGAACAAACAATGTTATGAATATAAAGAGATGTGTGATTTGTTTGTTCCAAATCACAAGAACCTTGATATTATATGTGTTACAACCCCACACAAGAGCATAAATTTAGGTTACAATCTGTCTAGAGGCCAGTAAACTTTCATATTAAATTAGATAAAGTGAGAGACCCAGCTACTTATTAAAAGAATTAACCCACAAAATGCCATGGTTTTGAATGAAAAACAATGGACTTTACACTGCAAAGTAAGAATATCAATACAATCCATTATAAATATATTCATATTCTAATCCACAAAGGGTTGACCCGAGGCAAATACGGGTAACAGCCGCTTTATAGTCAAATACCCCACAGTGCACAAGAACAGATAAATTAGCAAATACAGTGAAGGCAAATCCAACAGATTTGTCAGCAAAAAACTCCTCACACCCCAAGATATTCATGACACTGTGGGTCACCAAATCTCTTTAAAATTTTACAAGCGATTCCAATTTCTTCCCTAGCAAATATCTAGTTTTGGAATTCCCTCAAAAGCCACTCAGTCACAGACTGCTTCAATGATGACTCACATTCTGGTGGTTCACATCATAATTTACATGTGAGATAACAAGGTGTGGGGCTGGATGAACACAGCAGGTCAAGCAGCATCATAGGAGCAGGAAAACTTGACGTTTCGGGCCTAAACCCTTCATCTCTGATATAATTTACATGTACTTCTTTTTTGCTTTGTTAAGATGGCTGAATTGCAGGAGATATTCTATTAGCAATAGCTTCAAAGGGTTTGCCCCTGCCTATCAGTCTGTGTCTGATATACAAACACCAGCCCTGAATTTTCCAGCATTTGCTGCTAATGCCTTGTTTAAAGGCATTTATTGGCACATACCTTGCAGCTGCAAGTAACTCCAGACACATCACTGGCACTGGCTTATCCAATAATTTCAGGAGTTTCATGTTTATCCAATAATTAGGAAGACTGCAACAAAATATGGGAGGACATTAACAAATTTGTAGGATGGGCAAATAATTGGCAAATGAAGTTCAACGCAGATAAAAATGAAATGGTACAAAATGGTATTAAGAAATGAGGCCATTCATTGCCTGGAAGGCACCAGTCCAGGTGGGAAAAAGGAATGAACAAATTCCCACACACACATACACCAATCACTAAACATTTTGCCACAAATTAGAGAAACCAGACCAAGAACAGGATAAATCAAGCGCAAAACTTTACTTGAGTCATTGAGTCATAGAGCTGTATAGCATGGAAACAGATCCTTCAGACCAACTAGTCCATGCTGACCAGATTTTTTTTTTCTACTCATTTGTGGGATGTGGGCATCACTGGCAGGTCAGCTTTTATTGCCCATCCCTAGTTGTCGTTGAGAAGGTGGTGATGAGTTGTTTTCTCGAATTGCTGCAGTCCACCTGCTTTGGGTTGACCCATAATGCCATTAGGGAGGGAATTCCAGGATTTTGACCCAGTGACAGTGAAGGAATGGCAATATATTTCCAAGTCAGGATGGTGAGTGGCTTGGAGGGGAACTTGGAGGTGGTGGTGTCCCCATATGTCTGCTGCCCTTGTCCTTCTAAATGGAAGTGGTCATGGGTTTGGAAGGTGCTGTCTGAGGACCGTTGGTGAATTTCTGCAGTGCATCTTGTAGATTGTAGACACTGCTGTGACTGAGCATTGGTGGTTCAGGGAATGGATGCTTGTGGATGTAGTGCCATTTAAGCGGGCTGCTTTGTCCTGGATGGTGTCAAGCTTCTTGAAAATGAAGGCCATCAGTTTAACTGGGACAAGAAAACCATAGTAGCCCAAGCCAAACATAGACACACACAGGAATTCCTAGAGGCATTGGTTCTCCACCCATACTTTAATCAACAAACATATAGAATTGGACCCCATATACAAACCCACACGGATCAAAACCGGAAATGACACTACTCACCATAACTGACCAAACAGTATAAATTCCAAGTGGAGTAGAATAACATCGCTTCATCAGAGGCTCCACTGATGATGTCACCTAGCATGGTGACGAAATATCTGAACGAGAACAAGCCAGCTCAGCGGGCAAATCAACAACATCATCTAAAAACTGCTTTCCAGTTCTGATGGCCTAAACCTCTTTTCAGTTCTGACGCCTGAAAGATTTTGACCCAAACTCTCTCAGCCTGGATGACTCAAACAGACTTCACAAATTGGGACTACTGGAGAGGGTGAAGAGAAGATTTACAATGTGTAGGTGGATACAAAGAAAATGTTTCCTTTTCCAGGAAAGAGCATAAGTATAAACCAGTATTTAAGATCATCAAGAAAGCAGGAGGAAATTCAGAAGAAATTTTCACTAAAGGCTGCTGAGTGTTGTACAAGGTAATAGTTCTGAAGGGGTTAATGCCCATGTTACAACGGCACAATCCAGGTGCCTCTTCTGTAAATACCCTACAGTCGTGTATTATCTCCCATTAATCACTGGATAGGTTTGAGACAAAGGAGAACTGGAGGCAGTGAACTATATCAAACAACACTTTCCCAGTGTAACATACTTGTAGAGATGACAAATACTAGATTGATGTGGAAAACTGGTGGAAGACCTGAGAAAGAGATCCCAACAGTCCAGTTAAAAAGCAGAGTGCAAATGTTACAAGCTATTGAGGTCAACCAGCTCTTGCCAAGCACCTGTTTGTCCTCTGGTTTCAGTGAATGGCCCTCACATGTTGCACACCTTCAGTGTCTATTTACCTATCATATTTTATCTGAACTGCCACTTCTTAATAAACTATCTTAAAATGACTTGCAAGTAGTCAATTGCCTACCTTAGATAACTGTGGGCTTGAACCCAAAATCCAACAGTCTGCACTTGCAGGCATCTCAGGCCAGCAGCAACACCCCATGTTCCTCTGCATTTGCTGTAGCCAGGTGCAAGAATGAACTATCTATTAATTCAAAAGAGAAATTGCTACAGAAGCTCAGCACGTCTGGCAGCACCTGTGGAGAGAGAAACAGAGTTAATGTTTTGGGTCTGGTAACTTTTCTTCAGAAATGGGCAGTTCTGGAACTGGACCTGGCATGTTAACTCTGCCTTCTCGTCACAGATGCTGCCAGATCTGCTGAGTTTCTCCAGCATTTTCCGCTTTCATTTCAGATTTCAAGCATCTGCAGTTAATTGCTTTATGTCACTTATTTAATAACTTGGTATAAACAAATACCTGTTATAATACAAGTATCCTGTCTGTAAACAGAAGTAAGAGATAGAAAATTGTCCCAGTGCTGGTTTACAATCTTCTCCCAAGAATTTGCATATCTTGCCATATGGGAACTACCTGGAGTTTGTTGAAGAGAAACATATGTTATACTTATCCCTTGAGGCAACTTTGTCACCAAATTCAGTTTTCTTTTCTTGAGGCTGTTACTACACCTGTGAACTCTGGCATTCTGAGGGCAGATCCCTCTGACATGTAGTTGTAAGATGTACATAGTGAACCAGGTCTCCAGTCGAGAAGGCAGAAAAACAACATACCTCTCCTGGATGAGGCAATCTCAGAGTTGAACTTACACGGGTGAGCAGTGAGCTGGCATTTTCCCCTCATCTTATTTCATTCATGTCCCACCACTGACTCAGTTCAGCAGTTGTATCCTTCAGAATCTCGGCCAGTTCAGTCAGTCATGGCGTTACCAATGCTGTCTTGCTGATGGACATTGATGACCCCCACACAGATGACATTGTGACTTTCTTGCCCTTTACGTTTCTTCCAAGTGGTGCCAATATGGAGGAGTGCTGATTATTCAGCTGAGTGGGGTGGGGGCAGGGTGGGGGGGTGCACGGTGGGGAGGGGAGGTGGTGCAGGTTGTGGTAAGTGATAACCAGCAGGAGTTTAGTGTCCAGTTTTGACCCGATGTTGTGAGATTAAATGGGACGAGAGCTAATTTTGAATACTCCAAGGGTCACTCCTTCCCAGCATACCACAACGTTACCATCTCTGATGGGTCTGGTTTGCCAAGGGAACGCCTAATGAGTTGTCTGGGGCATTTGATGTAAAGTATAATTTGGTAAGTTACAGTTGCATCAGGCATCAGCTTGGCTAGTCTGAGGGACCCCTCTCTCTCTCAGCTTTGGCACAGGTGACCAGATGTTGGCGAGGAGGACTTTGCAGGATGGACAGGACTGACTACCATCAGCAACGCTTGTGTTGATGCCAGCTAATCAATCAAATATTATTTTGCAGCTTTTTATTTCATTCCAGGGATGTGGGTGTGCTGGCTGGCCCAGCACTTATAACCCATCCTTATGTGCCCTTGAGAAGGTGGTGGCACACTGTCTTCATGAACTGCTGCAGTCTTTGGGTGACAATGTTGTCAGGAGGAGAAAGATAAGATTTTACCCAGAGACACTGAAGGAACAGTGATACATTTCCAGATCGGGATTGTGTACAGCTTAGAGGGGAACTATATCCATGCAGCTGTTATGCTTGTCCTTCCAGGTGGATGAGTTTCACTGGATTGTTAGACTATGATGGATGGCAGTTAAGCGTTAACCACATATAGGCCAGACCAGGTAAAGACACCGGATTTCCTTCTGAAGTGGTTTCAGTGAATCATAGGAGCTTTGGAAGCAGGAATTTCTTTGGGTTCAAACATTGGAGACACAGCAAATGTGAAAGGATGGCACACATTGAAGATGCTGTCCTCAAGATGCTAGTGGAAACTGTCCTGATTTAGGTTGAGAACAACCTTGGTTTCCTTGCATTTGGTCCAAGGAGTGAGCCCTATCTGTTCTGTCTGGGTGGCTTTCCAACTTGTTCCTGGGATGTGAACTCCTGATCCGCTTCCAAGTGCCCTGGAGGAATGGTGAGGCCTCCTCTCCCTAAACCTCTGCTGGCCTTGTACTGATAGTACATCACAATGGTGCTCAGTTCGGAATTTAGGGTGTTGACCCCGTAAAGGAACCATGATCAATGATGATTTTGTTGGTCTTGGTCTTCTCTGTGGCAGATTGTGGAGCTGGGAAATACCAGTGGAGTAGGCTGGACAAATTCTACAGATCATCCCATTGTATTACACCCTTCAGCCAGAGTATATTGGTGGTGGATAGAGCGGCTATTGACTCCAGTGATAAGGTTGGAAATCAAGTTAATTGCACTTCCTGGGCAGTGACAAGTTTCTTGAAGATCTGAACTGCTGCAGTCTTTGGGTGACACTGGGTGACAGTGTTGTCAGGAGGAGAAAGATAAGATTTTACCCAGAGACACTGAAGGAACAGTGATACATTTCCAGATCGGGATTGTGCACAGCTTAGAGGGGAACTATATCCATGCAGCTGTTACGCTTGTCCTTCCAGGTGGATGAGTTTGACTGGATTGTTAGACTATGATGGAGGGCAGTTAAGCTTTAACCACATATAGGCCAGACCAGGTTAAGACACCGGATTTCCTTCTGAAGTGGCTTCAGCGAATCATAGGAGCTTTATGACAATTTCCTAGGTCCTAGGTAACCATTACAGAGACTATTCCAGATTTTTTTTGCCTGGAATGAATTTAAATTCCTCCAAAATACATGCTGGAATTTCAGCTCATGTGTTAGTGTTGGTGCCAGAGTTTGGATTGCCGATTCTGTCATGTTACTGCAACTTAGCATTCACGAGTTAAGTTCCTCTATCTGTATTAGGATATGGATTTGCATATTGCATGTAACCTCTCATCTGAGACAGGCAGCTGCTCCAGTCACCCTTCCCTGGTCCTTACACAGGACAGCAGTTGCTGAGAAGCGACAGTAAATATTTTGATAAGTGATTACTTCTGCTTAATGTTCCCCCAGACCTAGCAACAAAAACAAAATGTGCCAGAGAAACCCTGCAGGTTTGGCAGCCTCAGTGGAGAAAGAAACAGAATTAACATTTCATGTCCAATTCTTCAGAGAGCAAGGAGGAGGAAGTGGAGTAGATTGTAAGGGCGCCCGGAACCAAAGGCAAAGGGGCTGCTAAGGGTGGTCAAGGGGAGATGGAGATGAAAAGAGGAAGTAAATAAAGAATGTGAAGGGAAAAAGTGGGTTTGCTATCTAGAGCAGAGTTAACAAGACACAAACAAGACATGGCTGCTTATCCCTCAGAGGTCCATACATCTTCTTTCCAGGTAGAATTACTGACAAGAAAGAAGAGATCATATAATCAGTTGAACCTCATCTGCTGTTCAGTAATGTCGTGGCAGAACTCCTACATCAAATCTATATTCCTGCCCTATCCCTAGATCTCTCAATTCTCTTTGTACTCCAATATCAACCTTGCTGTCAACCTTGATGCTCAAAGATTGACCTTCCTTCAGCCCTCTGAGGTAGACACTTTCAAAGATTCAGTACCCTTGAGTGACAAACTTCTTCTCGTCTCATCTCTCTTATATGGCTCACTCATTATCCCGAGACTATGCGCTGGATTTTAACAATCTTGGGATAGCAGGATTGGGGGGGTGATGGGGAATGTCTGTAAATGCAGAGTATAGACCCCCTGTGTGCTCCAATGCAAACAAACTCTTGTTCCAGATTCTCTAGTCTCTCAGTCAGTACCCTGTCAAGCCCTCTAAGAATATTATAGATATAACTAACCTGTTCAGAAAGATATGTCTCACATCTTGGATCGGGTGGAATGTGAACATTGGACTTCCTGGGTCTGAGGTGAGGACACTATCACGGCCTGCAGCAGCCCTCACAGGTTATATCCAAGCATAACCTATTACATCCCTCACAGTGATCACTTCTAATTTTTCTAACTTTCTGTACAATTGAGCAAAAATCCCCATATTCTGAAAAACTAGGCCAAAATCCTGGACTTTTCAAATAACATTTAAAAGTTTAAAAAAAGGCAGTTGGGTTACGCACTGGGAAAATTACATAGACACCGAGATAATTGCTTGGAACCAATGTTCAGCCGGAAAATCCAGTTGACACATCCACTCTAAAAGAACAATCAACCAGGTCTAACCCCCACTCAACCCAGACTGAATGGAGCCTCTGCAGATACCAGACATTCAACTTCGACCAATACTCATGCACAGAGATACTGGAAATTCCACTTCAATCAATATTCATGCACAGAGATACCAGGCATTGCATTTAATCAAAATATATTCGCACCTACTCTTAAAAATGACCTCACAGGGAACACCGGTAACATAATGGCAAGTGCAGATTTGGTGTGAAGATAAGAGGCTCGCAATTAGTATAATTGTAGGCCGCCACCTCACCTGAGAGAGCTACCACCCTGACAGCAATCCCTACAGCCATCTCCAGAAGAAGGATCCCAAACAGCTATCTCCCTAAGAGCTATCTGCACCACTATCTCCAGAAGAGGTTACCTGACAGCAATTCTGAAATCCACTGACACAGGCCTGTTCTGCACCAGGAGAACCGACAGCAACCGACCACAACCTGCAGACTGACAAACTAACAAACCTCTGAAAACCACCAACCCTACTGACAGCACAAGGCCTCACACACATCCTGAGGTGAAAAGTGGCTCGCATAAACCATCACAAAGTAAGGAAAACCAAGTACTTACCTGATAAATCCAAATGCCTCCTACTGCATCAGCAGACTCAGCCCAGACTGAAGGCCTACACTGTCCAAAGTCTTCATCGAGGCACTGGGTACGGCAAGCGGGAACGGCCAGCTGTACTTCAAAATCATGTTCTTCCCCAGTGGTGAGCTTAAACTTCCAAGACACCGAAGTATCCAACCTAGCTAGCAGGGCGGGGAAGGTGGGTGGTCACAGTGCAGGGAACCCCAAGGGTAGGAGGTCTGATAAAAATTTCTGTGACCAAAACCTGAGATAACACAGTGTGGAGCTGGAAGAGCACAGCAGGCCAGGCAGCATCAGGTGAGCAGGAAAGCTGACATTTCAGGTCGGGACCCTCTCGAAACGTCAACTTTCCTGCTCCTCTGATGCTGCCTGGCCTGCTGTGTTCCTCAGCTCCACGCTGTGTTATCTCGGACTCCAGCACCTGTAGTTCTTAATCTCCCTGTGTGACCAAAACCTACAGTTTAGTTCAAATAGTGTTTTAAGTTGTATTTGATTTAACAGTGTATTTAATCACTGTCTTCCGTATAATTGATAGTGTCAGCTTCACTGTTTGTTGTACTTGTGTTTATTTCTTATAATATACTTAATTTTTGTATTTAATAAATGCAGAGATTCTTTTGTCCTTAATCACCTGTCTGCTGCCTTCTTCTCTTCACATTCCTAAAGAAGTCCAGTGTCAGAACAAGGGATCTGGGGGTAGTTCGAACCACTTAAAAAATTCAGCAAATTACTGCTCACAAACCAGAACCCTGCACATCAGAGGACGTAGGCCCATTGTACTCAATCCTTCATTACAAAACAGCGCTCTCATCCCAGTAAGCAGTCCAGTGAACCTTTGTTGCATTCCATCTAAGGTTGTATATTCTGTCTTAAGTAGGGAGACTAAAGCTGTAAATACTATTCCAGACTTCATCTCACTCCATATAATTGCATTAATACATTAGAGCCACGCTACTCGTAATAAAGCCTAACATACTATTTGCCTCCTAATTTCTTGCTGTACTGCAGGCTAACAAGGATCTCAAATCCCTCTGAATACCTACATGTACTAGTCCTTCACTTCATAACATCTATTGGACTAACCCAGACTGATAATATATATAGCAGCTCTTTTGCACGCTAAGACTACAACCAGTTTCATTCAAATGCACGACAAAAGCAATTTTCTAAAACTAGCTTTGAGTTGGCAGGGCCATGTCATTCCTTGCAAATATTTCCTTGATTCCCTATTATTCTGACATTGCGCAATGTTGTGAGGTCAGTTAATTAGCCTTTGACCTTTGAGCAGGCAACACAGATTCAACCTGACACAGGGGACTTACTAATAGCAGTGGTAGGGTACTTGATGCAAATTGTTACTCATTCTATTTAAAAGGAACAGAGGACAGCCCAGCCTTTAGAAGCAGGAATTCCTTTGGGTTCAAACATTGGAGACACAGCAAATGTGAAAGGATGGCACACATTGAAGATGCTGTCCTCAAGATGCCAGTGGAAAGCTGTCCTGATTTAGGTTGAGAACAACCTTGGTTTCCTTGCATTTGGTCCAAGGAGTGAGCCTATCTGTTCTGTCTGGGTGGCTTTCCAACTTGTTCCTGGGATGTGAACTCCTGATCCGCCTCCAAGTGCCCTGGAGGAATGGTGAAGTCTCCTCTCCCTAAACCCCTGCTGGCCTTGTACTGATAGTACATCCACAATGGTGCTCAGTTTGGAATTTTGGGTGTTGACCCCGTAAAGGAACCATGATCAATGATGATTTTGTTGGTCTTGTTCTTCTCTGTGGCAGATTGTGGAGCTGGGAAATACCAGTGGAGTAGGCTGGACAAATTGCTACAGATCATCCCATTGTATTACACCCTTCAGCCAGAGTATATTGGTGGTGGATAGAGCGGATATTGACTCCAGTGATAAGGTTGGAAATCAAGTTAATTGCTCTTCCTGAGCGGTGACAAGTTTCTTGATGATCTGGACAGGCAATGAACATTCCATCACACTCCTTAATGTTATGGAGCCTGAAGATGACGATGCTGATGTTGAAGATGACAATGAGCTTGTTTTTCATGTTAGTGGGATCATAGCTGGGCAATTCTGAGGTATAAATGTTACTTGTCAGCCAGGACTCACTATCAGGGGTCTCCCATCTCCTCAGTTGATATGTAATTGTGTGCACACTACAGACAATGTGCTTGTTTAACATGACTCCAATTATCTCATCTAACATTTGCAAAGCACATTCGCAAAACATTTATATCTCTTCATGTGGATGTAGCATTGCATCTGAGTGTCCCTATCTCCACTTTGAGATGTACTAGAAGCCAGGAAGCATTGAGCAGCCGTCACAGTATTATTTCCATTAACAAAGAGCCCAATATCTGGGACCATAAATTTAACATATTTGGAAGAAGCAGAGTTGAGGAGTAATGCTTTCACCCAGTTGGTATTGGAGGTCTGTAGCACACTGCCTGAAAGGGTGATGGAGCAGATTACCTCACTGCAATTAAAAAACACTCAGATATGATCCGAGGCACAAGGCTACAGATCAAGAATGGGAAGGTGAGTTCAAGCCAAACAGTTCTTCTCCAATTCTCACAGACATGGCAGGACGAATGTCTCCTTCTATAATGTATTTTTTGGCTCATACCAGAAATTAACTAAGTGACATTGTCATCATGTTTCATGGAGAGTTTCTCTCCATGATACCCAGCAGGTTTCTTGTGCTTTCTCAAATTCATCTCATTGACTAAGTACCACATTCTTATGGTACTGCCCTCATCTAACCTAATTCTCCCACTTGCCACAGGCAGAAATATTCACCACTGCCCACATATTCCAGGATCCCTGCCTCCAGTTACAAATTTAAAAGCCCATTGAGCACCCAGTAAAGCGCTGGCAGCCCAGATCTGCCCTGGATGTTTGAGACTTTTTCCCTGAACATGACAGACAAGGGGAAATTGGTGTGCCATTTTATGAACAGGGACTTAGTGGGCAGGATCGTCCCCCTGGACCAGTAGAGGAGACCATAAGAAACAGAAACAGGAGTAGGCTATTCAGCTCCTCATGCTTGTTCCACCATTCAATAGGGTTATGGCTGATCCTCGATTTTCCTCCTGATCAAGAATTTATCTCAGCCTTTAAAGTACACAACTCTTTACTATGCCAGCCTTGCCCAAGGTCACCACTCCAGTCAATGCGGCTTCTGCCCTCCAGAGGAATGCTCTGCAGTGTCACAAGAGGATCAATGAGCTTCTGCGCTTCACCAGGGTAAGCACCATCATCTTCTTGCTGCTCCTGTACACACCAAGGCTCATGCTCTACCGCTCTTATCTTTACATGTACCAACTGCCTTTATTTGCCCTTACCTATCCCAACACTCCACACACTAACTGTGTACATCCTCCACACTGTTTCAGGCTCACTCACTCAGGAGGCCGTACCATTTTCCCCGACTTGGAGCAGCATTAACAGCTGTGCCACCCACTTTCATCTCATTCAATTTCTCCTTCTCTTTCAATCCAAGAGAAAATGGCCCGCAGCAGGTGAGGAGAGACAGGATGAGTTGGGGGCCTGATGTTCAGTCCCTTACGTCCGTGAGGGGAGGATTATGGCCCTTGCCAACAATGACTGGGATTAGTCCTGTAGAGACACAGAAACGAATATGTCTTGATAAGGAGGAAGCATTGCCCTTTGCCATGATACTCTCTATTGACCCGACTGTGAATATACTATTATCAGACCACCACTTGGATCCCATTTTCACAACAAGTTCTCTGCATTGTCTCCATTGCCTGCCTTCTGCACCCTCTACCAGCTCAGATATTGGCATCTTGTTGGGTATGTTAGCTGGATAAAAGTCAGGGGAATCTGCTTGCCAGCACTTCACTGCCACGTCCTCCACAGCTGGCTTAGGCAGAAACGCTCTGGAGGCCAGGCACCTGCACAACTCCTGGCAGGAGAGTACCCCATCGTGTTGGCAACTCATAACTTACTTGCCCTTCCTCACAAGGCCACAAGGTGATGCCAGTAGGCACCCAACTAGGGGGAGGGGAAGCGAAGAGAGAGACCACACACCGCTACCCCAACCCCAGATGTGTCCTCTCAGGACACTCCAGAGGAAGATCAGTCTTCCACCTCCACCCCACCTGGCCCCCTCAACCCTGATGGAGTTCAAGCTGAGGAAGGTGCACCTGCCTCTGGATGGGACATGCTCAGCATGTCTGGGTCACCCAAACCAAAACTGTCAGGACAGCAAGATCCACGGTGGGGCTGGCAACTTCCATCCCAGGTGCAGAAACCAGGACCTCACTGACACATAGTGGGCAGGAAAGAAAGAGGACCATCAGAGGGAATATAGATGGCACTGGTGACACATTACTGTAAATACATTCTCACATTTGTAAGCTTGAATTTTCTTCATCTGCTGTATGTACGAATACCTGTCCAGCCCCACATACACCTTGAAGGTGGAACCTAGCTCTCCTTAGTTCTAAACAACATTGACGTGCCAGGGCATGAAGGGTGAGAAGCTCTCACTCTCTGCGCTAGCTCTGGGTAAATGGGAAGTGATCGCCAAATTAGCAACTGGAAACAATCTTTCAAGGTGACAAACCATGACTAGTATATCACAGCGATTAGTGGTATTCAATCACAGTGTGTCAAGAAATGTCCAAGAGAGCTTGGGACAATACTATGGACTGCACCCAGCAGGTTAATGCCTAAGGTTCATACAGACCATGTAGTGTCCGTGGGTGTGTAGCAGCTTCACTGTATGGGTGCCTGAATGATTCTGCTCCCCTTTGAAAGGCCTCACATTGTTTGAAATTGAAATCCCCTTACCTCACAGAATGAAACACTTGGCCCTCGCACTCCGGGTGTGGTTGCTGCCGTTTTCATCTTCATTCTCTACCTGTTATTTGTGTCATGATGGAAGGAAGCAGCAGTCATTCCTCATGCAGTGAGTCTCAGGCTCAAACTCCTACCCTTGGTGAAACCCCAAATTCGCTTCATAGAGGCCTTCATCGGGTTTGAACTTCCCCATCCACTATCCCGACTCCAGGAATATTGAGTAAACATGCCAGATCTAGTGTGCACTTTCTCCCAGTGGAAGGTACAGTATTGGTCACTATCAATGAGCCCACCTCCAGCAGTATCCATTTCCCTATAATCTCGCTCTGTCAGAAATATATTATACAGAGTTACCCCACCATTAAGTTCCCCAGCCTTCTCTCTGGGAAATATTGAGAAAGCAAATGAGGAGCCCTGAGAGGCACTGGCCCTCTGATAACACCTCCTTGACCTTGAGTGGTTGAACCCCCATGACTGACTGTGGCCTACCACATCAAGGCACTTAGATAGACAGAGATAGTAGGAACTGCAGATGCTGGAGAATCTGAGATAACAAGGTGTAGAGCTGGATGAACACAGCAGGCCAAGCAGCATCAGAGGAGCAGGAAAGCTGACATTTCGGGCCTAGACCCTTCTTCAGAAAAATCTAGGCCCAAAACATCAGCTTTCCTGCTCCTCTGATGCAGCTTAGCCTGCTGTGTTCATCTTGCTCTACACCTTGTTAACTTAGCTAGACAGCCCTAGTCAATAAGTGTCCAGAGCCCTGCCTGATATCTGTACAGCGCCCCAACTTTCTCAGTGTACCTCCTTGAACACGACACACAGGATTAAACATAGTCCACTCCACAGACTGTAGAGGTACAGAGCTCCTGACCCCGACTGCCTCGAGAAGCAAACAACCATGCCCATGCCCCTGGGCTGTTATTGATGCCACCCTTGACTAACTGCGTTGGACCCTTGCCTAAAGGGTGTCTCCCTGGATTTGACTGAGGTCTACTATTTGAGGTACAGGCAGAGTGTTTGGTGTATAGGCAGCAGGCACACGCTGCAAGTGAATCACTGACAGAGCATGAAACTATATTGCAACATGCCCTTGACCAATCACTGTTGACAACGATGACAAACTGTGTAGCCTTGTATCTGCATGAAAAAGGCAAGGCACAACAGAGAGTCTGTGAGCCTTTAAACTCTGGCTGAGGGAGCAAACAGCCATGGGAGAGCAAGGCAGGGGTTGTGTGAGCATCATAATAGGCTCAAAGTGACTGAATACTGACAAAGCAGAATACTGACAAAGAATACAGACAAAGTACACCCTCGTCCAATTCATAACTGTCCCTGCGAGTAAACTGCCCTTGCAGCAGTATTCCCTTGAAAGGTGCTGGTGTGCTCCAAAGTGCAGCATTAATTTGCAGCAGTGTACTGTAAGTTAATCAGCTCCATTTTTGCAGCAGCAGCGGGAGCAGTGACAGCGAGGACCAGGGGGCTGCCGGGAAGGTAAGTTAATCCTTTAAAAACTTACCGCTTGAATAGGCGGAGCGCACGCTGAGCAGGAGTGGACACGGGACGGCTGAGTAAGTGAGGTAATATATTTGGGCGGTTGATTTACCCGAAACACTACTTAGGCAGTGTCTCCCACCCATCCTCCTCCTCTAACCAAAAAAAAGTTTCTGAGCGCCGATTTGGTAAGGTTTCTAGTTTTTTTTTCCAATAGTCTGTTTTTTAGAATTCAGAACAGTGGGAATGGATGTTACGGCAGTTGCATGCTCCTCCTGTAGAATGTGGGAGGTAAGGGTCACCACTAGTGTCCCCACTGACTTCATCTGCGGGAAGTGCACCCAACTCCAGCTCCTCGGAAACCACGTTAGGGAACTGGAGCTGGAGCTGGATGAACTTCAGATCATTCGGGAGGCTGAGGGGGTGATTGAGAGGAGTTACAGGGAGGTAGTTACACCTCAGGTACAGGAAAAAGGTAGATGGGTTACAGTCAGGGGACGGAAAGGGAACAGGCAGACAGTGCAGGGATCGCCTGTGGCCGTTCCCCTCAATAACAAGTATACCGTTTTGGATACTGTTGGAGGGGGATGACTTACCAGGGGTAAGCCATGGGGTACAGGTCTCTGGCACAGAGTCTGTCCTTGTTGCTCAGAAGGGAAGAGGGGAGAGGAGGAGAGCATTAGTCATTGGGGACTCCATAGTTAGGGGGACAGATAGGAGATTCTGTGGGAACGAGAGAGATTCACGGTTGGTGTGCTGCTTCCCAGGTGCCAGGGTCCGTGATGTCTCGGATCGTGTTTTCGGGATCCTTAAGGGGGAGGGGGAGCAGCCCCAAGTCGTGGTCCACATAGGCACCAACGACATAGGTAGGAAAAGGGATGGGGATGTAAGGCAGAAATTCAAGGAGCTGGGGTGGAAGCTTAGACCTAGAACAAACAGAGTTGTTATGTCTGGTTTGTTACCTGTGCCACGTGCTAGCGAGGCGAGGAATAGGGAGGGAGAGCAGTTGAACACTTAGCTCAGGGATGGTGCAGGAGGGGTGGATTCAGATACCTGGATAATTGCGGGTATTTCTGGGGTAGGTGGGACCTCTACAATCGGGATGGTCTACACCTGAACCACAGGGGTACCAATATCCTGGGGGTGGAATTTGCTAATGCTCTTCAGGAGGGTTTAAACTAATTCAGCAGGGGCATGGGAACCTGGGTTGGAGCTCCAGTGAACAGGAGGTTGAGAGTAGTGAGGTCATGAATAAGGTTTCAAGGTCGCAGGAGTGTACCGGCAGGCAGGAAGGTGGTTTGAAGTGTGTCTACTTCAACGCCAGGAGCATCCGGAATAAGGTGGGTAACCTTGCAGCATGGGTTGGCACCTGGGACTCCGATGTTGTGGCCATTTTGGAGACATGGATAGAGCAGGGACAGGAATGGTTGTTGCAGATTTCAGGATTTAGATGTTTCAGTAAGATCAGGGAAGGTGGTAAAAGAGGGGGAGGTGTGGCATTGTTAAGCAAGGACAGTATTACGGTGGCAGAAAGGACGTTTGATGAGAACCCGTCTACTGAGGTAGTATGGGCTGAGGTTAGGAACAGGAAAGGAGAGGTCACCCTGTTGGGAGTTTTCCATAGGCCTCTGAAAAGTTTCAGAGATGTAGAGGAAGGGATTGCAAAGATGATTCTGGCTAGGAGCGAAAGTAACAGGGTAGTTGTTATGGGGTCTTTAACTTTCCAAATATTGACTGGAAATGCTTTAGTTCGAGTACTTTAGATGCATCAGTTTTTGTCCAATGTGTGCAGGAGGGTTTCCTGACACAGTATGTAGATAGGCCAACAAGAGGCGAGGCCACATTGGATTTGGTACTGGGTAATGAACCAGGCCAGGTGTTAGATTTGGAGGTAGGTGAGCACTTCGGTGATAGTGACCACAATTCGGTTACATTTACTTTAGCAATGGAAAGGGATGGGTATATACCGCAGGGCAAGAGTTATAGCTGGGGGAAAGGCAATTATGAGTCGATTAGGCAAGATTTAGGATGGGGAAGGAAACTGCAGGGGCTGGGCACAATTGGAATGTGGAGCTTCTTCAAGGAACAGCTACTGCGTGTCCTTGATAAGTATGTACCTGTCAGGCAGGGAGTAAGCGAGGGAACCGTGGTTTACCAAAGAAGTTGAATCTCTTGTCAAGAGGAAGAAGGAGGCTTATGTAAAAATGAGGCGTGAGGGTTCAGTTAGGGCGCTTGAGAGTGACAAGTTAGCCAGGAAGTACCATAAGAGAGAGCTAAGAAGAGCCAGGAGGAGACATGAGAAGTCTTTGGCAGGTAGGAACAAGGAAAACCCTAAAGCTTTCTATAGGTATGTCAGGAATAAAAGAATGACTAGAGTAAGATTAGGGCCAGTCAAGGACAGTAGTGGGAAGTTGTGTGTGGAGTCTGAAGAGATAGGAGAGGCGCTAAATGAATATTTTTTGTCAGTATTCACACAGGAAAAAGATAATGTTGTCGAGGAGAATACTGAGATACAGGCTATTAGACTAGACGGGATTGAGGTTCATAAGGAGGAGGCGTTAGCAATTCTGGAAAGTGTGAAAATAGATAAGTCCCCTGGGCCGGATGAGATTTATCCTAGGATTCTCTGGGAAGCTAGGGATGAGATTGCAGAGCCTTTGGCTTTGATCTTTATGTCGTCATTGTCTACAGGAATACTGCCAGAAGACTGGAGGACAGCAAATATTGTCCCCTTGTTCAAGAAGAGGAGTAGAGACAACCCTGGTAACTATAGACCAGTGAGCCTTACTTCGGTTGTGGGTAAAGTGTTGGAAAGGATTGTAAGAGATAGGATTTATAATCATCTAGAAAGGAATAACTTGATTAGGGAGAGTCAACATGGTTTTGTGAAGGTTAGGTCGTGCCTCACAAACCTTATTGAGTTCTTTGAGAAGGGGACTAAACAGGTGGATGAGGGTAAAGCAGTTGATGTGGTGTATATGGATTTCAGTAAAGCGTTTGATAAGGTTCCCCACGGTAGGCTATTGCAGAAAATTCGGAGGCATGGGATTGAGGGTGATTTAGCGGTTTGGATCAGAAATTGGCTAGCTGGAAGAAGACAGAGGGTGGTGGTTGATGGGAAATGTTCATTCTGGAGTTCAGTTACCAGTGGTGTACTGCAAGGATCTGTTTTGGGGCCACTGCTGTTTGTCATTTTTATAAATGACCTGGATGAGGGTGTAGAAGGATGGGTTAGTAAATTTGCGGATGACACTAAAGTTGGTGGAGTTGTGGATACTGCAGAAGGATGTTGCAGGTTACAGAGGGACATAGATAAGCTGCAGAGCTGGGCTGAGAGGCGGCAAATGGAGTTTAATGCGGAAAAGTGTGAGGTGATTCACTTTGGAAGGAGTAACAGGAATACAGAGTACTAGGCTAATGGTAAGATTCTTGGTAGTGTGGACAAGCAGAGAGATCTCGGTGTCCATGTGCATAGATCCCTGAAAGTTGCCTCCCAGGTTGATAAGGTTGTTAAGAAGGCGTACGGTGTGTTAGGTTTTATTGGTAGAGGGATTGAGAATCGGAGCCGTGAGGTCATGTTGCAGCTGTACAAAACTCTGGTGCGGCTGCACTTGGAGTATTGCGTACAGTTCTGGTCGCCGCATTATAGGAAGGATGTGGAAGCATTGGAAAGGGTGCAGAGGAGATTTACCAGGATGTTGCGTGGTATGGAGGGAAGGTCTTATGAGGAAAGGCTGAGGGACTTGAGGCTGTTTTCGTTAGAGAGAAGAAGGTTAAGAGGTGACTTAATAGAGACATTCAAGATGATCAGAGGATTAGATAGGGTGGACAGTGAGAGTCTTTTTCCTCAGATGGTGATGGCTAGCTCGAGGGCACATAGCTTTAAATTGAGGGGTGATAGATATCGGACAGATGTCAGAGGTAGGTTCTTTGGTCAGAGAATAGTAAAGTCGTGGAATGCCCTGCCTGCAGCAGTAGCAGACTCATCATCTTCAAGGGCATTTAAATGGTCGTTGGATAAATATATGGATGATAATGGAATAGTGTAGGTTAGATGGGCTTCAGATTGGTTTCACAGGTCGGCTCAACATCGAGGGCCGAAGGGCCTGTACTGCGCTGTAATGTTCTATGTTCTATGTTCTATGTGCCATGATGATGTAGTGAGTTTGGTACATGTCAGATGTCAATATCAATGGTTGTCTATGTGGGTGCTGCCCATGGACAATGCCCTGACACGATGGTGCCTGGTGCCCATGCTGGAGGTCTGGAGGAGCAATGCTGAGCTGGAGTCACCAGGTACTCGCTCTGACTCTGCTGTTGGGAATTCTCAGCGTTTAGTTTCTATTGGGCAGGTGGGAGAATGAGAAACTGCATTTAATGAGGTGAGATTGGGTGACAATGAGCAATAATCCAAGCAAATATACCTCTTGCAGATCACTAGCAAGAACCTCAACTTGCCGCCCCCAAAAGGAAAATTGCAAATTTTTGATCTCTACATTAGGAAGGTTCTCGCTGGACATTTCACCTGATTTCCCCAAATTTTGTGTCATAGCCCATTTCATCCAGGGGCTGAGAAGGCTCTGACTCTGTTTGTCAATGGTATCTGGCATTACGTGTTCATTCTCATGACCAAGCGTAAGGATGGACAGGCCACCTCCATCTCACAAGGCTTCCACTGAAACTGCTCACATGACACTCAGCCTTCACACCCACATTTCCACTGGAGAAGTGGTCAGTAGCAGAATGACATTATGTTCTAGGAGACACAAATCAGATACTGTCACAAGAGGAAGTACCGACTGTGCTGACAAACAATAATCTCATACACATATTTCACTTCTAGTTGCATTTCATTTCTGCTTTGTTCCCTACTAACCATCTCCGTACCTGATCCTTTGACTTGATGTGCATTTCTGTGAAGGTCCTTGGGATATCTTCCCATGTTAAAAATGTAGCATAAAATGAAGCTGATGCTTATTCAGAGAGTTAATTTATAATAATTTATAATTTATAATACACATGGATTTCTATTCATACTAGTAGCCCTGGGCATTAGACACTACATTGTGCTTGGACTTTTTTGTGCTTATCGACTTTGCTTCAAATGTCTACCTTTTACTTAAACACTGCAACGACTGATACCAATTTACATAATTGTGCACTTCTCCTTGTGGCCAGCTCAGTGAGTCATGAGTCAAGGCAGAAGATATATCCTTGGTTATTGTGGCACCTGGCTTTAAGAACAAAAAATTGCAACTGAACACTTCAAAAGTATGTCAATTGACTGCAGTGCCTCAGGACATCCTGAAAGAGTAAGAGGTGCTGCATGAATTAAAACCATTTTTTTTTGGAAAGCATGTTTTCTTACCATTACCTATTTTAATACAAGACAATTCTTAAAACTCATAACCCTCTCCTCATTTCTGCCTTAAGTGGTTGACCTTTTTTTTAAACAGTGATCTCTAGTTGTAGTTTCTCCCACAAGAGGAAACATCCTTTCCACATCTACTCTGTGAAGACTGCTTGGGAGCTTTTATATTTCAGTCAAGTCCCATCTTACCCTTCTATGTGCCAGCAGATACACACCAAACCTGTTTTCCACATAAGACAACTTGCGTGTTCCAGCTATTAGTCTAGTAAACCTTCTTTGAACTGCTTCCAAATTATTTACGTTTTTTCCTTTTATAGGGAGACTGGTGCTGTGCACAGTAATCCAGGTGTGGTCTCAACAACACATTGTATAGACAAAGCATTATCTTTTTTGTTTTCAATTGTTTCAAAAGAAACAATAACATTCTATTAGTCGTCCCAATCATACGCTGCTGCTGCATTCTAACATTTTGTGAATATGCACTGGGACCTACACAGAGCTCTGCAATCTCTCACCATTTAGGCAATATGCTTGTTTTTCATTCTTCCTGCCAAACAGACTATTTTGCACTTTCCCACACTGTACTCCATTTACAAGATCTTTATCCACTCACTTAATCTACCTATACCCCATTGTAGCTTGCTTGTGTCTTCTTGAATCTGACCATGTCTGATGGTGAAATTTGTATTAAATGAAAAATCTGGAATTCAAAATCAGTCTCTATTTGGTTCATTAATGTCCTTTAATGAAGGGAACTGCAATCCTCACCTGGTCCGGCATGCACATGACTCCAGACTCACAGCAATGTGGTTGACTCTTAACTGTTCTCTCTGCAGTTAGGGATGGGTAATTAGTGCTGGTTAGCCATCAAAACCCACATTCCATGCTCAAATAAAAAATTACCCTACATTGTGTTGTGTGGCAGTACCACTGTACTAAGTGCGATGGACTTTGATGATAATGATGATTGATTTTACTGTCATGTGTACCGAAATACAGTGAAATGCTTTGTTTACAAACGTACAGGTAGATCACAGCAAGCGAAGGACGTAAAGATCAAAAAGACTTAGAGGCATTCAGGTTACAGTGTAGGTTATATTATTTGAGGCTAAAGTTCATTCAACAGTCTGATAATGACCAGAAAGAAGCTGTTCCTGAACCTGCTTGTGTGCGTGCTCAGTTTTCTGCCTGACAGAAGAGGTTGTAGGAGGTCATTACCAGGGTAGGATGGGTCTTTGATGATGTTGGCTGCCTTTCCACGGCAGCAAGCTGTGTAAATGGAATCCGTGGATGGAAGGTTGGCTTCCGTGATGGTCTGGGCTGTGCACACCACCCTCTGTAGTTTCTTACGGTTCTGGGCAGATCAGTTGCCATACCAGGCTGTAATGTACCCGGACTATATGCTTTCAATGGTGCATCTGTAGAAGTTAGTGAGGGACCTTATGGACATGCCAAATTTTCTGAGCCACCTGAGGAAGAAGAGGCATTGTTGTGCCGTCTTGACCGTCACATTTTACGTGGGAAGTCCAGGACAGGTTGTCGGTTATTTTCATTCCGAGGAACTTGATGCTTTTCAGTCTCTCAACCTCAGTTCTGTTGATGTTCTTTCCACCCCTCAGTGGGAAGCTATGGTCGAGTGGTATTTTAGCTGGACTTTTTATCCAGGGGCCCAGATAACATCCCGGGGCACCTGGGTTTAAATCCCACAATGGCGAATGGTGGAATTTGAATTCAATAAAATGTCTGGAATTAAGAATCTAATGATGACCATGAACCATTGTCGATTGTCAGAAAAACCCATCTGGTTCACTAATGCCATTTAGGGAAGGTAACTGCGATCCTCACCTGGTCTGGCCTACATGTTACTCCAGACCCACAGCAATGTGGTTGACTCTGAACTGCCCTCTGGGCAAATAGGGATGGGCAATAAATGCTGCTTGATCAGCGACGCCCTCATCCTTTGAATGAATAAATCAAAAAAAATGTAGATGGGGGCATGTTATCCTCCTTTCTTTCTGTAGTCAATGATCAGTAGAACAGTTCTAGCAAATAAAAAGGAGGTATCTTTGAAGTTCTGTGGGCCATCAGCAATTCAACTACAATGTGTAACTTCATAGCCTGGCATATTAACACCCTAATATCAAGCTAGGAAGTCAACCCTGGTTCAATGGAGAGTGCAGGAGGAAATGCCAGGAGCAGCACCAGACTAAAAATGAGGTGTCAATTTGGTGACACTATAACAGGGTTAATTGATTGTAAACAGCACAGGCATCATTCATTAGCCAGGGCTACAGACAGATTATTCTTAAATATTTCTATTTGTGCTACCCGATTATCCGCTTTGTTTAGTATGCTATTTGCATTCAGGTACAGAGTTTTTAGTTTTGTCCTTTTATTTTTGTAACATTTAGACTTATCTGTGGAATTACTCTTAGATCAGTACTGTCTATCCCTTCCTGTCATTGTGTATTTCACATATCAATACCTTTCTCTCTTGTCTTTTAATTGTTTCAACCACTTCTTCCCAAATTTGATTCCTTGTCCCCACAGTTTAGTTCAGAACCATCTGCACTTCCTTGGTTATGCAGCTTGCTAGAACACTAGCTCTAACGTGATCCAAATTGATGCTGGAAGGCTAGTGATGGGAGGTAAGGAAATAACTGAAGAACTTAATAAGTATTTTGCGTCAGTCTTCACAGTGGAAGACCTGAGTAATATCCCAACAATTAAGGAGAGTCAGGGGGCAGAGTTGAGTATGGTAGGCATTACAAAAGAGAAAGTGCTAGAAAAGCTAAAAGGTCTAAAAATTGATAAATCTCCTGGCCCCGATGGGCTACATCCTAGAGTTCTGAGGGAGGTGGCTGAGGAAATAGCGGGGGCGTTGGTTGTGATCTTTCAAAAGTCAATAGAGTCAGGGGAAGTCCCAGATGATTGGAAAATCGCTGATGTAACCCCCTTGTTTAAGAAAGGATCAAGACAAAACATGGAAAATTATAGGCCGATTAGCCTAACCTCGGTTGTTGATAAAATTCTAGAATCTATCGTTAAGGATGAGATTTCTAAATTCTTGGAAGTGCGGGTCAGATTAGAACAAGTCAGCATGGATTTAGTAAGGGGAGGTCGTGTCTGACAAACCTGTTAGAATTCTTTGAAGAGGTAACAAGTAGGTTAGACCAGGGAAACCCAGTGGATGTTATCTATCTAGACTTCCAAAAGGCCTTTGATAAGGTGCCTCACGGGAGGCTGCTGAGTAAGGTGAGGGCCCACGGTGTTCGAGGTGAGTTACTGGCATGGATTGAGGATTGGCTGTCTGACAGAAGGCAGAGAGTTGGGATAAAAGGCTCCATTTCGGAATGGCAACCAGTGACAAGTGGTGACCTGCAGGGTTCAGTGATGGGGCCGCAGCTGTTCACTTTATATATTAATGATCTGGATGAAGGGACTGGGGGTATTCTGGTGAAGTTTGCCGGTGATACGAAGTTAGGTGGACAGGCAGGTAGTACGGAGGAGGTGGGGAGACTGCAGAATGATTTAGACAGTTTAGGAGAGTGGTCCAGGAAATGGCTGATGAAATTCAACGTGAGCAAATGCGAGGTCTTGCACTTTGGAAAAAAGAATACGGGCATGGACTATTTTCTGAATGGTGAGAAAATTCATAAAGCCGAAGTACAAAGGGATCTGGGAGTGCTAGTACAGGATTCTCTAAAGGTTAACTTGCAGGTTGAGTCCCTGATTAAGAAAGCGAATGGAATGTTGTCATTTATCTCAAGAGGGTTGGAATATAAAAGCAACGATGTGCTTCTGAGACTTTATAAAGCTCTAGTTAGGCCCCATATAGAATACTGTGTCCAATTTTGGGCCCCACGCCTCAGGAAGGACATACTGGCACTGGAGCGTGTCCAGCGCAGATTCACACGGATGATCCCTGGAATGGTAGGCCTAACATACGATGAACGGCTGAGGATCCTGGGATTGTATTCATTAGAGTTTAGAAGGTTGAGGGGAGATCTAATAGAAACTTATAAGATAATGCATGGCTTAGAAAGGGTGGACGCTGGGAAGTTGTTTACGTTAGGTGGGGATACTAGATCCCGTGAGCACAGCCTTAGAATTAGAGGGGGTCAATTTAGAACGGAAATGAGGAGACATTTCTTCAGCCAGAGAGTGGTGGGCCTGTGGAATTCATTGCCACGGAGCGAAGTGGAGGCCGGGACGTTGAATGTCTTCAAGGCAGAGATTGATAAATTCTTGATCTCGCAAGGAATCAAGGGCTATGGGGAGAGTGCGGGTAAGTGGAGTTGAAATGCCCATCAGCCATGATTAAATGGTGGAGTGGACTCGATGGGCCTAATGGCCTTACTTCCACTCCTATGTCTTATGGTCTTATGGTCACATGCAGGCTGTTTCACCTGTACTAACGCCAATGGCCCATGAACTGGAATCCAGTTCTGCCACACAAGATTTTGAGCCTCGCGTTCATTTCTCTGATCTTATTTGCCCTATCCTAAATTGCTAATGGCTCCCACAGTCAGAGATCGCCATCTTTGATGGTCTGATTTGTAACTTAGTGTTTGGACGTTGTAGAATCTGAATTCCCCGATTGGCACTAACAATCTGGTCCAATCAGGGAGCCCTGGCTGACAGATAAGAGATTCTGTCACTCTCAGAGTTGACTCAGACGAGACTGTGTCGGTGTCTAGTACTTTCCACATCTAAATAAAGGGTGACTTGGTGACAGAATACTGGCCTCTGTGGAGTTATTTCACTGTCTGTGTGATTGGTATGTACGTGGATAATAACAGCTGGATTCTCCTTTTTTTTCTGCAAGTTCCTCTCCAGCCCTGAGCAGATGTCCTGACCCCAGTACTTAGCAGATAACACAACCTTTTGGATTCTCATTTTTTTACTGCAATAACAACCCACCTCACTACATTATGCCCTACTACCACTACATCTACATTTTCCCCCCACTTAAATGTCTTTCTATACCACAGTGTCATGCTCAGCTGAATCCCAGTACAACATTTAGAGCAACACTTATGGCAAATACTCCTATCTGTACTAGAATTTTGTGGTCCTGGAGGCAGTGGGCATGGAGGCAGGAAAGTAAGTTTTTTAGGCAGTTGATGCCATCTCAGAATCCTACCAGCTTCCCACCTCCACCAGAATTAAGTTCTGGGCAGTAATGTCCTAACTTGACCTTCCCCAGAAGGAAAAAACAGTAAAACTTGCTGTTATAATAACTGTTGCAGAGATAGCAGGAACTACAGATGCTGGAGAATCTGAGATAACAAGGTGTAGAGCTAGATGAACACAGCAGGCCAAGCAGCATCAGAGAAGCAGGAAGGCTGACGTTTCGGGCCTAGACCCT
>JAHRHZ010000266.1:22265309-22317821 GCA_024137785.1 Ginglymostoma cirratum
TTCTGAGGAGCCTTGGTTAATTTCTGCAGAGCCTTGGTTAATTTCTGTTTCAGAGTGTCAGTGGTGGAGGCGGTGCATGTTTGTGAATCTGGCGCCAATCAAGTGGATGTGTTGTCCTGGATGGTGTCAAGATTCTTGAACATCGTTGGAGCTGCATCTATCCAGGCAAGTGAGCAGTATTGCATCACACCCCTGACTTGTGCTTTTTAGATATAGATAGGCTTTGGGGACTCAGGAGGTAAGTTACTCACGTCAGGATTCCTAGCATCTGACCTGGTCTTGTAGCCACAGTATTTATCTGGGAATCCAGTTCAGCTTCAGATCAATGGTGTTAATGCTGGGTGATTCAACCATGGTATTGTCAAGGTGCAATGGATAGATTCTGACATGTTGGATATGGTCAATTCAAATGCACTTTATTGCCATTTATATTATTTTGTTTAGAAAGTTATGCCACAATATATTCATCACCCACAATCAGTTGTAAGAGTGATAATTTTACCAACTTTAAGACCATAAGAAATAGGAACGGGGTAGGCCATTCAGCCCCTTTAGCCTCCTCCCTTCAAAAGGATCATGGCTGATCTGACATTTCTCACGTCCACTTTCCTGCCCTTTCCCCATAACCCTTGATTTCTCTGCTGATCAAGAATCTATCTATCTCAGTCTTAAATATACACAAGGAGCCTGTCCCCACCACTCTTTGTAGCAAGGAGTTCCAAAGACTCTCAACCCTCTGAGAGAAGAAATTCCTCCTCATTTCGTCCTTAAATTGGTGTCCCTTATTCTGAGACTATACCCTCTATCTAGACTCTCCCATGAGGAGAAACATCCTGTCAACAGTTACCCTGTCAAACCCCTTAATTATCCTATATGTTTCAATGAGACCACCTCTCATTCTTCCAAACTACAGTGAGTAGAGTCCCAACCTGTTTAGCCTTTGCTCATAAGGCAATCCATCCATACCCGAGATCATTCTAAGGAACCTCCTGTGAACTGCTTCCAATTAAATGATATATGTCCCTAAATAAAGGCACTAAAACTGCTCACAATGCTCCACCTTGTACAGTTGCCGTAAGATTTCCCTACTTTTATACTCCAAACCCCTTGAATTAAAGGCCAACGTTCCATCAGCCTTCCTGATTACCCGCTGCACCTGTGTGTTAGCTTTCTGTGTTCCATGTGCAAGCCCCCCCAAGTCCCTTTGTGTTGCAGCTTTCTGCAGTTTCTCTCTATTTAAATTATATTCTGTTCTTTTGTTCTCCCTTCCAAAATAAACAACTTCACATTTTCCCACATTATACTCCATTTGCCAACATTTTGCCCACTTACTTAACCTATCAATATTTCTCTGTAAACTGTGTCCTTCTTACAAACTGATTTTTCACCTGTTTTAGTGTCATCTGTAAATTTGGCTACATTACATTCACTTTCTTCCCCCAAGTCATTAATACATATTGCAAACAGTTATAGTCTCAGTGCTGATCACTAAGGAGCCTCATTGGTCACAGTTCATCATCCTAAAAAAAAACCTTTATCCCCACTCACTGTTTCCTGTCCATGAGCCAATTCTCTATCCATGCTAATATATTACTTCCAGCACCAAGGGCTCTTATGACTTAATTTTTTTCTGAGGTACCTTGTCAAACTTCTAGAAGTACAAATACAGTGCGTCTATTAGTTCCCCTTTATCCTCTCTAATAAATTGGTCTAACATGATTTCACATTCATGAAACCATGCTGACTCTGCTTGATTATGTTTTTCTAAATGTTCTGCTTTTACTTCATTGATAATTGATTCCAGTACTTCTCCAACATTATCCACTGTTAAATATTTACTGTCTCAAGGATGTCATTTTGTCACAGATATTGATTTACCTGACTCCAATGTAGTAACCAAGAAGCTCTTTATACAAGGCCTGTGTGGTGAAGATAAAGTTTTACATTATCCTATTGATGAGTATCCCTCAATTATAGAGAGGGCAGTGGTAGAAAATATCTAGAGAGATCAGTGGGGGAACTGTGAGTGCTGCCAGCCATTTAACAAAATTTAATTGAAGCCTACAAATGTCTGGTGGCTATTTAACTCATGACGTATTTATATGACGTTACTTTAAAAACTATTCTAATGCAAACAACATTCCACTTAAAATAATCAGTTTCATACTGCTTAGTAATATAACAACAGGCATTGCAATCCAAGAATAATTAAGTGGCTGTGAAACACTGTTGTGACATTTTAAATACGTAAGATACAAATCCTAATTACAATTACTTTCTTAATTCAGCCTCAGAACATAAGATTTGGTGACTTTGTAGCTATTATATGAATGTGTTAAATCATTCTAGCAAAGCTCTGTTTGATCAGCATCAGTTCAATAGCCTTTTCTTAAAAAAAAATCTTCTTCAATTATTAAATTTCGTTGATTGCTCAACATAAGTCAATAGTGGTCAAATCAAGGTAATAGTGGTTAAATCTTAAGTACCTTTATAGATTGCTATGCTCCTGGTAGTATTTTATTCAAACATTTGGCTGATGATGGGGTAAATAATATTTTGATAATTCAGTGCTTCCTGCTCTTTGTGCAAGCATTTATAGCATAATCAATTCCTTTTAAATAATATTTCCACATTACCAAGATGTAGCCATTCCATATTATTTCTCAAATACAAATGACCTTTTTTTTCTGTATTACAAGGCAGTTTTAAAGTTTGGTTCAATATTCAAACAATCCACAACACTCCACAAATGAATCCAAAAGAGGGTTCCTTGTATCAAAGTTTCAGACAAGCCCTGCAGCTCTCCCAGTGAGGGATAAGAAAGACACAGGTAGGCCTTTCAATCATTTGAGCTCGCCTTGCCATTCAATGAGATTATGGTGATTCTGTACCTCAATTCCATTCAGGTGCCTTTGATAATTACTTTGATCGGCCCTTTAGGGAAGAAAGTCTGCCATCCTTACCTGGTCTGGCCTACATGTGACTCCACATGTTTAGCACTATGGTCAACTTTAAGTACTCTGTGAATAGGCTGAACAAACCACTCAGTGTTATCAAACTGCTCAGACCTTTTACAGGAAAGAAACCAGACAGACCACCTGACATCAACCTAGGCATTGGAAATGGCAGTGGCAAACACAGCCCTGTTGACTCTACAAAGTCTTCCTTGCTAACATCTGATGTTTTGTGCCAAAGCTGGAACAGCTATCCTACAGACCAGTCAAGCAGCAGTGTGATATAGTGTCATAGCTATCAAATGTGTTCATCACATGGTCAGTGAACTATGGGTTAATGTAAGTCATGTTGTTTTTAATTTGTGAGCTTCAAGGTAAAAGTCAAACTTCTGTTTAAACAGCTTAAATGTTGGCTTATTAAAAGGTATTCCTTAAGAATAAACAAATAAAGTTGTTAACAAAAAAATTAGAAATCAAGAGTAAAACAAGTTCAGACAAGATAAAAAGAATAATTACAAGAAGAAAGCCCAATACCTAATATGGGTACATCTTGCTTGAGGTCGTTCTTGCTGAAGTAAAAATGCTAACAGATCCAACAGCTATGATGGCTTTCTCAAGTTGAATAGTTGAAAACTCTTTTCACAGATGGACTAAGCAGGTCAGTAGGAACTGTTTTCGCATGAATGAACAATATTCACTACCAACCATGATTCTTTGGAAATGACAGGAGTCCTTATGCAGAAAGACCTGGGCCATGTTTAGGTTTGGGCTGATATATACCAAAAAAAATTATTGCCAGGCACTGACCACCTCCAACAAGTGAAAATACAACCATTTCCCCTTGACATTCTATAACACTACCATGGCTGAATCCCTCATATCAGCATTTTGGGAGCTACCATTGACCACAAGGTGTTTAAGTATTGTAGCTACAAGAACAGGTCAAAGGTTAGGAACTCTGCAGTGACTAACACGTTTCCTAATACCTCAAATCCAACTCTTGGAGTGGTAAGGAGTAGGGGCGCAAGATAAAGTATACCACAGTGTAAAAAATGTTTCCTGATTTCAATCCCGAATGGTCTAGCTGTAATTCAAGAAATATTTCCCTTTGTTCTGGATCTGCCCACTAAACACACTTCCCCCTTTCTCATATTCACCAAATTCTTTTTCAGTATGTTGAACTTCTCATTTGGACCACCACTCAGCCTTCTAAACTGAAGGAAGTAAAAGCCACTTTTACGCAATATTATGTCATCATATTATAACCCTTTAAGCCCAATAATCCTGATGAATTTACGCCACAGCAATTCTAAGGCTAATATATCCCTCAAAGTAAACACAATACTCCAGTTGAGGTATGTTCAAGAACCCATATAACTGAAGCATAATTCCCTTTGCTTTCAAGGGCACTTGAGACAAAAAAATTCTATTACCCTCCTTAGCTACTTTTTGCATCTACTCAGTAGCTTTTAGAGATATGAACACAAGAATGGAACAGGAGTGGATCTTACGGTCTATTGAGCCTGATCATCAATATGATCAAACTGATCATAGACATCAACTTCATTTTCTTGCCTGCTCCCATGATTCCCCAAGAAAGCAAAAAATCTACCTATCCCAACCTTAAAAGTATTCAACTATGCACCATCCATAAACCTCTCAGGCAGACAATTCCAAAGATTTACAATAATTTTGAATGAAGTAAACAATCCTCAGTTCAGTCCTAAATGATTAAGTTCTTGTCCTGAGAATGTGTTCTTAACAGAAAATAACAATCTCTCAACTTCCAAACTGTCAAATCCCCTCGTAATCTTGTGGGTTTCAATAAGGTCAAATGACAAGAACTCATCCAGCGCTCCCACTTATCCCATGGTTTCAACCTCTCCATGGTTCTTAGATCCACATTGAACTCTATTTGCCATAGTTTTGCTGCAACACTGAGCATAAATGCCAGGTTATAAGTCAATCTTTAAAGCTGCAAAAATTGCTCCAAAACAAGTCATTTGCCAAATATATCACTGTTCCTCCGGTGGTGCTGGGTCAAAGTCCTGGAACACCCTGCCTCACGCAATTATGGGTCAACCTACATCAAAAGGACTGCATCAATTCAAGAAGGCAGCTGACCACTACCTTCTCAGGGGCAACTAAGGATGGACAATAAATGCTGGCCCAGACAGCAATACCCATGATCCATATATGAATTTTTAAAAAGGTGGATCAATATAAAAGTGAGCTGCCAGAGTGGGTGATTTACAACACAACACAAAGAGTGCATGTGTTTTAGAAGTTTGTACAGTTTTGCAAAACAGCCCTTTTTCCCCACTTGATCCCTTACACCTAACTATAAGTTATCAGCAAGTAAAACATGTATTTGTGAGGTGAACATTTGAGGTGAATACTAATGCAAGTGTAGCATGTCATGGTTGAAAGGTGATGGGGTGGATGGTCAATTATTAAGTAGACACTGAAACATGACTTTTGAGGTTGAAGAAATTGAGTCAGCTTGTGCAACGGGTTAACTTATATACTGTGATATATGGTAACCCTTTCGCGTCTCTGTGCAATTTGCTGATCCCACCCGCGCAATTTACTGCACTTCCTAGCTTAGTATCATTTTGCAAACATGGAAACTTGGAGGGTGAGAAATGAGCCCAATATGGGCCAATTAATACTGCCACAGGAAACATTGTAGGGTGGTCAGAATTTTTTATCTGGATATAGAAATTGCTGATAATGTTGTAAAATTGCTTTAAAAACTAATGTTTAGCTTTTTAACCATTATTTTGTTCATTTTTACCGGTAACATTGCCACCTTTAAGTGACTTTTAGTTCGGAAAAGGAATTCCCTGGTTGTTTTCTAAGTAGGAGGCAGGAAATATCTAATGTACGTTCTAGTGTTGAAGCCATTTAAATTCCTAGTTGTCTCATGACAGGGATATAAAGCACACAATGCACAAAAAATACAAAGTGTGTCCTGTCTCCCTGTTAATTTATGTATGAAAGTGATATACATAAGGAGGTGAATCACACTGAGATTATTCCAACCCAGAGTGAGTCACAAGTTAAAAAGACTTGGAGACAAGTTGATGCGTGGGCAGCAATACTGTGAAGACCTCAATTTCAGCGCCTGTAGACAAACTCCTTGTTTTTCCGAAAGATGCTGTAATTCTCTGGTTTCTGTTTCGGGTTTTATTGTCAAGCTACAAATGATTTTTAACATTCATAGATTGCCCTCAAGCATGATGAAGGTCTCCGTAATCATTGCTAATAAGCAATGCTGCCACTACGATCTGCGTGTTATCATGTATCCCTGACATCTGAATAATTAATAAGGAGTTCTCCATGACAAACATTATCACATTTATGTAGTACCTAGTGGTTACTGTTGTGGCAGCAAGAACCCCACATTAGCAATGAGGTGACCAGATAATTTTGTTTTAAGTGATATTGGTTGAAATTCAACGCTGTTCTTGAGAGGGAAAGTCTGTCAGTTTAACATGTCTCCATTTTTCAATAGCCAACTCTGCTGTCATTTTTCATTTTCTGAAGGTTACCTGTTTCATAGGCCTCTTTTTAAAAAACAAACGTGAGTGTCAATGGCTAGTAGCAGCATTTATCACTCATCTTGTAATTTAGATTCAACCACACTGCTGTGAGTCTGGAGTTATATGTAGGCCAGGCAAGGTAAGGGTAGCAGATTTCATTTCCTAAAGGACATTAGTAAACCAGATGGGTTTTTCAACATAGGTTAAATGGTCACCATTAGACAAGCTTTTTTTTAGATTCCAGATCTGTACTTAATTCAAGTTTTCACATCTGCTTTTACAGGGTTTGAACAGATGTCCCCAAAACAGTAGCCTGGGGTTGTGGATTACAAAGGGAAGTAGATGCAACTCTGTAAGTCAATCTTTCTGAAAATGTACATGTCAGCAAAAAAAAACATGCTACAGAAATGAACTGAAAGTTATCCCCTTCTCTTCACACTAGAACCTTGACACGAATTCCCGTGGACAGCTGTTTCCTTAGAAAGCATATATCCAGGTATAAAGAGTGCTTCACACAAACACAGCTTTTGAAATATGTTATAATTTCTTGGCTGCCTGAATATATCAGCAGCGCCTTTGCTTGTAACATGTGTGAAGGGTGAGTGGAAGAAGAGTGTTATGAGCATCTGCTCAATGTTTCATTCAGGTGAATGCAGTTGGGGAGTATACTGTCACCTCTAAGACATACCATTGAGTGTGAGAGTGAGCCATACAAAATGAGGAAATATCCAGTTCCAAACTATCACCATGCAAAATTAACTAATTCATGCTGCATTTTGCACTTAGGCTCAAGGCATACCTTTATGTTGCACTTCCCCATGAATGGGGAAGCAGGGGTTTCAATCATATGTGATGCCCCACATTTAAATAACTTACAGACGCACAGCATTTGGACTCACACAAAATGAGCCACCACCTGCGCAGGAACAAGAAATCTATTATACTTAGAAAAGTCAATCTGTAAAAAATAAAAGAAACCTTTATTCATATAGCACTTATCATAAACATCAGGACACCCAAAGTGCTTTACAGCCAATAAAATATTTTGGGTATTGTAGTAATTGTTTTAATCAGGGCACACAGTATGCACAGCTCCCAAAACACAATAACAGGACACTGACCAAGAAATACTGCCCCTTCCAGTTATATTCCGAATTGTCTTGCTGCTTTTGAATGTAAATCTTTGACATCCACTTGATAGAGAAGATAGGTTGAACATCCCATCCAAACGGGAACATCAACATGCTCAAGTCTCTAGAGTAAGATTTTGAACCCATAATCTTTTGACTATATTTGGACCGAAATTAATGATAAAATGCTTCTTAAACAGCTGTAGGCATGTGACACAAAACAGAAAGTGCTGGTGAAACTCAGTAGGTCTGGCAGCATCTGTGGGAAGAAAGCAGAACTAATGTTTTGAGTCCAGTGACTCGTCATCGGAACAATCATGTGATCACCGCCATGACCACACATACGTTGGAGGCAGCCGTCATGCAACAAATTCAACAAGGACATTGTAGATAGAATACTGTTGTCCTTTGGGCAGCACGGTGGCTCAGTGGCTCAGTGGTTAGCACTGCTGCCTCACAGCATCAGAGAACTACGTTCGATTCCACCCTCATGTGTGGAGTTTGCACATTCTCCCCGTGGCTGCGTCGGTTTCTGCCAGGTGGCCTGGTTTCCTCCAACAGTCTAAAGATGTGCAGGCTAGGTGGATTGGCCATGCTAAATTGACCATAGTCTTCAGGGGTGTGTAGGTTATGTGTGTTAGCCATGAGAAATGCACGGTTACAGGGAAAGGATAGGTGTGGGCAAGATGCTCTTCAGAGTGTCGGTGTGGAGTTGCTAGGCTAAATGGTCTGTCTCCATGGTGCCACTATGGAGCTGAGATTGAGTGTTGAAGAACTGTAGAGAAGCATAGCTATTAAAAGAGGAATACAGAAATGGTCTGGGCTGCTAAAATCCAGAGGAAACCATATTAAAGGAACTTAGAAGCAGGTCAAAGCTGAAAGCACTGGCAGAAAATGGCCGCAAAATTTACTTTCCTGGCAGTGGTCAAAGTGAAAAATGAAGTGAAGCTGAACTCACAGTTTTACCACTTGCAGTGCCAAAATTACAAAATTACAAAATTACTACAGAATTAATTCACAGGCCAGAGCAGCTATAAGTAGCTACACTTTGATCACTATTGGAGAGAGGCATATTCAAGGTGTATTCCACCATAAATCTCTTGAAAGAACAGAAAAAACAGTCTGCAAAATTTTTAAAGTCTTTACAGCATGCTTTGAACCTAAATTGAATGTAACTTATAAATGGTATTTATTCAACATTATAGCTCAGGGTGAAAAAGAGCCTATTGATAGATGTGTGACTACATTAGCAGAGCTCACAGATTGCTGTGAACTCAGCACCTGAAAGATGATCTCATCAAAGATAAAGTTATCTTAGGATTAAGAGATCATCTATTACAATGTGACTGCTGAGGGAGGAGAAAGTGTCCCTGGAAGAAGTCATAAACAAGTCCAGAATCTCTGTGCTCATCAGTTAACAGCTACAGCACATACATGGGAGAATGTCCACAATGTGGAGTTGTAGCTCAGACCGTTCAAGCAGAACAATGTGGAGGAAAGTAACAAGTATTCACAGTAAGGCCATCAGAAAGATCATGGCCGAAGGACAAGTTGAATATTGCAGAGACCATCAATTAAAGAAGAACATTGCATCCCTAGTCTGGGGAAAACAGTGTTATAATTACAAATAACCAAATGAAGTATTTAGCCAGCAAGTAGACAAAAAAGCCTCAAAAACCTATGCAGATGATTGGTTTAAAGACGGAAGACAACAGTTAAAACTAATCAAGCAGTGATACTAAAGAGATATCAGAAGAAGATTCAGATGATTTAGGATAGACCAAAGAGCAAGTTGGCAATGATAAATCTAAAATAGACAAATGGTTTGCAACTGTTGTGATGAATACAGCAAAATATGAGGGCCAGGAAGTGTCAGATAGATACTGGTGCTTCGCACAAGGCCAGCTTCGCAGACGTGTGTAAAGTTATAGCAGATGGTGATCCAAAAATAAACTGCTCGAAGGTAAAATTGAGGCTTTGTGACAGAATGATGTTCCAGTAGAGGGAACAAATTACTCTGAGAGCTCCATGGAACGATAAGCCTGACGATCTGGAATTCCAGATACTGGACACAAACCTAAGCCACTCACCTTAGCAGAAACAAGGTGAAAGCTCAGGCTAGTCGCCCCAAATGTGTCAGAACATCATTTTGTAGACCATATCGACTGGAAAACAGTCAGCACACAGATCAAAAAAGGTCTGGCTGGAGGACTACAAAAGAAATTTGATGTCAGAGTCAAAAATCAGAAGGGTTATCTTGCTGAACGCAGTTAATGAATGAAAGGAAATAGGTTTATAAGGCAAAAGTGGAAATTCAGCAGAATAGGATGAGCAAACTGGACTCAAAACATTTACTCTGCTTTCTCTCCACTGCTGCTGCCACACCTGTCAAGTTTCTTCAGCAATTTCTATTTTTGTTTCAGATTTCCAGTAGGCACAGTTTTTTCTTTTATTTTTGGCTGAGAGAAGTATAAAAGGGAACTGGAGAGCGCATCACTTCAACCAGCAGGTGTTGGAGGAAAAGCTGGCAACCTGAACGTGCGCAGAGAGACTAATAAAAGAGGGAGGCAGTGGTGTGGTAATAATGTCACCACATTCGTAATCCAGGAGCCCAGACTAATGGTCCGTGGACAAGATTTCAGATCCCATCAAAGTAAATGATAAAATTTGAATGCAATAAAACTCTGAAATGAAAAAGGTCTTTTGATGGTGACCAAGTCATTGTTGTTGATTGTTGTAAAATCCCACCTAACAACCTTTGAAAATGAAATCTCCGTCCTTATTTGCTCTACGTGTGACTCCAGGTCCACAGCAATGTGGTTGATTTTCAACTGCCTTCTGGGTAATTAAAGTTGGGCAATAAATGCTGACCTAGCCAATGACCCTCACATCCAATAAAGAAGAAACTAGAATGATGAACAGCTTTGCTAATGCATGAAAATGATTATTTGCGTAGTGGGTAACTCAAGATGTAAAAGTTAGAGCATGCAATTTTTTTTGCTCTTTGTTTGCAATGAAAAGGACGATGTTTTGATGGACATTGTACTACCGTGCTCCTGGCTTGTTGTAGTCAACTGAGATCCTGCCATGAGGCACTCAGTGCAGGCAGTCATCTTACAGCCAGTTCAATAAAGACACAGGACACTAAAGACAGTGGTCCTGTGAGATCTTAACAGACTTTGAGGCAAGAGCAATACCAACTGAGCTAGAGTTGACACTGAGGATCAAAGTAAACTGGACAAAGATTGACAGCTGGATTTTTTCAATGGCTTCAGGGCCCCAACACCCGAACCAAATCAAAGTTGTGAATCCACTCTTACCAGCAGCAACTCTGCCTACTGAGAGGTAGTCTCCTCATTAGGCCCCTCTGCACTTTACTGACCTTTGATGATCTTTAGACCAGTTGCTGTGGAGCCTCTGAGGCAAGTAGGAAGTAGGTGGATTGCTCAGAGGCATTGACAAAATACTAAAATGGTGAGGTAGGAGTCAAGGGAAACCCCACCACAGGATTAGTTTGGGCCATGGGTCTGCTTTTCATGAATGCTATTTGGCAATGGAGCCTCTAGTTCCAAGAAAAACCCAAAGCCCCTGGACAGTGGTCAATTCTATTGAACTGAGGGCAGGCTATGCTTTGTTGTGGGCAATGTGCCAAGAGGCCACAAAACTGACCCGGTCTACAACCTTAAACATCTTTAAGCTACTGCTGAGCTCCATGCTTCCACATCCACACTCCAACACAGATCCCTGTTTCCCAGCCACATACCCCTACCCCCATCACCAGACCTTCCACCCTGACTTTGTAGGTGCCCATTTTAGAATTGAAATCTAGGTTACTGTTATTCTTTGGTGACATGGAAGAAAGGAAGGCCATTAGACCATCATGCATGTGCTAGCTGTTTGAAGCTCTACTGCAATAATTCTGATTTCTCTGTTTTTTCTTCTTTTCAAGCGTATTTTCCCTACAAGTGAATCTGCTACCAGTATCCTTTCAGTCCCTAAATTCTAAATCATCATAGTTCACTGGTCACGGTGATGATGTAGTTGCTACCACTAGTAATGTGGGCACCCAGGTAGAGTCATAGAGCTGTAGACTCATCCAGCACAGAAGAGGCCCTTCAGCCCACTGAATCTGAACCAACCTACCTATACTAATCCTACTTTCCAGCACGTAACCTCAAATGTTATGATGTTTCAAATGCTTATCCATGTATTTTTAAAGGTTATGAGGCTTCCCGCCTCTGCTGCTTTCCCAAGTATTGCATTCTACATTCCTACCACACTCTGGGTGAAAAATATTTCCTCAAATCCCCTCTAAACCTCCTGGGCTTCACCATAATTTTGTGCCCCCTTGTTACTCATGGCTTCTGGATCCACATTTAGATTGCCCCCCTTAGTCCTCACAGGACACTACTCTCTCCCTCTTATCCTCTTATCTACAAGATGTATTGCAGATATTCAATAAGGCTCCTTAGACAGCATTTTCCATACTCACTACAACCACCATCTAGATGGACGATACATTAGAACATCATCACCCACATGTTCACTTCAAAGCCCCTCTCCATCCTACTTGGAAATATATCACAATTCCTTCAATGCCACTGAGTCAAGATTCTCCAATTCCCTCTACGGCAGCATTGTGTACCCACAGCATATGAAGTGCAGCAGCTCTACTGGCAGCTCACCACCACCTTCTCAAGGATAACCAGGGATGGGCAATAAATACTGGCCCAGGCAGTGACACCGAGGACTTTGAGCCCATTCAGTAGGCATCAGTTCTTTCAAATTCAATTGAATTTGTTCCACTTCATGACTCTTTCTCCACACCCTTGTATTATTTTCTCCTTCAAGTTATTATCTGCATTTCTTCATTTCACCTATTTAACTTAAACCTGTGTCCCATGGTTACTAGCCTTCAATTAAACAGTCTTTTCTTATTTTCCTACTCTCCATGTAACTGCTCTGATAGGATTCTTGCTTCTGAATCCGAAAGTTCTGAGTTCCAATCCCGGTTGAGGGCAAAAACCAAGGCTGACACTTTATCGCAGCATTGCACTGTCTCACACACACAACATACACACACACACACACACACACGTACCATCACAGAAAAATAACGTATTTGTCATTGTCAGTTTGCTGCTTGTGGGATCCTTCCATTGCAAATTGGCATTTCCTAAATTACAACACTTGAAAAAACACTTCATTCGCTGTAAAGCACTTCAGATCATCCATTAGTTGTGGAAAGCACTGTATGAATGCAAGTCTGTTTTTCCTATAATTTTAAACACCCATATTAAATCTCCCCTTAACTTATTATGGTCCACGGAGACCCATCCCAGCTTCTCCTGTCATTTCACATAGCCGCTGTCCCTCATCCCTGGTGTCATCTTACTTCCTCTAGAACTGCAGAACATTTAGATCTGGAATCACACATGTAAAGCTATCCACCTGGAATGTAAAAACTAATTGGTAATAAATTGCTCAAATTCTTGCACAAATTTTCTATTTGTGTAATTTTTTTGAAAAAGATCATTCCCCCATTGCAGAAAGAAAGTTGCTAATTAAGGTGTTTTTTTTTGTACATACTTCTGAGCTAGCAGAATATTTTATAGATTGCAGCGTGACTTGGAAAAGGGCTTCTTTTTTGCATTACATCATTGTCCTCTTTTAGCACATTATGTCATTCACTTTGCAAATCATTCTCTCTGTGGTCACACTCTGCAGTCGGTGGTAGAAACTATTGTGCATAAATTGCTCTTTCATGATAGAAGGACGTTAAAAAAAAGACAAAAATAAAACTGAAATATTTACTTTCACCCTCGACAAGATTAAATACAGCCTTGAGAACACGTGAAAGCTAATTAGTAGTTAGCAATATTCAAAAGGAAGATGTACCTGAGACAGTTAAATAACGAATCAGAGGCAAAGAAGTCTACGCAGCAAGCACAGAATCTATCCGCGATTTGAATAATGTTTTATCACTACCTGCATACACATTGCTAAACAAATTATCATAAATATTTGTCACTCCTTTAGTAAGGAAATTTTTCCTAATATTTTTGATTTTCATTTGTGTTTCCTGCCATTACCTTAAAGGGTTTGGAGACTAGTCAACAGAATAATTCTCAGCCTTTCACATGTGGTTGAGATCATTTTTGAGATTACATCTGCCCACCCTATTACATCACATAGCCTAATTCTTTGTGTTACTGCTTCTCGGTTTATTATTTCCAACTTTTCAAAACAGGAACAAGCTTTCCTAATGATGCTCAGATAAAGGTGTCGAATTTAACTCCTCTCCCCTCTGACAGGTGCAGGAGAAGTGTTTGTATAAATTTAATCTTCAAATTGTCTTACACCCGAGTTGAAGTCAACTTCAACATGTCATTTCTGAAGAAGGGTCCAGGCCCGAAACGTCAGCCTTCCTGCTCCTCTGATGCTGCTTGGCCTGCTGTGTTCATCCAGCTCTACACCTTGTTATCTCAGATTCTCCAGCATCTGCAGTTCCTACTATCTCATGTCACAGCAAAATCATTTTTCTCACCATGATCACCCCATCACTTTTTAATGCATTTGTTGGCTTATTACCTACAATTATTTAAGGCTATAGCCTCAGTCCCATGATTTAATGTTGGGAGACTGAGGGCAGGTAAGAGTTGTAACTGGAGCTTCTGGGCCAAAAGCAGGGACACTACCAGCTCAACACCATCCAGACATATTATGATACACCTCTGTAATAGGTGGGATTTGAACCCAAACCCATCTAGCCCAGAGGCTGTGATATTACTGCTGCACCACAAATATTTCAAGTGTCTTAAATGGTCTTGCTCAAGTTTTTGGAAGTTTGTACCGTAAAGTTCCAGTTGCTTATGCACTTAAATAATTAATTTTAATTGTTGTTCTAATTTATCAATATTGAAAGAAAGGACTACATTTTTTTCTCTCAGTGCTTCCCAGTTGGTAATTCAATCCTTTGTGTTTATTTTCTGATTGTATTTTTTAAAATGTTTTCTTTTTAATCAATATTAAACTTAATTTGCCAATTGCTGGTGAGCAAAGTCTTAAGAAATGTTGTTATTTGTATAAACAATAAGTCAGCTCTTTGTGCAGTTGGACTTTTTCCTCAAGAATATTTGACAAGTAGACTGCAGGATTGAAAACAAGCAGCTTGGAAAGATACTTAACAGTAACTGGCTACACAGGCCTGAAGGAAACGTTGCTGTCCTACTGAAGCATTACTTACATTTGTAGGATTTGTTGCTGCTGGATGCAAACTGTCAAGGATCAAGTAAGACAGATGGCTGAATCTTGTGTTTTCTTTTGGCTAAATCCGAGTTGTGTCTGGTTTTTCGGAGGGATTTCCGCCACAAGGACTAGTGGATTTAGTCACCTACCTTATCTCACTTGCCTCATTAACCACCTACCCCATCCCATTTGAAATCATCACACCTGATTCCAGCCCTATCTGCCCAGTGTCATTTATTAGTAGCGATATCCCAGAATTCACTGGTGTCCCTTGTACCATCTTTAAAAGCCCTGTTAAGAACCTGGACAAGCAATGTCAGTCCACAGCTGCCCTGCATATTTCCTGATATTTGCCCCAGATATGGCAGACCGGGGGCAGATGGTTCCCTGCCTTGTGAGGAGAGACTATAAGGCTCTAGTGGACAGGGTGGTACAGAGATAGGACTTCCTCTTCCCCTAGGACCAGCAGCAGGGGAGACCATAACACCAGACCATGCCAGCTTGCTCGAGGTTACCACCCAGGTCAGTGCAGTCTCAGTCCTCCAAGGAATGAACAGCACTATAGGAAGAAGGTCAATATCCTTCTCCATGGTGCCAGTGTAAGTGCCACCATTTTCTCTCTGATACATCACACTCACACTATCTGCGCTCCTGGAGCCACCTTGCACTCAGACTGATGATCTACCATTCTCACTATTGTCTGCAACATCTTCCTTCGCTCACAGTCACCCACCCCAATCTTCAATACTACTAACCTTGAATCATCTTTGCGCTACCATTTCATTAACATGGGTCACCTCCGTAACTGCATCAAAAACATCAGCTGTGCCACCTGCTTTCATCTCCCTTAATGTCTGTTGTCTTCTCATTCCAGGAGCAAAACAGCTCACAATAGCAAATCAAGGCAGACGGTGAGCTGCCCATCATTCAGCTCCTCACTCCTTATATGGACAGCATCCTGACTCTGCTCACTTCCAGTAGCTAGGTGACCATCTCCAAGTCCCTGGATTGGTGTCGGAATCTGCCCTTGAGAGCTCTGAGTAAAGGCAATCCTCCTTGAGTTGACTGATACCTGCTGAAACCAGGGCAAGCTTCCTTCTTTTGTGTCTGCACTAAACAGCAAGGCAAGACAGCAGTCATATGGACTAGTCAGATCTCTGCCTGAGTGAGGAAAACACAAAAACACAAGGTAATATAATGCAACACAGGGATGCTGTGAGCATCCAGGTCGGCTTGGATTGAGGGCCAAGAGCCCGGTGATGCAGCCTTGTCTGTGAGCTGGGTGCACGTCTTTGAGTACATAGTACCCTTGCCGCAGCAATACAATGAGAGCTGACGGTCTAGCCCAACATGCAGCACTGAAATGCAGTAGTGTCCTGTAAGTGGATTGAAGATGCACTGTGAGGGTTCTTAGAAGTTGGCACATGTTGGATACCAATGTCAGTGGACATTTGATGCAGGTGGCTGGTGCTTATGGAGTATGCCCTGAGATGCTGGTGCCCTGTGTCCAACATGAAGGTCCTTCAGATCAAAGCAGTGAGCTGAATACACCAAGCTCCGCTCTGGTTCTCATGTTGAGTTTATTTGACCTTTAGCTTGTTTGGCAACTTTGGTAAGTCAGAAATCAGAATATTAGTGAGGCAAGTTGGGCTGTCCACAAGGTGTTTAACAAACAAAAATCTACCTTAACTCACATGGAACTCACCACGCTGCTTGTGAAAAGCAAAGAAAATGGAGCAATGTGTTCCCAGCATCAAGATCAGCCTCACTGAACGTCTTACCTAATTCTGCCGCACATTTTGCCATAGCCCACATCACTCAAACCCCTGCAAGATTCTGCCCAATGTCATTAATTCTCCACCTCCTAAAGGCAACCTTAATTTTATGTGAGCTGCACTTTATAGAGGGTCAACATTAGAAGCCAATCAGTGATCATTGAAATAGTCAGCTGCAGATGTAACAAAGATATAAATGAAAGACAGAAAATGTGGTTAAAATATTTGTTTACAGTATCTGTAATACCCCAAAGTTAGTGCATTGGAAAGTACCCTTCCAGGCAGATGGCATCTGCCAAAAAGTATTGCACATTTACAACTCACCCAAGCCCAGTCTCCTTGCAACCTTATAGCTCTTTCAGCGAGTTTGATGCCTACCTATTCTTCAGTGGGTAATAGTCATGGCCCAACACACAGCACAAATCTTTCCACGCTCACTTCCCCCTCCTGCTTCAGGTTAGATACTTAACTGCAGTAAGTGACCCTTTAGTTCTTTTGAGTATCTCAATGTGTTCAATGGAAAAGAAGACCGAATTGCTGACCTTGTCATTGACCAATACATCAAACACATTATCATCTGTGGATCTAATATTCTGGAGTTAGGCATAGGAATTGAGAAAAGTAATGATATTTTGGTCTTCAGGACCAATATCATCTCCATGTCGCAGGTTTATTGAAGGACTGTTGCAGGCAGCAAACTTGACCATGTACCCTCAGTAATTAGAGAATTGGCATGCTAAGGCTTGGCCTGCCAATCTCACTGCTGTGTCATCTCTACACTGCATTTGAGGGATCACTTCATGTGTTCACCCCTTGGAAAACGTAGATGGGACCAAGCTTTCACTGAATTTTATATCTTGACTGCAAGAAGAAATTTTCCCAAAAGCCAATTTTTTGAAAAAAAAACTGCAGAAATATAGTCTCAATAATGGCAGTGTAAATAGTACAAGAAAAGAAAATAGATCAAGATAACAAATAAGATGGTAATCGGTAAAGAGGCGATAAAAGATGGATATTCGAGAACAGATGTTGAAGTTGTCCAGACATTTATTCTTTGCTTCTGTTAACTCCTTTCCAATGCTATGTGGGTATCCATAAGATCAGTCACCCTTAGCCAGTTTCACCCATACATGGAGAAGGTGCCATTTGTTTTCTCCCTGATCTTTCAGCAACATATATTAATGTGAACAATCATAACTCCAGTTAAGATTACAGAAGACAGTTGAAGCATTTCTGAAAAGTCATCCACCTGAAACAATGGCTGGAATATTGCCAGTTGTTTAATGATGTGGACGTTGACAGACGCAAAGAGCGTCTCAACATCTAGGATAAAAAAGGTACCAGATTCAAACCATTGTTGAACAGCAAACTGAGATTATTGCGACTGAGTGACAATGGTCTATTTACATGTATTAACGTCGTATTGTTACCTAATCTCTTCTCATTAATATGCAGTCTCCTATTCTCCCACTTGCCAGATAGGAATTAGCTGACAATAATTGCCAACCGTGAAAGTCAGAGCGGGGGCTGGTGACTCCAGCTCATCACTTGCTCCTCCAAACCTCCACCTTGGGCACTGGGTACCAACACCTCAGGGCATGGTCCCTGGGGCAACAATCACATGCATCCCTCTACATTCATGGACTTTGGCATCCGACAAGTACCAGCCTCACTGCATCATCATGGCACATCTCTGATCCACTTACAATCCAGTTCTGCACCCCTGTGCTGCATCTAGAGCACTCTGCCACCTCACATTGCTATACTGGTGCAAGGACACTTTGCCCGCAGGTACCCAGCTCATGGATTGGAGCAGGCTGCATCTCAGCAATCCTCAATTTCCCTGTCAGCACTCACTGACTTTATGCTAATCCCAATTCTTTGTCTTTCTTGGGCTTTGTCTCCTCAGCTAGACCTTAAAGACTCACAGTGCTTCTGTTTGCTGTGCTGCTTAGGGTAATGACTACATAAAGCAAGGGAGCTTGTCATGGTTGTCAAGGAGGTGGGCATGTTGCTGTGTAGCACCATGAGATGTCAATTTCATACCTACGTCATGTGCCAGCAACTCACACTGTCGCAAACACACTGCAGGGTCTTCAACCAAATGGCCATGTCTCAAAGTCTAAGGACACTATTCCTCAGTTAAGTCAAAGGGGGCTGCCATCAAACAGGGAATCCCAGTACAATCAGCCAACGGCATCATCTGATATCAGTGCAGGGCCTGGATACAATCAGTCAACTACATGGGGTGGCCACAGTCAGGGATTCCAATCACTACAGTCCAGGCAGCAGGCCATGATAGGCGCTGCTGTCAGCACATTTAACATCAAGGCTGGAGAGGAGTTGTTATCTGGGGACACTGCAAGGTTGGGAGTTTGAGGAACTCAATTCTGGTGACTGGAGGCAGCAACCTGAGAGGCAGTAGGGGTAATAATTGTAAAGGGGGAAATTTTACATTTAAGGTAGGAGATGGTAGTACTTTGGAGGACATGGACTACTGTAGAAGGAGAGTGTTATCAATGGTCACCACCACATGGTCTTGATGAGGTGCCTGTGCATATGATAGTTGGCAAGACTAAACTATAGGGCCAGGACTCAGAGGGTAGCATTGAGAGTGGAAGATGTAATTCCAGGTGATGTGTGGAGGATCAGTACTGTATGCTGGCCAGAGAGTGTCAGCAAGAAAGGGACTTGGATGTCTGGGGAGGGGGAGCTTGGTTATCAAGCTGAGCCTGAGACTCATTATGCCAAAAGTGACCTTTGTTGCCTTCCATATTCATATGACTTGGAAATGCATGCTGGAAATGGAAAATGGCTGGGACCACACCCGGAGTGGGCAAAGTCACTGCATTGTTTTCTGTCTGAGCTCATGGCTCTATGTGTGAATGTTGTGGGGCGCTTTGAGAGATAACTGCATCAATCAGGCACTTACAGAGTACAGATAACAAGGTGTGGAGCTAGATGAACACAGCAGGCTGAGCAGCATCATAGGAGCAGGAAAGCTTGACATTTCGGGCCTAGACCCTTCGGGTCGGATCGGATGCTGCTCGGCCTGCTGTGTTCATCCAGCTCCACACCTTGTTATCTCGGATTCTCCAGCATCTGCAGTTCCTATTATCTCTCACTTACAGAGTACAGGTTGCTTCATCTGTAACCATAGTACAGTGTGTGTAAAAGGATGCAGTGTCCAACAGTGTAGGATACAAACACTGGTTACAAGCAATCCTGACTGTGTCATTGATTATTGCAGTTTGAAGATAATAATCTCCGAAAAGCAGAAGTAAGCACAGGTGACCTTAAAAGCGGCTCCTGCAGACCACAATTCTCGAAGATACTGCAAGGTCCCATTGGCTGCACCAGAAATGATTCCCTCTCACCTTGAGCAAAATATTCTGCAACATGCTTTTTAATATGCAATGATGCCTCTTTTGGGTGATATGAGTTTTGGGAGGAGGATTCGTCAGTTGTATGCCGCATTTATAATCTCCCATTGTCTGGTGCTACATTTATCAACAAAAGATCCGATTCCATGGTGGATGTATTCTATGGCTCTACTTGTCAGTTTTCCATGTCCCACCGTATGGAGGAATCTGTTAAACCATCACTTGTGAGCGATGTAAATGTTGACTGCTGACATTACTAAGGACCTGTTCTGTTTCTGATGCTCCCCACACAGGATCATTGTAACCATGACCAATGGATCCAGTCACAGCAAGGGTCACTGTCACAGTGACTAGAGTGCTATGAAAGTGCCGAGAAATGGAGGAGAAGCAGATATACCAGCATCAACTTCCAGCAGTTACTGAACAGCCTCGAAATGAAGAGGTTGCAGCTGAAGGCGCCCTCAGGTCATGCAGAAGGTACAGGAAGCTCAGTGTTAGTCATCTTCGATGCTATTTCCTCTGGATGAGTGAATGCATAGTGACACCACAAGTTGCTCTGCACACTCGGAGCAGGCAAAGAAGAATGTGGTGGATACTGAAAAGTAGGGAGAGGGAAGAGAAACATCTGAGGAGGAAGATAAGGACATTGAGAAAGATCTCCTTTTGCATGATGCAACTCAGCAACATCAGTACAATAAGTCAGACAGAACTTAACTGAAACCCAGTTCCAGTTTATAAGAGCTGGGTATAACGATCACTCATTGTCTGTAAATTTATTACTGAAAAGACAAACACAGTCCTGTTTCTTTCTGTTTCTGTTCTGAGATGCAAATGCAGCTTCGGTTTGTTTGTTTGTCTATTTATTGTTTGCCTCTGCTGTTGCTGACGAAAAGTGGACGTTTTGAAGGCTTTTCTGTCACACACTGACCCAAGACACCACACAGGGCACTGGAGAAACAGAAGCACTGACTTAGACAGGATTGTAAGGTAGGATGAGGCTAAGCACAGGGGAGCAATGTGGCATGGTTCTTAAACAACAACAGATGTAAGAATGTGCACTTGTACGTGCAATGAAGGGTCAGCTTTGTTACCTATGGGTCCTAAGAAGCATTGCTTCGTCGATGTTCTCTCATTCCATGCATGGTGAAGGACTAATCTAGCCTGACCATGTACACAGATCGTATTCAAAAATGTCACATGTGCCTGGAATCCTGGGATATACCAACAATGATGTGCAATAGTATCCAGTGAGTGAGAAAATATGACAAACGGAACATCATAGGGCTGTGACACATAGGAAATGAGGAAGTTTGGTCAGCTAGCACAAGAAAACACATTAGGCCCTTGCAGAGAGAAACCCTCCATGAAACTGCCCAAGAATGATCATTGGCTGATTTCTGATAAGATTTAGCGCAAAACTCTGTTTATCTCTCCACAGATGCTGCCCGACCTGTAGAGTATATACCAAATTTTTAAGGCGTCTACAACATATTTAAGACCTTTCTTCAATTCCATTCGAAACAAGAACATAAAGGAAAACAACATTATGCCTGGTGCAAATCCCCCGGGAACTGTGAGTGACTTTCATATTTTTTGCGTCAATTCACAATCTTTGTGATACTTAAATAAGATTTCAGTTCTCCAATAAAACAGGAATTGCAACTTTAAATTAAAATCAGAATCCCAACTTCTAACTCGCTGCCCTATCTGTGCCAGTTACAAACATGTTTACCTGTCACTCAGGACAGGGAGATCAACTCCAATTTTTAATAAATCACTTTCCTATTCGATGTGAAGTGCAACTCAGATTCCAGTTACAAAACTTTGATATTTTGAACTTATAAGTATAAAGGATTGACCAAAAGCTTTTTATTTGAAAAGGGGAGTTATTCGTTTCAAGCACCAACAGGAATCTTGGAGTCCTTCAGATTCCTGTTCACCAGCATTAGTACTTAACATTTTATTCAGTCAGCCAGAAGGAAGAGTTGAACAAATCACCAAAGCTTGTCCTACCAACAACTCAACTGAATAAAGGGTGATCTTTGTGATTCAGGTCAGCGAGCAAGGGAGTAGTAAGCAAATACTGAAAGCCCTAGATTGATTGAAGCCTCACATTGTGCCAGGAGTTACAACATCAATTCCAACATCAAAACCAATTCCAACATCAAAACCATCATCTCAATCAAGGTTAAATGGTCAGCAGTTAGAAGACAGGACGATAGGCAGATTGAATTGAGGCTGAGTGAACTTATTATATCTTAGCAAAAATGGTCATGCCGTTCTTCCCAAAGTTGCTTTTAAAGGGAACAGGCTGTGTCCCCGAATGGTTTTTATCTCATTTACTCAAAGCATGTAGTAAAATAGGACAATAGCAGATTTAGGAACCTGAACTAGACTAGCCAAATAAATACCATGGCTAAAGGAGATCAAACGCTGGCAATCCTGCAATGAGTTAACCCATCCTCTGACTCCCCAAAGCCTGTCCACCAGCTACAAGTCAGGACTGTGAAGGAAAACTCCCCACTTGCCTGGATGAGTAGAGCTCCAACAAAACTCAAGAAGCCTGACACCATCCAGGGGAAAAAAAACTACTTGATTGACAGCACATCCACAATAAACACCCACTCCCTCCACCACTGATGCACAGTAGAAGCAGTGTGTACCATCTATAAGATGTACTGCAGAAATTCACCAAAATTTCATAGATACCACCTTCCAGACCCACAACTGCTACGATATAGAAGAATAAGAGCAGCAGACGTATGGGAACACCATCACTTGTGAGTCACTTAATATCCTGACTTGGCAATATATTTCCATTCCTTCAGTGTTTCTGGGTCAAAATCCTGGAACTTTCTCCCAAAACGTTGTGGATCAATCTGAAAGTCAAAGACTGCAGCAGTTCAAGAAGGCGGCTCACCCCAAAGGCAAATAGAGATTGGCAATAAATGCTGGCCAAGCCAGCTACATCCACATCCAATTAACAAATTTAAAAATAAATGCAATTCCGCGCATACTTGTTAGAATTTTATGGAGATGTTTGGGAGCTGGTGGTGACTGACCCAGTGGAGATGGATGGAGAGAAATCACAACCTTGTCAAGTGAATGGCAGTAGGCCCCAAGCCTGAATTTACAACCATTTTCTTCAACATCACAAAAGCATTGGAAACCCAGCCTTGGTTCAGTTCTTGGTAAAGACCATGAATAGAAATTATGATTAGTATTTTGTCAATGTGTAGCCGACAATAGGAATTGCAGCTTCAAATAAAGCCTTCAAATACAGTTATTAAGTTACAAAGTGATATTCAAGTAGGAGTAACAAGGTGTAGAGCTGGATGAACACAGCAGGCCAAGCAGCATCATAGGAGCAGGAAAACTGACGTTTTGGGCCTAGACCCTTCTTCAGAAAATTGCATTTCTGTAACTCTGTACCTCATTTATGACTCAATGCACCTTTCGGTTTTTGATGCATTTTTGTACGTTTACAATGTTTGCATGTCAGAGTACTCAATAAGATTTGTTTGTTTATTCTTTCAGGCATTGTAAGGCCAGGACTGTTGCTGATTCTTAATTGGTTGTAAGAATGTGATGGTGAAACATGGCGCTCATACCGATAATTTCATTAAGCTGGTTCGAAATGGCTTTGAGAGATTTTACATTTACTCAAGCAGGTAGAGATGGGCTGGGTTAACATCTTGTGCAAAAGTCAGCACCATCGACAATGTAGCACTCAATTTGTACTGGACTGGAGTCACAGCATTGATTTCCGTGCTCACATTCTGGTGTGCAACTTGAACCTATTCACTCAAAGGCAAGACAGCTAACAACTGAGCCACAGTGAACTCATTCAGTACCACTTGCTAATCACAGAAACTTCGAACACAGAAAGAGGCTATTTGACCTATCAGGCCTGTGCCAGCTCTTTGAATGGGTTCTCCAATAATCTTTCACTTCCCAGTTCTTCCCCATAGCCAGCAATCCCACCCCGAGCCCATTTAAAGTGTTTCAGCAGTTCGCTTTGATAGCTACAGTTGAATAGGTTCCCTCCATGTTCTAAGCCAGTGCATTCCAGATCATCATAGCTGGCTACATTAAATAATTCTCCTCATCCCAGCTCTGACTATTTTGCCAATTCTCTGAAATCGGTGCTCTCTGGTTAGTGATCCTTCTGCCAGCACAGATTAGAGCTGAAGTCATTCCTTGGCAGGTGTTCAGATCGAGCAAAGTCAGGGGACAAGGGAATTTACCAAATTTGAGTTCTGCTTTACAGATCTCAGGCTCCACAGCTAAAACGTGGCAACTAATTACAGGCAAATTCCACAAAGTCCCTTCCATTTGATTGCTTTCCTTCTGAAGGAGAAAATTCTCCTGAGTCGAGGTAAAGGGTGGCTAATGAAGCTGATTCGTTTTCTATTTTGTGCATAACCTACTTTTGCAGCTTGCAGAGTTTTTGAAATGCTGCAGTCTGACTTGGAAAAGGACGCCTCTTTTGACATTTGCATTACATCATTGCCTTCTTTTAGCACATTATGTCATTCGCAGTGAGACGCATCTTAGCAGCGGCAGCACTCTGCAGTCTGAGTGCAACATCTTGCGCACAGGGTGCTCTTTCATGGTTGAAAATCTGTTAAAGAAAAAGCCTTTAAAAATAGTACTGCAACATTTTCTTTCACATTTAAACTTGAAGTAATTGCATAAAGCCTTAGAACCAGCAAATAAGAAAAAGTATTTCACTGTTGAAATGAAAATATGAAGCTGAAACAGTTATAAACTTTGCTACTTCAGTTAGCATGTTGGGATACAGGTCTAACCACAGCAGTGCCTCGCTGTTTGGGGGTTTTTCAACTTGAAATATACAACTGTCAGTTGCAAAAATGGCCTGCAGTTTCTGGCATTAACAGAAAGTTTGTCATCTTTTAGGGTTGGCTGACAAGATGCATTTACCGGTAGAAGTATTTTAGACCTGCTCTGTCAGTGTGAATAATTGGAACCGTAAATTCTGAGCATACAAGAGGTGAGAAGCTGAAATTTCCATATTTTGCAGCAGCATCTGAAAATGACATTTCTTCAGTACAATGCAAGATCTTTCTCTGAACTAGAGAAAACTTGCCGACTTGAAGGTCTAGGTTATTGCAAATTAAAATTTGAGTTGCTCGATTATGGAATCAATAATTCAAAAGGGCAATATAATAAAAATGAATCTGAAATAACATTAGAAAATGCTGAATTCAGTCTCTGGTGAAGAAATTTCTCCTGAATTCTTTATTCGATTTATTAATGACTACCTTCTACTTATGGTGTCTAACAATCAGCATTAGTAAATGAAGAAAAATACACAGCATTGTGCTTTGGATGTTTCTGATCTGCTTGGCCTGCTGTGTATTTAAATGGAAGTGCTACTGTGGTGAAAGACCTTTCAAACAGTTTTTGACTAAGTGGGAGTAGGTGGTTTAATAAAAGGAAGGATCATTGCATCACTTATCATGTTTCAGTGAAAACTATTTATTGCTTATCAAGTACACTGCCTCCAGGTTTAAGGGGTAGACTGCCTCCGGCTGTTTCAGAAGCAAAAGTTTGTAGATGCTGGATTTGTTTCTTGATGCCACACTCAGAAAAATGCAGTCTCGACCTCAAGGTTCCATGTTTGAACCAAGGTTGTACTGAGGTCAGGAGCTGAGTGGCCCTGGCAGAACCCAAACTGGCCTTAGTGAGCAGGTTATTGCTGAGCAGTTACTGCTCAATAACACTGTCGATGACACCTTCCATCACTTTACTGATGATTGAGAGTAGACTGATGGTCAGTATTTGGCCAGGTTAGACAAGTCCTCCTGGCTTTGCACAGGACATACCTGTTGGGTTTGTTCTCTTCAGTGTGTATTCAGTCAAGTAGCTCTACAGGAACAGCTTGGCTAGGGGCGTAGGAATTTTGGAGTGCCAGTCTTCAGTACTATTGCTGGAATGTTATCGGGGCCAATGGCCTTTGCAGTATCCAGTGCCTCTGAGCATTTCTTTGATATCCTGTGGTGTGAATTGAATTGGCTGAAGACTGGTATCTGTGAAACTGTGGAGGAGGCCGAGATTGATTATCCAACTGACACTTTCTGGCTGGAGGTTGTCACAAACGCTTCAGCCTTATCTTTTGCACCAATGTGATGGATTATGTTATTATTGAAGACGGGGATATTTGTGGAGCCACCTTCTCCTGTCAGGTTTAATTGTTCATCTCCATTCACGGCTGGATGTGGTAGGATTGCAGAGCTTAGACCTGACCTGTTATTTGTGGAATGACCAAGCTGTGTCTACCATTTGTTGTTTATGCTGTTTGATGCACAGGGAGTCTTGTCTTGTAGCTTCATCAATCTGAAGCTTCATTTTTAGGTATGCTCCTGGCATGCCCTCCTGCACGCTGCATTGAGCCAGGGTTGATGCCCTGTCCTGATAGTTGATATGCCAGGTCCTGAGGTTGCAGGTTGTGTTAGAGTATAGTTCCATGCCTGCTAATGGTCCACAGCGCCTCATGGCTTCTGAGTCTTTAGTTGCTGGATCTGTTCAAAATCTGCCCCATTTGATAAGGTGCCACATAAAAGGTTAATACAAAAGGTATCACATGGGGTTAGGGTAATTTATTATTTGGATAGAGGATTGGCTAAAAGCGAAGCAGAGAGTCAGGATGAATGAATATTTTTCTGGTTGGCAAGACGTAACTGTGCTACAGGATTTTGTTCTCAGCCCCAACTATTTACAATCTATATTAACGGCATGGATGGGGGAATAGACATTACTGTAGCCAAATTTGCAGATGTCACAAGAGCAGGTGGGAAAGTAAGTAGCAACGAAGAAATAAGAAACTCACAAATGAATAGAGATAGGTTAGGTGAATGGACCAAATTTTAGCAGATGAAAGTTAATGTGTATAAATGTGAGATTATCCATTTTGATCAGAGGAATAGAAAGGCAACTTATTTTCTAAATGGAGAGAAACTTCAGGGTACTTCGGTGCAAAGGGATTTTTCCCATGCAAGAGTCGCAGAAAGCTAGTACGCAAATACAGTAGGTAATAAGGAAGGCAAATGGAATGTTGGCCATTTATTGCTAAAGGGATAGAGTATAAAGTAGGGAGAGATAAAAGGTACTGCAGATGCTGGAGAATCCAAGATAACAAGCATGGGGCTGGATGAACACAGCAGGTCAAGCAGCATCATAGGAGCAGGAAAACTTGACGTTTCGGGCCTAAACCCTTCATCAGAAATGTGTTTCTGCAACTCTACAAAGTATTAATGAGACTGCACCTGAAGTATTGCATACAGTTTTGGTCCCCTTTACTTGAGGAAGGATGTAGTTGCATTGGAGGCAGTTCAGAGGAGATTCACTATATTGATTCCAGAGATGAAGGGTCTGTCTTGTGAAGTGAGACTGAGCAGTTTAAACCTATACTCTCTGGAGTTTAACAATTTAGAGGCGATCTAGTTGAGGTATATAAGAGGAATGACAAAATAGATATCGAAAGGATGTTTCCTCTCGTGAAGAATTCTAAAAAGGTAGGTCATAGTTTTAGGATAAGGTAGCAGATTTAAAAGGGAAATGAGGAGAAATTACTTCTCTCAAAGGGTCATGAATCTGTGGAGGTCACTACTCCACTGGGACATTGAGTAAATTTAAGGAGGTGATAGACAGATTCTTAATTAGTGATGCGTTAAAGAGTTATGGAAAGCGACAGGAAAGTGGAGTCAAGATGAGATCAGCCATGATCAAATCAAATGGTGGAGCAGGTCTGAGGGGCTGAATTTCCTACCCCTATTCCGATTCTTAGACATGGATACTTTAGCACACTAAAATCTAACATTCGCAATAATAGCCACAGGTACATTGTCACAGATCTAAGATCAATCGATATTCTAGTGCAAACTAATAGAATACAAAAACTAGTTTGATCACTCTCATAGCGACTGAATACATTAACACAATCATAGAAAAGAAACCATTAACAGTAACACAGGGATGTGACTCCCTTATGGGATTGAAATTCCAGGATGGATTGAGCAGGAAAACATCTTGTAGAAGTAGGGATGTATTGAAATGCAATAACCAAACTGTACTGGCCACTCAGGGCAAATTTGTGCAGCTCAAAAATTTGACAAGAAATACACAAAGATCGGACAGCGCTTTCGGCAAGGATGGTTGAAAAATAATCCAAAAGGCCAAGGGCTGAGAAAGAACCACAAACAGAAACAGTACGGTGGCTCAGTGGCTAGCATAGTGCCAGGGGCCCGAGTTTGATTCCACCCTCAGGCGGCTGTCTGTGTGGAGTTTGTACATGGAGCTTGCCTGGGTTTCCTCTGGGTGCTCCAGTTTCATCCCACAGTCCAAAGATGTGCAGGTTGGGTGGATTGGCCACAATAATAACCCCATGCAAAGGGATGGGATGGAAGGTAAGTTGGACTGGGTGGGATGCTCCTTGGAGAGTCATTGCAGACTCGATGGGCTGAATGGTCTCTTGCTGTACAGTAGGGATTCCATGAAACAACACTTGACAAGAGTGAAAGATTTGTGGTGTACAGTTATAGAATGATAATCAAGTTAATCCAAAGATAAATACCTCTTCATGTTGGGGTCTGGGCAGCACAAAGTGCACAGCCAACACAGAACACTTTGCGTGGCAGCCAGGCAATTTGAAAGAAATACAGGATTACATCTTATCATGCCAAACACATGCCATACTCAGCCAGGTGTTTACAGAACCCAGGATTTCTGGAATGGCCATGGGAAGGTCTAGCAAAATGGATTTGCTCAATTTTAGTGCGAAGATTTACTAGTCTTATTCCTTCTTTATTCATATTGGTTGAAATGGAAAGACATCATAGAACCACTCAGACTCAATGATCTGACACTGAAAAGAATCTCTGCAACACATAGTTTTCCAAAACAATTAGTATCAGACAATTCACTTCAATTTGAGAACAAGGATTTCAGGAATCTCACTTTGGAGATAGGTATTAATCAGGTGGTAAGTCCTGCACTCCATTATCAGTTGACTGAATGGATAGAAAGAGCAGTCAATACCATAAAGACACTGATGCATAGGAATCTAGACTGGGAGTTAGTTCTACTCTGTTACAGAGCGACACTATTGAATAACTGGTACTCACTGGCGAAATTGTTATTGGGGAGAAGGTTAAAAATAGATGCACCAGCTTTCGAGCACAACCTCAGGCCAAGCATAACCTCTCAATGTAAAACAACTAGAGGAAAGTCACGGTGAAAAAACAGCAGAACTGGTACAATTCATGATGCAGGGAGAAATCGCTATCAACTTTAAAGGCAGGACACAAAATGTGGTTTAAGGCACGGGAGTGTGTATGCTGTGATTATCAGAAAAACAGATCACTATATTATGTTGTTGGAACATCTGAAGGGACATTTTGGTGGAACAGGAAGATATCAAACTTAATAAAACCAAGAAGTGAAATTAAGTATGATTATCACTGGAAGTGGCACAGGCATCCCTCAGCATTAGAGAGTGTACAGAATGGTACAACTAATGCAGACACACCACAAAACCATCATCCTAGCAATGTCTACAGAAACCACCCCACCAACACCAGGACTGTATGTCCCCTGTAAACTTGAATCCTGATAGCCCCTCTACACCTGAGACCCAATACCACACTATCCTCGGGATCCAATAGTCCCTCTTATCCCACGGCACAACACTTCCCTCCACCCCCAGGACCCAATACCCTCTCTATCTCTGGGATCTAATAACCCACCTAACCCCGAGACCCAATATGCTCCTCTATCCCCGGGACCTGACATTCCCTCTAACTCCAAAAGGCGACACTCCCTTTACCCCCAGGAACCAAAAGGCCAGTTACTGATGTGGGGACTCAATATCCCCACATCACCAGGTCCCAACAGAGGCGTGTGTCAGCCCCAGCGTCTCTCCCTACTTATGGAACTCCACACACTGCACCACTGGCCATGACACCACCTGCCTTTATGTTTGGGACTCAGGACCAAACTCCCACCGCTCCCTCTGACCCAACACACCACTGCACTGGACCCTTGCCCCTGCTGTCACTTTCCTAACCTCATGCTTACCTTATGTACTTATCCTTTTACAAGAGCTGTCTAAGCAACTGTCCTTGCAGTTGGACCTTTAAATCACAGAATCTGGCAACCTACTGCTTTGTAAAAGAGACAGTGGTTTGCCTTCTCCAGACAGTATGAGGGAGCTGTCAGAATGAAAATACAGCTCCACATTTCTGAAGAAGGCTTGATCAGAATATGCCAGCAGAAATGTGGCGCTCTTCCAGACCATAAGAAACAAAGATGCAGTGTGGCAATCTGCGTATTCCTCAGAAAATCTGGCACAATGTAAATAGGCAAAAACAAATGACTGGAATGATAAATAACACAGACTGAGTAGATAAAGCGCTGTCCTGCCTGACTACCTTCAAGTGTACATGGCAGACATAATCACTTTACAATGAAAGCAAGACGAAGAATTGCCCTCTCCAAGACAGTGTGGTCATTTATCAGATGCACATTTATGGAGTTTGTTTATGCTGCGACATTTTGCTAAGTGTTGTTTGGTAAATCCCACAATGTGATAAAGTTGAGAGGCCCTGTCATGCCGTCGCTGTTGATTTGGAAGAGAGATGAGATTACGTAAAACACCAACAGTCCCTAATGCTTTGGTAGTGATTGCTAGTGACAGTACCATTGGTGGTACAAATCTTCTTGCAGCAGACAGAACAGAGTCTGAGGTAACAGAGTCTTCCTTCCTTATCATTGCATGGTAGCCTGCAGAATATCAGGGAGTACCACAGAATCATAGAATCCCTACAGGGTGGAAACAGGCCCTTTGGCCCAACAAGTCCACACCGATCCTTGGAGCATCCCACCCAGACCCATCCCCCTATAACCCACCTAATCTACACATCCCTGAACACTATGGGTAATTTAGCATGGCCAATCCACTTACCCAGCACATCTTTGAACCGTGGGAGGAAACCGAAGCACCCGGAGGAAACCCACACAGAAACAGGGAGAATGTGCAAGCTTCACACAGACAGTCTCCCGAGGGTGGAATTGAACCCGAGTCCCTGGCGCTGTGATGCAGCAGTGCTAACCACTGAGCCACCGTGCCACCATAATGCAGATTCTGCTCTCTGATGTCCCTGCAAACACTGGCCATTTTCTTCTTCATCCTCTTCGATGGAGTGCTATCAGAGGCAAGTACTGAAATGAATCCCCAGAGCTTACAACTGACTGGCAGTAAACAGATGCCAATGGTGCAGTGTTTGGGAATCTCTTACCAAGCCCAAGAATTTGGCTATGGCTGTAGCTTTTTGTTCAAATTTAACTGTTAATGTATTCAGAATGTGGTCTGCCTGAACGTTGAACCACCCTCGCTCCAAGGATTAAAAAAAATGTCCAGGCGTTAATGCCTTATCACATATGTCAAATCTTAAATTTGCCTGTGTTAAAGGAATGGCAGTAAGTGGAAATGTAAGCTTGTCATGAAATATCCTTCTCCCAAATTATCACCAGCCAAAAAGAATGGATTAGTTTGATTCAAGGGGCTATTTGAACTATAAGCCCACACAACGCCTCAACTCATGTGCAGGAAAAACTTTGTTCCAATCCAGCTGATTCAATGCTTACCCCAGGATGGTTCTCGGATCAATTGGATTGATTTAATTAGGCTATAACTTGGGCAATTGCCACTGTAGGGAGCTGACAAATGGATGATCTGGAGCATGATGCTTTCAGAACCATGTTGAACAAGACAGGACATCGCAAAGTCTTCAGGGAGCAGACGTAGTGTGGAGCAGCAGCACAGAGTGAATATAAAACTAACTGAACTCGGGGATGGCAGCCTAGTCTGCAGGGAGCAGTCAGAGGGAAGAGCAGCAGCACAGAGTGAGTATAAAACTAACTGACCTTGGGGATTGCAGCCTAGTGTGCAGGGAGCAGTCAGAGGGAAGAGCAGCAGCACAGAGTGAGTATAAAACTAACCTCAGGGCACATTGTAGCCATGATTTAGAGTGATGTCACAGGGAAGCTGTGACCTGATTGACTGGTAGGAGATCTGCACTAAATTTGAAAATAAACACAGCAAAGAAGTATTAACAATTTATAAACACATTAATAAATTTATATAAATTAATGAAGTAAATAACTAAGTAGAGATGGGTGGGCAGGTAATGTGTTGTACCTATATAATGTGGGAGCTGGCAGTTCCCATTGCGAACTACAGTGACCATATCTGCAGCAAGTGTTGGTTGCTCGAGGAACTTTGGCTCAGAATTGAGGTGCTGGAATCTGAGCTTCAGGCACTGCGGCACATCCAGGAGGGGGAGAAGTACATGGACGCTTTCTTTCAGGAGGCTGTCACACCTGGTAGATTAAGTACTTCAAATTCAGTCAGTGATCAGGGTCAGGAGGGGGTGATTGCAAGCGAGGGCAGGCAGGAGGATCCTGAATTCAGGAACAGGGGAGCCTCAGCTCTTGAGCTTGCCCAACAGGTATGAAGTACCTGCTCCCTGTGAGGATGAGGAAAAAGGCTGTAGGGCAAGGATCCAGTTATTGTGGTCAATTTTGGGACAAACAACATGGGCAAGGCTAAGTAGGAGGATGTGTTTGGGGCTTATCAAGCACTAGGAATGAAATTAAGAAACAGGACCTCAAGGGTTATAATCTCCAAATTACTACCCACGCCACATGCAAATTGGCTTAGGAATAAGAAAATTAGGGAAGAAAACACGTGGCTAAAGGAGTGGTGTGGGAAAGAGGGGTTTCATTTCATGGGGCATTGGCATCAGCATTGGACCAGGAGGGATCTGTACCATTCGGATGGTCTCCATCTGAACCGATCCGTCCCGACCCAAAACGTCAACTTTCCTGCACCTCTGATGCTGCCTGGCCTGCTGTGTTCCTCCAGCTCTACACTGTGTTATTTATAAAGGCACTTTACCTGAATGCTCATAGGATTTGAAACAAGAAAGATAAGTTACTGCACAAATCATCGTGAATGAGTATGATTTAGTAGCAATTTCGGAGACATAGTTGCAGGTTGGTCATGACTGGGAATTAAATATCCAGGAGTATCAGACTATTCAGAAGGACACTCAGGAAGTTAAGGCAGGTGGTGTAACTCTGATATTTAAGGATGATATCAGGGCAGTACAGAGAGAGATGATACAGGTTATATAGAGAATAAGGTTGAATCCATTTGGATGGAAATTAGAAATTCTAAGAAGAAAAAGTCACAGATAGCTGCAGTCGATAGGCCACCAAATAATAACATCACATTGGGGCGGGCAATAAACAAAGAAATAACTAATGTCTGTAAAAATGGTACAGCAATAATCATGGGGGGTTTAATCTACATGTCAATTGGTCAGACCAGGTCAGTCAAGGAAACCTTGAGGAGGAGCTCATTGAATACATCCGCAATAGTTTTGTTGAACAGTATGTAATGGAGCCGATAGGGGAGCAAGCTATTCTAGATCTGGTCCTGTGTAATGAAACAGGAATAATTAATGTTCTCATAGTTTGGGATCCGTTTGAAAGGAGCAATCACAGTATGGTTAAATTTAGAATACAGATGGAAAATTAGAAGATAAAATCCAACACCAGGTTCCTGAGCTTAAACAAAGCAGACTACAATAGAATGAGGGAGGGGTTAGCTAAAGCAGACTGGAAGCAAATTCTTTGCGGTGGGACAGTTGAGGGATAGTGGTGGACTTTCAAAGCAGTTTTTCAAAGTGCTCAGCAAAAGTATACACCAGTGAAAAGGAAGGACTGTAGGAAAAGGGGTAATCAGCCATGGATGTCTAAGGAAATAAGGGAGGCTATCAAATTGAAAGATAAGGCATACAAAGTGGCAAAGACCAGTGGGAAACTAGAAGATTGGGAAAACTTTAAAGGTCAACAGAAAGCCACAAAAAAGCTATAAAGAGAAGTAAGATAGATTGAGACTAAATTAGCTCAGAATATAAAGACGGACAGGAAAAGTTTTGACAATTATATAAAATGAAAAAGAATGGCTAAAGTAAACATTGATCCTTTAGAGGATGGGAAGCGTGAATTTAATAATGGAAAATGAGGAAATAGATGAGGCATTGAACAGGTATTTTGTGTCGGTCTTCACAGTGGAGGACACAAATAACATGCCAGGACTTGATGGCAAGGAGACTTAAGGTAGCTGAGGACCTAGAAACGATCATTATCACGAAAGAGGTAGTGTTGGGCAAGCTAATGGAGCTAAAGGTAGACAAGTCTCCTGGCCCTGATGAAATGCATCCCAGAGCACTAAAAGAGATGCAGGACAAATAGCAAATGCGCTCATGGTAATTTTCCAAAATTCGCTGGACTCTGGGGCAGTTCTAGAAGACCAAAAACAGCAAATGTGACACCACTGTTTAAAAAAGGAGGTAGACAAACGATGGGGAATTATCGACCAGTTAGCTTAACTTCTGTAGTGGGTGAAATGCTTGAATCTATCACCAAAGAAGAAACAGCAAGACATCGAGATAGAAATTATCCCATTCGGCAGATGCAGCATGGGTTCATAAAGAGCAGTTCATGTTTGACTAACTTTCTGGAATTCTATGAAGACATTACAAGTGCAGTGGATAACGGAGACCCATTTCATATGGTGTATCTAGACTTCCAAAAGGCATTCAACAAGGTGCTGCACAAAAGGCTGTGTCAAATTTTGTGGGTGATACTAAGATGAGTGGTAGGGCAAACTGTGCAGAGGACTCTGAAAGTTTGCAGAGGGATGTGTATTGTTTAAATGAATAGGCAAAGGTCTGGTAGATGGACTACAGTGTTGATAAATGTGAAGTCATCCATTATGGCAGGAATAACAGTAAAAAGGATTAGTATTTGAACGGTGAAACATTGCAGCATGCTGCTGTGCAGAGGGACCTGGGTGTCTTTGTGCATGAATCACAGAAGGTTGATTTGGAGGTACAGCAGGTAATTAAAGAAGGCAAATGGAATTTTGTCCTTCATTGCTATAAGGATTGAGTTTAAAAGCAGGGAGATTATGTTACAGCTGGATAGGGAGCTGGTGAGGTCACACTTGGAGTACTGCGTGCAGCTTTGGTCTCCTTACTTGAGAAAGGATGTACTGGCTCTGGAGGGGGTGCAGAGGAGATTCACTGGGTTGATTCCGGAGTTGAGAGCATTGGCTTATGAGGAGAGATTGAGTAGACTGGGATTATGTTCATTGAAATTTGGAAGAATGAGGGGGGACCTTATAGAAACATATAAAATAGGGAAGAGAATAGATAAGATAGAAGCAGGGAGGTTGTTTCCACTGGTGGGTGAAACTAGAACAAGGGGACATGTCCTCAAAATTACAGGGCGCAGATTTAGGACTGAATCGAGGAGGAACCTCTTCAGCCAAAGGGTTGTGAATCTATGGAGTTCCCTGCGCAGTGAAATAGTTGAGGCTACCTCATTGAATGTTCATCAAGCTAAGATAGACAATTTTTGAACAGTAAAGGAGTTAAGGGTTATGGTGGGTAAATGGAGCTGAGGCCGTGAAAAGATCAGCCAAGATATTATCGAATGTCAGAGCGGGCTCGAAGGGCCAGATGGCCTACTCCTGCCCCTGGTTCTTATGTTCTTTAAGTAAAGTCTAATGTGTAGCTGTTTGAGCCAAAGGATTGTTTGAGAGATTATCCTCATTCCTCCCCTCATCAATTGAAGCTTCTCCTATATCCAAAAGGTCCTTTTTCTAAATTTTCGATCGCCCAAACTGTGAGACAACAATCTCTTCACATCAAGAATTGCTGAGGCATTAATGATAGAAAAATGCCATTTTGTTATGAACCTGACAATGGATGAAAGAGGGAGAGAGAAAGAGGGAGAGAGAGACAGAGAGAAATATAGAGGAGGTTGGCTATTGCAGCAGTGGGAAAAGGTCATGATCAACAGTAGGGAGGTCAAAATCATTCTTGAGGGGCCACAAGATGTATTCTAAGAAGAACATACCTTCTGGAAATGGCAGCTCCTGCCTCGATTTCATTCCTGCATTTCCCAAGTCCTGAGAAAACACTGCTGACAGCAATTACATTTAAGTCAAGCTCCTGACTGGTACTCTGGGAGTCTGATTTCATACGGTAACAAGCAGTTTCTTCTCCTCTTTACAAAATGGGTCACATGCTCACCATGCAACCAGTGGCACTAAAAATGGCACAGACAGGCACATGGACTTGGGAAGCACAGTTTTTGGTTTTAAACCCCGACCATCTCCCTCATGGGCATTGGCATGAGGAGAGGCATTAATATCGAGACCTAGATCCTATGATCAAATCACACAGCATAATTTCCAGGCTACAAGCATAAGTATATTGAGGTAGGTCAGGCATAGCTCAGTCATGTCAAGGTGACAGATAAGAAATTTTATTGTAAAGATATCTTAATATTGTTGGTGGTTTCAATCTGATACATGCATTGCATTATTTCACTTTCAGATAATATAGTGGTTTTAAATTATAATTTTTTCAATATTTATTGAAACAAAAGGAGAAATGAATAATTCTAAGTGTTGGCTACCTATAGCAGAACAGTGACATTATTAGCATACAACATCATGTCTATCATATTTTGTTACCTTCCTGACAGTGTTTATGAAAGAGACCATTCTGTCTCCAACAGAAACATTTAAGAAATATATGACACATGATATGGGTTAATATATAAGAGAAATTATCTCTATCCATGTTTGCTTATTCCAAAGGTGTATTTGCAAAATGTAGAGCAATTTGCCGACCCATTCTCATAGGTTCATTATACAATCATTTGAGAAAACAAAGAAACCTCAACAAACTGTATTCTCTGTCATCTGATTAGTTTTAAATTAAATCTTGATTTTACTGACCTCCTATCTGCTAAGCAATGCAGGGCACACACCTGTGAAAAATGATCCTTTCAAGCCTGTCACCCTCTGCAGTAAATTTGAGCTTAGTTTTAACAGTAATAAGAAGCAACATTGACTTTAATGGTTTTCAAACCCATCCTCTAATTTCATTAGTTTAAAAACAGATGCAGCTAGGGTGATGTCATTCTTTTCCACACAATGAAATGTGAGTCAGGCTCCAGATATAGCAGCCAATGTTACTGCCTTCTAATCGGATTATGGCTCTGGCAGCTTATGATCAATAGGTGGTTTACTGGTGTAATCTATTGAGGCTGAAACAGCCCTTCTATACTTCATGCAGAACATTATTTCACAGCCATATCGTCTTTCTCATCCATTCCACTGACCTCAAGAAGCCATAGCTTGTTATTGTTAGGGACCAGAGATACAATGGCTAGTGGTTATTTATTCTTTCGTTACTGATAAGTATACTTAATCTTCCATGAGTGCATTCATTCTATCCCTATTTCCAACACATTTTGTCTCATCCATAACATAATCTCCACAGAGGGCTTATTAAATAATCTGTACTGTTATATCAGCGTCAGTTGTGCACACAGACCCATAACAAAAACCATTGAATTCAGTTTTTATGCACCGATGCACCTTCAGCCAAAGGCACTTTGAGGAATAATGTCTCTATTCAACAGTTTAGAATTGTACCTTCCCTTTAAAGGGCTATCTGTGTGTGTTTAAGGAACTGTAGACATTTCTTAATGTGCATTCAAATGGTGTTAATAATTGAACTTTGTTAAGAAATAGAAATAGTCCTTGAAATTTGAGAGCTTCGGGTGATATTTGTGTGAGGAGGGGGTGTCACAGTGTATTGAGTGCTGAAGTGCTAATTCGGCTAATTGTAAAGAAGAATTGAACAGAATCTTAAGTCCTGTGGCAAGTGTAGCAGTGTAGGCATTTAATTGGGAGGGAGAGTGGTGGGTTAGGATCCCACCCAGATTCCCACCTCCACCCTATTTAAATCCATGGTTGGAAATGCTCTGGATGACCTTTCAATGTTAACAGAGGTCCTTATATGGGCAGCTGACGCCCATTTAGGGTCTCATCCTGTTACCACTGGTATTAGTCCAATGGTTGGTGAGGGGCTCACCATGTTTGGAGCTTAAGAAGCAAATCCTGGATAATTTGGAGGTTCCCAATTTGGGGGGGGGAGCTGGGGGTGGTGGAGATTTGTCCCTCATTCAAAGACATCGATGACTGAGGGACTTGTAACTGGGAGGAGGGAGACTTGAGTCTCCCTCTGCTCTTTCTGCAGAGCTCCTCAATGCCACACTCACCTGTTCCTGGGTACTCACCTGTTCCTCATGTGATTCCTCAGGTGGATCAGATACTGGCAGCACCCACCTCCACTCCTATGGCACTGCTTTGTACAGAAGAACTGCTGCCCTCTGGCTGGCAGTTTCTGGGGCAGGAATCCCTGTGGAGACTGATCGAAAGAAATACAAACATCCTGTTTATAGCTAAAAAGATAGCTCAAGATTTCATCTTTTAAGATTTCTATTGGTACACCACATTGAAAGGCCATTGACTCAACATTATTTTTGTCAGCAGTTTATACTTTAAACCACAGAACAGAACTGTTTCCTTTATAATTTCAGCACATTCAAGAGAAGACATACCACCTAGGTGTGGGATCGTTTTTCGATAATGAGTGGTGAAAATACCCTCTTTATTGAGCGTCAACAGTGGTACAGTTCAAGGCGGTGATGGAATCCAAAGTACAGTTTTACAGCAGCCTCTTTTATACACAGTTCTTACATACATTAAAATTTTAGCACTACATTGTCACACAATTGTATCTATTTTCCACAGGTTCATCTGTCTTGGGGAAGCAGGAGATGGTTTAAGCACTTGCTAAATGCTGGATCTTACGCTTGATGGGATTAAAATGTCTGGCCAGTCTGAGCTTGCATAATTAAGAGGTCCTAGTCCTCTTGTCTTTAAAGTCAGTAATGTTAGTAAAATCACGAGACCTATATGATCTAAATAAGTAAGAAATTATACGTGTACTAAATAAAAGTATAAAGGATATTAAACTGATCCCCCGCAGCTGGGTTGTGAGATTTCATTTACTATTGCCAGTTTTGACAGTTCTTACACATTCATTCATGCAGTTTCCCAGAAATGCTGTTTAGATAGTAAGTTTCATAAAGGGGGTAGCAGCCCTATTTAATACGTAATTAAAAAGTGCATACTAGTGGAGGAAACTGTTTGATGTTATGCAACCTCTTCAGGTCCCAAGAGACGGTTGCTAAGGGTTAATAATATTATAATCTTTCCATAGTTTTGAGTGGGTTATGGAGACATGATGGCAGGGAATGGCATTGTTCTGAGTAGGTTACAGTATTAACACTTATTCAGGGGTAGCCTTTGATACAGAAACAGATCTAAGCACTACTTGCAGCATGGGGCCAATAAGAATTGAAAGGTGTAAAGAAAGAGTAATGTGTTGGAAGGGATGTTTAATTAGTTTACCGAGTAAAAGTAAAGATGTATGACAAAAATGCAGTTTTATGAATGAGTAAATGGAAACGCAATATAGTAAACATAGTGCTCTTGTGAGTGAGTTACTAAAGAGAATACAATATTTTACAGTCCCCCCTTTTGATTCTACTGAGGCCCTTCAAAGAGAATCACTCAGTTCTTACCATAACTCAAATACACCGTTTGGGTCTTTTAGATGTTGGAGGCGCTTGCAGAGAAAAGGCTCGTAGATGGGGATGGTTCAACTCTTAACATCATATAGAGATAAGTATTTACATGTAACTCTGAATATCCCAATAGAACAAAAACTGCAATAACCATAATTGAGAAAATGACTGTAGACACCATGGTGATCAGTCAGTCTCTGCCGCTGTACTGTACGATGCCTGTTTGATGTGGGAGGTGAGAATCCAGGGCTTGTTTCTTTGGTACTTGACAGGCGACTGGGTGATCAGCAGCGCCTGGTACGGCCCTGCCCACTTCCTGCCTAAGGGTTCCTTGTGGATCTTTTTCAGAAGAACCACTCGCCTGGTACGATGTCGTGACCTCCCTCTGGCGGGTCCTTCCAGGCAGCCGGTACCTGTGGGAGGCAGAACTTACAGTATCTGTTAGCGCTTGGCAGTGAGACAATAGGGTGTCACTCATAAGATGACAGTCAGCCCTCTGTAGGTTTATTCTCCCGGGCAGGGGCACTGGCCTGCCTGTCACTGTTTCAAACAGATTCAGCAACTGTGATTGGAGGCATCTCTTTCAGCTGCCTGATCTGCCAGGGCATTACCCCAGGCTTCCATGGTGTTATCTTTAGTATGGGCTTTGCACTTTAACATGGCCACTTCTTTGGGCAGCTGGGCTGGCTCCAGCAAGTCCTTGATTTCTTTCCCATTTCTGACGGGGGCACCTGCAGCTGTTAGGGATCCACGCTGTTTCCATAGTTGGCCAAAATCGTGGGCAACTTCAAAAGCACAGCCGGAGTCTGTGTAAATGTTGGCTGACTGATCCTCTGCTGTTCTGCACGCTTCAGTCCGAGCCCCCAATTCTGCTTGCTGTGCTGATACTCCAGGGGTTAGGCTTCCCAATGTCGTGACAGTGTAGGGTGCTGTAACAGCCCATCCAGCTTTCCTTGTACCATTTTCCACAAAAGAGGATCCGTCACTGTAAAGGATGTTGTCTGGGTTTTACATAGCCTCGTTCATCGTTTGATTATTGCCCTCCAATTCCTACAGGATTCCAGCATAATCATGGTTATCTCCTTCCCCTTCTGCAGGCCCCGGTAACAGTGTGGCTGGATTGACCAGGTTCTCACAAACTACTTGTAGATCAGGGGCTTCTAGAACTGTTGTCCATCAGGTCCACCAGGCAGCATTTACCTGGGACATTCTGTTCACAGAGAGCAAAGTGTATACGGTATGCAGGCATTTAGCTATTAATCTCTAGATCCAACACCAGACTCACAGTAGCTTCCACCGCCATGCATATAGCTTGCACCACTCTCAAACATCAGCACCACATCCCCCCTACCCCCATCCAAGGGCTACGTTGTCCAATATCCCTGAGGAATACCCAACAGGTCTCAACCTGTCCCCATGTTCCTGGGCCAGCACTGCTGTCATATAGCTCTCCTTCTCGCGGACAAATAATGTAAAGGGTTTTCCGTTATTGGGGATTCCCAATGCTGATGCAGAACAAAGTGCTTTCTTTAGGGCCTGGAAGGCTTCTTCCTGTTCCTTTGTCGGTAAAATTTGATCCTTTGAGTGCCTTTTCCCCTTCAGGACATCTGTCAGGGGCTGAGCCAGTTTGGTATTTGAATCAACTCAGCACCGGTTAAAGTTACACAGACCCAGGAAAGACCTCAGTTGTTGAATTGTCGTAGGCTGTTTGGCAGCCTGTACGGCCACACTCCGACTTTGGGTGATGTCCCTTTTCCAGTGGGAGATTTTCCGTCCTAGATAGAACCCACCTCTTTCTGGGTAGTCTGTGCCTTTTCAGTACTGGCCCTTATGGCCTTTCCATTGCAGGTGGTTTAGGAGGGTCTTAAGCTCTATCTCATGTTGCTCTTCCACTTCTGAAGCTATCAGCATATCATCCACGTACTGAGTGATAACTGACTTTGATGGCAACATTTCACGGAGATGGTTTTGTAAGGCCACATGGTATACATTCGGGCTGTTGTGGAATCCCTGTGGGAGGCGGGTCCATGTGTCCTGTTGTTGCTGTACAGTAAAGGCAAACCATGACTGTACTTCAGGCACTAGGGGCACTGACCAGAGGCCATTAGCCATATCTATGACTGAGAGTGACTTGGGGTCTGGTGTTAAGGCAATGAATATAGTCAAGAGGCCGGCTATTAGTGGGACCTTTTGATCAATGCATTGGTTGGCTTTCCTGTACTCTATAGTTAATCTCCATTCCCCACTTGCCTTTCGCACCAACCACACCAGGCTGTTAGAGGTGCTGTGGATTTTCACTAAAAGCACTTTTTCCTCTAACCTCTGAATTATCGGGAGGATTCCTGCAATAGACGTCGGGCTGATGGGGCACTGTTTCATGCAAGGTGGAGGAGTCCCTGTAAAAGTCAGGGTTCAATTTGCAGTAACCCACATTCGGCCTTTTCTTTAGCACAGATATGGTGGTCTTTTAATTCTTCCCTTAGTAGTGTTCTGATGCACCACATTATCTGTCCATCATCGAAATGTAAGAGTGAACTCAGTTGGGTGAGGATATCAATTCCGAGGAGCAGCTGGGCTACAGGTCCTACCCATACAAAGGTTACTAACTCATTGAGGCCGAATGCAATGTGCATGGGTGTGGTCCTTTTAATTTCAATCCTGTCAGCTCCTGCTCCGTAAGCAGTTCTCACCGTCCCGTCTAACAGGAGTTTGGTCTCATACTTCTGGGGTAGGCACATCAACTCTGCTCCTGTGACCAAAAGGCACTCAATGTCCAGACCTCCTACCCTCACGGTCATGTACAATCTGTCTCCCCTCTCCTGGTATAAAGCCAGTAAGAGCGTCGAGGGGCACGGGGCAGGCTCTCCCAGTTTTTTGTCATCTTCAGCGGCTCCTGCTGCTGCTGAGTGGTTAGCTCTTTAAACTGCTGTAGGAGATCAGTCTTACTCCCAGTTTACATGGTCTTGTCTTCCATGCTGCTTACTGGGCGACTTTGCCCTTTTCCCCTTTACCAACATTCCTTGGCCCAGGGGCCTTGCTTTCTCTTGAAGTTACACTTCCCTGGGTGTTTGTCTTGGGTGTTTCCAGGGTTACTGGGGGTCTGTACTATTTGTTTTGTCTGTAGAGCTTGCAATTTGGTGCTCATCTCTTGGTCTACCAGTTCTTAACAATTAACCCCCTTCTGATCCCAGTCTCGTATAAAAAAAACTTGCCTCGTGAGACAGCTGCCTCCAATTCAGCGGTGGGAGTCACGAAAGCACAAGCCAGGGGGCAGCCAGGAAGGTAAGGTTTCCCTTCCAAAAACTTGCCTCATGAATAGGCGGAACGAAGGATGAGCAGGAGCAAACACAGACTCGAGCACTGCTGGGTAAGTGAACTAATATATTCGGGCAGTGGCTAAATCTGAAACACCTCATGTGTAGTGTCTCCCACCCATTCTCCTCCTCTAACTGAGAAAAAAGGACTCTGTGTGGAGGGTTGGTAAGGTGACCTATTTTTCTTTTCCTTCTTTTTGTCTCTTTTGACAATCTAGAGTAGAGGGAATGGAAGCTAGGGCAGTTGCAAGCTCCTCTTGCAGGATGTGGGAGGTAAGGGTCACTGCTGGTGTCCCCTCTGACTTCACCTGTGAGAACTGCACCCAACTCCAGCACCTCACAGACCACGCTAAGGAACTGGAGCGGGAGCTGGATGAACTCCAGATCATTTGGGAAGCTGAGGGGGTGATAGAGAGGAGTAATAGGGAGGTTGTCGCACCTAAGTTACAGGATAAAGGTAGCTGGGTGACCATCAGGAGAGGGAAGAGAATAGACAGACAGTGCAGGGATCCTCTGTGGCCGTTCCCCTCAATAATAAGAAAACTGCTTTGGAACCTGTTGGAGGGGGAACGACCTACCAGGGGAAAGCCGTAGTGGCCAGGTGCCTGGCACTGAGCCTGGGTCTGTGGCTCAGAAGGGAATGGGGGAGAATAGGAAAGTGATAGTGATAGGAGATTCAATGGTTAGGGGAACAGACCAGAGGTCCTGTGGTCGCGAACGAGACTCTCGAATGGTATGTTGCCTCCCGGGTGCCACGATCAGGAATGCCTCAGGTCAAGTCTACAGGATACTTAAGTGGGGTGGTGAGAAGCCAGAAGTTGTGGTACACATCGGTACCAATGACATAACTAGGAAAAGGGATGAGGACCTGAAAAGTGAATATAGGGAGTTAGGTTAGAAGCTAAAAGGCAGGACGAGCAGAGTAATAATCTTAGCATTACTAATGGTGCCAAGGGCTAGGGAGGCTAGAAATAGAGAGCGAGCACAGCTGAACATGTGGCTACGGAGCTGATGTTGGAGGAGGGCTTCAGATATGTGGATAATTGGGATATCTTCTGGGGAAGGTGGCACCTGTACAGGAAGGCTGGGTTACACCTGAACTGGAGAGGCACCAATATCCTGGGTGGGAGGTTTGCTAGAGCTCTTCTGGAGGGTTTAAACTAGTTTGACAGGGGAATGGAAACCGGAGCTACAGATCAGAGGATGAGGTAGCTGGCATACAGGCAGATACAGCAAGCAGAGAGTCTATGAGGAAGGATAGACAGTTGATAGCACAACGTTGCAGTCAGGATGACTGGTTGAAGTGTGACTATTTTAACACCAGAAGTGTCAGGAATAAGAGTGATGAACTTAGAGCATGGATCAGTACTTGGAACTACGATGTTGTGGCCATTACGGAGACTTGAATATCACAGGGTCAGGAATGGTTGTTGGATGTTCTGGGGTTTAGATGTTTCAAAAGAAATAGGGAGGGAGGTAAAAGAGGTGGGAGAGTGGCATTGCTAATCAGGGATGGTATCACAGCTGCAGAAAGGGAGATCTTCGAGGAGGGTTTCTCCACTGAGTCAGTATGTGTGGAAGTCAGAAACACGAAAGGAGCAGTCACTTTACTGGGAGTTTTCTATAGACCCCCCCAATAGCAACAGAGACACTGAGGAACAGATTGGGAGGCAGATTGTGGAAAGGTACAGAAGTAATAAGGTTGTTGTCATGGGTGACTTCAACTTCCCTAATATCGACTGGAACCTCCTACATGCAAATAGTTTTGATGGATCAGATTTTGTCCGGTGTGTCAGGAAGGATTTCTGACTCAACATGTACATAGGCTGACGAGCAGGGAGGCCATATTGGATTTGGTGCTTGGCTACAGACCAGGCCAGGTGTCAGATCTCTTGGTGGGAGAGCATTTCGGTGACAGTGATCATAACTCCCTGACCTTTACTATAGTCATGGAGAGGAATAGGAGCAGATGGTATGGGAAAGTATTCAATTGGGGGAGGGGGTATTACAATGCTATTAGGCAGAAACTGTGGAGCACAAATTGGGATCAGATGCTCTCAGGGAAATGCATGACAGAAATGCGGAAGTTGTTTAGGGAGCAGTTGCTACAGGTACTGCATAGGTTTGTCCCACTGAGGCGAGGAAAGGATGGTAAGGTGAAGGAACCTTGGATGACAAGACATGTGGAACACCTAGTCAAGAGGAAGAAGGAAGCTTACTTAAGGTTGAGGAAGCAGGATCGGACAGGATCAAGGTAGCCAGTAAGGAACTGAAGAATGGAATTAGGAGAGCTCGAAGTGGGTATGAAAAACCCTTGTCAGGTAGGATTAGGGAAAACCCCACGGCGTTCTACACTTATGTGAGAAACAAGAGGATGCCCAGAGTGAGGGTAGGGCCCATCAAGGATAAAGGAGGGAACTTGTGTCTGGAGTTGGAGGAGGTAGGGGAGGTCCTTAATGAATACTTTGCTTCAGTATTCACCAGTGAGAGGGACCTTGTCGTTTGTGAGGACAGCATGGAACAGGCAGGTATGCTCGAACAGGGTGATGTTAGGAAGGAAGATGTGCTAGAAATTTTGAAAAACATGAGGACAGATAAGTCCACGGGGCCAGATAGGATATACCCAAGGTTACTATGGGAAGCGAGGGAAGAGGTTGCTGCCCCGTTGGCAATGATCTTTGCGTCCTCACTGTCCACTTGAGTAGTACCAGATGACTGGAGGATGGCATATGTTATTCCATTGTTCAAGAAAGGGAACAGGGATTATCCTGGGAATTACAAACCAGTCAGTCTTATTTCTGTGGTGGGCAAATTATTGGAGAGGATTCTGAGAGATCATATTTATGATTATTTGGAAAAGCACAGTTTGAATAGAAATGGTCAGCTTGGCTCTGTGAGGGGCAGGTCATGCCTCACAAGCCTTATTGAATTCTTTGAGGATGTAACAAAGCACATTGATGAAGGTAGAGCAGGGGATGTAGTGTATATGGATTTTAGCAAGGCATTTGATAAGGTTCCACATGGTAGGCTTATTCAGAAAGTAAGGAGGCATGGGATCCAGGGAAATTTGGCTATTTGGAATCAGAATGTCTGTCCAATAGAAGACAGAGAGTGGTAGTAGATGGAAAGTATTCAGCCTGGAGCTCGGTGACCAGTGGTGTGCCACAGCGATCTGTTTAGGGACCTCTGCTCTTTGTGATCTTTATAAATGACTTGGATGAGGAAGTGGAGGGGTAGGTTAGTAAGTTTGCAGATGACACAAAGGTTGGTGAAGTTGTGGATAGTGTGGAGGGCTGCTGTAGGTTGTAATGGGACATTGACAGGATGCAGAGCTGGGCAACGAAGTGGCAGATGGAATTCAACCTGGAAAAGTGTGAAGTGACTCATTTTGGAAGGTTGAATTTGAATGCAGAATACAGGGTTAATGGCAGGATTCTTGGCAGTTTAGAGGAACAGAGGGATCTTGGGGTCCACGTCCATAGATCCCTCAAAGTTGCCATCCAAGATTTTAGAGTTGTTAAGAAAGCCTATGGTGTGTTGGCTTTCATTGGCAGGGGAATTGAGTTTAAGAGCCATGAGGGTGCAGAGGAGATTTACCAGGATGCTGCTTGGACTGGAGGGCAGGTCTTGTGAGGAAAGGTTGAGGGAGCTAGGGCTTTTCTCATTGAAGAGAAGAAGAATGAGAGGTGACTTGATAGAGGTGTACAAGATGATGAGAGGCCTAGATAGAGTGGATAGCCAGAGACATTTTCCCAGGGCAGAAATGACTATTACAAGGGGACATAATTTCAAGATGATTGGAGGAAGGTATAGGGGAGATGTCAGAGGCAGATTCTTTACACAGAGAGTGGTGGGTGCATGGAATGCACTACCAGTGGTAGTAATGGAGTCAGATACATTTGGGACATTTAAGTGACTCTTGGATAGGCACATGGATGGTAGTAAATTAAAGGGTATGCAGGTTAGTTTGATCTTAGAGTAGGATAATATGTCGGCGCAACATCGTGGGCCGAAGGGCCTGCACCCTTCTGTACTGTTCTATGTTCTATTGTTTGGTGAAAGTTTAAGACTGGCCACAAAAGCAGACTGCAGCGGGCCGTAAACACAACCTTCAAAATCCCTATCATCCTGCACATTTGGGACTCCTGCATACTCTTTCCAGGTCGTCCTAAACCTTTCCTTGTATTCTGGGACTTCCTCTGCAGCTTTTTGACAGGAAGCTATGACTCTCAACCAATCAGTCTGAGGCAGACTATACCCGTGTAACCAATGTTTTATTACTGTCCAACCAGCTTACAGTTCCTGCTTGAGCTCTCCAAGGGCACCTTTTACTGCCTCATGGAGCAGGCTTCCTTCTCTTTTAGTGACAATGACATTGAGAATCTGTACCCCGTCCCATGGATGGAGCATATATACCGGATGGTGATGGCTAGCACAAGGGGACATAGCTTTAAATTGAGGGGTGATAGATATAAGACAGATGTCAGAGGTAGATTCTTTACTCAGAGAGTAGTAAGGGCATGGAATGCCCTGCCTGCAGCAGTTGTAGACTTGCCAACTTTAAGGGCATTTAAATGGTCGTTGGATAAACATATGGATGATAATGGAATAGTGTAAGTTAGATGGGTTTCAGATTGGTTTCACAGGTCAGCGCAACATCGAGGGCCGAAGGGCCTGTACTGCACTGTAATGTTCTATGTTCTATGTTCTATATTCTATATTTACCTTAACCGGTTTAGGCTTTCCCATGTCTTCACTGGCCCCTTCTTTGGGTCAGGCATTTCCTTAGACCACCAGTCTATGTTTTCAGGGGTCGCAGGTTCATGTACAGTGTGTTTTTTGGTCTGTTTTACCACGAACATTCACTCAAGGCCATCCTCTAACCTTTGCCTTACCACTTTCTCTATTTTTACCTTACTGGTTTTAAGGGGATGTAAAAATGGTGTCGGGGATATACAGTTCTCATTGCTTTTGCTGTTAGAGGACCCATCACTTTCATCTCTCTGTTTCCCAGGGGCAATAGTTTGTTTTTGCTGAACTATTTCCTGGATGTCGCGGATTGTTGGATACAAATTCTGTAAGGGCTTGGGAACCAGGGAAGAAACTGACGGGATTGTTATGTTGTACTTCAATTTCTTGTTTTCTTTCTCAAGCTCCTGATTTTGAAGTTCAGCTTTTTCTTGCTCTGATCTCTCCTTTTGCAACTGTTCGTGCAATGCTTTCAACTGGTCTTTAAAATGGTTCAATTCACGATCATGGACTGATCGAGACATGATTTCATTCGTTTGTCCCATTAATGCAAGGGACCATTTAGTTCTGTCCTTATCTTTCTGTCAGATGGCTTTTCCCCAGACCTGTTTCATGTCGTCTAGCATCAACTGTCCTTTGGGAATATTATATTTCTGCCCAATTTTGGTTTGGGTTTTCCCTAAGGAGAAATGCACTTCAATGTAGTGTTGTAACTGCTGCAGAATTTCTTCCTCGGTTTTGTAAGGAGGGACCAGCCCACCTTTGGAGGTCGTAGACAGTTTACTGGTTGTCACTCATGGTCACTCATGCTGTAGGCTGATTTGGACACTCAAGGTCTGGACACAGGGGTTTCGAAAAATGGCCAACTCACTAGAAATTCAGGATTGTGTTCAGGCACTAGGTCACAACTGGAAGGATGTTTCCTGCCTTTGGAATAGTGTCAGTGGCTGGTCAATTTCAACAGTGTCCCCGGCAATCCTACCAACTAAGACAAGTTGTGGGATCACGTGTCAATAACGATCGAGATCAGTGAGTTTTTTCTATTCTATTCATTTGTGGGATGTGGGCATCACTGGCTGGCCAGCATTTCTTACCCATCCCTAGTTGCCCTGGAGAAAGTGGTGGTGAGCTGCCTTCTTGAACCACTGCAGTCCTCCTGCTGTGGGTTGACCCACAATGCCATTAGAGAGGGAATTCCAGGATTTTGACCCAGCGACAGTGAAGGAATGGTGATATATTTCCAAGTCTGGTTGATGAGTGGCTTGGAGGGGAACTTGGAGGTGGTGGTGTTCCCATATGTCTGCTGCCCTTGTCTTTCAAGGTGGAAGTGGTTGTGGGTTTGGAAGGCACTGTTGAGGATCTTTGGTGAATTTCTGCAATGTATCTTGTAGATAGTACACACTGCTGCTATTGTGCATCGGTGGTGGAGGGCGTGAATGCTTGTGGATGTTGTGCCAATCAAGGGGGCTGCTTTGTCCTGGATGGTGTCAAGCTTCTTGAGTGTTTTTGGGGATGTACTCATCCAGGCAAGTGGGGAGTATTCCATCACACTCCTGACTCGTGCCTTGTAGATGGTGGACAGGCTTTGGGGAGTCAGGATGTGAGATACTTGCCGCAGTATTCCCAGCTTCTGACCTGCTCTTGTAGCCACAGTATTTATGTGGTGAGTCCAGTGAAGTTTCTGATTAATGATAACATCCAGGTTATTGATAGTGGGGATTCAGTGATGGTAACACCATTGAATGTCAAGGGACGGTCGTTAGATTGTCTTTTTTTATTGGTGATGGTCATTGCCTGGCATTTGTGTGGTGCAGATGTTACATATTATATGTGTACTAAATAGAAGTATAGAGGATATTAAACTGATCTCCAGCAGCTGGGTTGTGAGTCGTGAAAATAGCCTCTTTATTGAGCGTCCACAGTGCCATAGTTCGAGGCAGCAATGGATTCCAAAATATAGTTTTACAGCAGCCTTTTTATACATAGTTCTTAAATACATTAAAGTTTTAGCATAATGGTGTCACATAGCTGTATCTATTGTACACAGGTTTGCATGACATAGAATTATAGATCATAGAATCCCTACACTGTGGAAACAGGCCCTTTGGCCCAACAAGTCCACACTGACTCTCAGAGCATCCCACCCAGAACCATCCTCCTCTACCCCACACATCCCAGAACACTACGGGCAATTTAGCATGGCCAATCCACCTAACCTACACAGCTTTGGACTGTGGGAGGAAACCCATGCAGACACGGGGAGAATGTGCAAACTCCTTACAGACAGTTAAAAACCAAAAGAACTGCGGATGCTGTGAATCAGGAACAAAAACAAAGTTTCTGGAAAAGCTCAGCAGGTCTGGCAGCATCTGTGGAGGAGAAAACAGAATTAATGTTTTGGGTCCAGCAACTTTGTTTTTGCTCCTCACAGACAGTTGCCCAAGGGTGGAATCAAACCAGGGTCCCTGGTGCTATTGAGGCAGCAGTGCTAACCACTGAGCCACCGTGCTGCCCCCATTTGTCCTGAGGAAGCTGGAGATGGTTTAAGCACTTGCTAAATGCTAGCTGTTACTCCTGATGGGATTAAAATGTCTGTCCAGTCTGAGTTTGCATAATTAAGAGGTCCTAGTCCTTTTGTCTTTAAAGTTAGCAATGTTAGTAAAATCACTAGACCTATATTATCTAAATAATTGAGAAATTAAAGGTGTACTAAATAAAAGTATAAAGGATATTAAACTGACCTCCTGCAGCTGGGTTGTGAGATTTCATTTACTATTGCTGGTTTTGACAGCTCCTACACATTCATTCATGCAGTTTCGTGGAAATGCTGTTTTGATAGTAAGTTTCTTAAAGGGCGTCGCAGCCCTCTTTAACATGTAATTAAAAAGTGCATACTAGTGGAGGAAACTGTTTGATGTTATGCAACCTCTTCAGGTCCCAAGAGACGGTTGCTAAGGGTTAATAATATTATAATCTTTCCATAGTTTTGAGTGGGTTATGGAGACACGATGGCAGGGAATGGCATATTTCCGAATAGGTTACAGTATTAACACTTATTCAGGGGTAGCCTTTGGTACAGAAACAGGTCTAAACACTACTTGCAGCATGGGGCCGATAAGAATTGAAAGGTGTAAAGAAACAGCAATGGGTTAGAAGGATGTTTAGTTAGTTTATCTTGTAAGAATGAAAATGCACTACAAAAACGCGGTTTTATGAATGAGTGAATGGAAATACATCATAGTAAACCTAATGCGCTTGTGAATGAATTAGTAAAGGGAATCATAATACAATATCTGACACAGGCATGTAAAAAATGTTCTTTAAGTAGACATTCAATACTTCACTCCAGAGGATGTGTCTGTTATTTTCTTTTTTCAGTCTGGTAACTTCTAATCCCAGAAGGATCCACCACATCGAGAGTACTCTCCCTCTAATTCCAGCTAAGAGAATCTTAGTTTTATTTTTACTTTTCACACACATCTTTTCATTCCAAGTGCAAGCTTCCATTGGCATTCTTGTGCAGTGATACTATTGGCTTACTGCCGCCCTCCCTTTCCCAGATCCTGGCAGACTACCTCACTGTCTATGAGGTTTTAGGGATATCTCAGAAATCCTTCCTCTCTCCAGCCCATTCCCATAGAAATATGAATCACCTGGATCTTGTATCTAGGCACCCTTTGGAATCTAGCTACAAAAACAGAAATTGCCAGAAAGACTTAACAGGTCTGGAAGGCATCTGTGGAGAGAAGGCAGAATTAGCATTTTGGGTCTAGTGACGCTTCTTCAGAATCAATTTTGCTGGGAAAAGGTTGGTATATATGCTTCCAATGTGTAGGAGGAGTAAACAACAGGTAGAGATGAGCTTCGAGACAGAGAAACAGTTAAGCAGACAAAGGAATGGGTAAGGTTCAGCTTGAGGGAATGAGCAGCTGCCAATGGGGACCATAAGTAGCTGACAACAGGTTGTTTGTGTTAGCAGGCCATGTGATGACAAGGCCTTGTGTGTGGGGATTGGTGTAAGGACATGCAAGAAGGTGCTCAGGCCCTAAAATTATTGAATCTGATAATAAATCAGGAAGGCTGCAGGGAAAATGTGGGAAAAGGCTGCAAGTGGAAAATGACTTCCTGTTTCTCCAGCTTGCACTGAGCTTCACAGGAGCACTGCAGCAAGCCTGAGACAGAGATATTGGCCAGGGAACAAGGTGATGTGTTGCAATGGCAGATATTTGGAAGCTCAGAGTCTTTTTTGCAGACAGAACGCAGGTGTTTTGCAAAGTAATCACCTACGCTTTGTTTCCCTGATGTAGAGAAAACCATGTTGTCTGCAGCGGTGCAGGTAAAGCATTACTTCACCTGGAATGCATCCTGGAACCTTTTGTTAGTGAGGAAGGAGGTAGTAAAGGGGCAGGTGTTACACTTTCTGTTGTTGAAGGGGAAGGTGTCACGGGGCTGTTGGGGATCCTTAGGAGTGGATCAGGGTGTCTTGGAGGGAACAGTCCCCGCAGAAGGCTGACAAGGGAGGGGAAGGGAGTATGTGTCTGGTGGTGGTATCTTGCTGAAGGTGGCAGAATAGCTGACCAAAGGATGTGGATGCTGGTGGGACAGTAAGTGAGGAGAAGGGGGAACCAATCATTTTTCTAGGAGAGAAAGGAAGAGGTCAGGGCAGAATTTCGGAAAATGGTAAATAAAAAATGAAAGAACTGCGGATGTTATAAATCAGGAACAAAATAGGAATTGCTGGAAAAGCTCAGCAGGTCTGGCAGCATCTATGAAGAAAAATCAGAGTTAATGACGTTTCGGGTGTGG
>JAHRHZ010000266.1:22322821-22334635 GCA_024137785.1 Ginglymostoma cirratum
TGTAACGGAGGAAGAGGTGGGGTTTAGGGCCAGTGTAGGTACGGAAGAGGGATTGTTCCACGTAACCTACAAAGAGGCAGGCATAGCTTGGCCCATGCGGGTACCCATGGCCACCCCCTTTGTCTGTAGGAAGTGGGAGGAATTGAAAGAAAAGTTGTTGAGGGTGAGGACGAGTTCGGCTAAGCGGATGAGGGTGTCGGTGGAGGGGGATTGGTCAGTTCTGCGGGACAGGAAGAAGTGGAGGGCCTTTAGGCCATCAGCACAGGGAATACAGGTGTATAGGGACTGGACGTCCATAGTAAAAATGAGGTGTTGGGGACTGGGGAATTGGAAGTTCTGGAGGAGGTGGAGGGCGTGGGTGGTGTCACGGACGTAGGTAGGCATATTCTGTTTAAAGACCTTAGGGTGTTCTTGAAGTATGAGGTTTTAATCTGAGAATAAGGTTGATTAGGGATTTCCTGGATAAATGGCAGCAATGAAAATTGCAGATTTCTTTGTGTTCACAGTATTTGGAGTTTCTCTCCAGTTTACAATATAGATTAGGACAGAATAGAATTAAGTTTCAAAAGAACAGGAATACAGTGAAATGTGTACAATGTCACCAACTCTTGGCACCATCTTAGGTACAAAGTACCTACATCCAAGAAAATAGAGGAAATAAGGAGAAAGAGTTACACTACATTATAGATATATGTTTTATAAGTTAGGAAAGTAAGAAATAAAATTAAAAAGATAGATATTACAGTCTTTCTATAAATGTCTCCACATGGTCTGACCAGGTTCCACCAGTTCCCAACCAGTAGCCATCTTCGCTTCAAGCTGACTGGTTGTTCCCACTTCGCACAGGTCTACTGACTGTCCTGGCGTGGCTCTGGGCCCCTGGCCATCCCTGCTCCAGGCCACTGGCCACTTCAGTCCAGGCTTGCTGGCCATCCCTGCTTCTCTCCGAGCCTGCTGACGGCCATCCCCACTGTGGGCCGCTGAGGAAAAAAATAACTCTAGACAGAGAAAAAAAAAGGAAAAAGAAGGGACAGAACATGTGAGCTCAAACTGGAGCATTCTACTCCGCTGTCATGTTAGCTCCAGTACATTGTCCTTCATGATGCTGACAGAGAGAGGTATCTCCAGTTCATTACAGTCCCAAATTAATCTCCCCTGCTCTTCCCAAATTTTGCTTACCGAAGTACAGCTTGCTTGTGTATTCCAATGTCTGCATCTCTTGGTTACAAACTGGGAATGCTTTTGATCTCAATATGTGAACTTCTTGTAAAGGTATACCAAACGAGACAGGTTAGTGATGCCACCCGAAGGCTGCAGGAACAGCAAATCATATTCAGCCTGGGAACCCTGCAGCCCAATGGCATCAATGTGGATTTCACAAGCTTCAAAATCTCCCCTCCCCCAACCGCATCCCAAAACCAGCCCAGCTCATCTCCACCTCCCTAACCTGTTTTTCCTCTCACCTCAAGCCACACCCCCATCTCCTATCTACTAACATCATCCCGCCCCCTTGACCTGTCCGTCCTCCCTGGACTGACCTATCTCCTCCCTACCCCCCTACCTACACTCACCTTTACTGGCTCCATCCCCGCCTCTTCGACTTGTCTGCCTCCTCTCCACCTATCCTCTCCTCTATCCATCCTCTATCTGCCTCCCCCTCTCTTCCTATTTATTTCAGAACCCTCTTCCCCTCCCCCATTTCTGATGAAGGGTTTAGGCCCGAAACGTCAAGTTTTCCTGCTCCTATGATGCTGCCTGACCTGCTGTGTTCATCCAGCCCCATGCTTGTTATCTTGGATTCTCCAGCATCTGCAGTACCTTTTATCTCTGAGACAGGTTGAGTTGTTTGTTTTCGATCACTTTTTTGACAAAAATGATAACTTCATTTTAGACTCATGGTTGGTTATTTACTGCTGGCTCCATGAAGCTTAGCTCTTCCTAAAGTCATGCAATTACCAGGGCAATTTTTATGTCCGTGCTTTTCCCTTTTAACACAATTTCAGAGTATGATATCATCAGGTATTAAAATTAGATAATGGTAGAAGTTGAAACTTTGTGGTCCATATTTTACTACTATTGTGACGATATATTTTGTCCAAGTCAGTCTGTGAATTTTGAGCTCCTTTTTCCAGTTCTTCTGTCATTACAAATTTAGTATTTCTGAATAAAGGATCATTTTGGGGAGGTATTAAAAATAAGTGAGACTCCATCAAGTTCACACAGATGTGAAATGGAGGCATTGGAGAGAGTATACAAAGCTCCCAAATATTCATCTGTCCCACAAGACATAGGAGCAGAATTAGGCAATTTGGCCCACGAGTCTGCTCTACTTCATGACTGATACGTTTCTCAACTCCATTCTCCTGCCTTCTCCCTATAATCCTTGATCCCCTTAATAATCAAGAACTTATGGATCTCTGTCTTAAAGACACACAATGACTTGGCTCCCACATCCCTCTGGAAATGAGTTCCATAGATTACCACCCCACAACTGAAGAAATTCCTCCACTTCTCAGTTCTAAAGCGTTGCCTCTTCATTTTGAGGCTGTGGCCTTGGGTCCTAGTCTCTCCTATTAGTGGAAACATCTTCTCCAGGTCCGTTCCATCCAGCTTGTCAGTCTTCCGTAAGTTTGAATGAGATCCTCCCTCATCCTTCTAAACTCCATCGAGTATCGGCGCAGAGTGCTCAACCACGCCCCATGTGACAATAAGACTATTTTCACATCATATGGATATAGATTAGAACATAGTAGCAGTTCCAGTACCAAGCATTGGGTCTCCTCACTCAGAAAGACCGTCTAGATTGGTATAATGAGAGTTTATTGTTTTTGATATGTTAGCTGGTTTCTTACCCAATCCCAGGATTTATCTTCAATTCCAAATGCTTTTAGTGTCATCAACCCTGAAAGATTGTGTCTTCTGGGAGTCCAAGTTGAGATTTGCAGGCAAACATGACCATCTTTTTGGATTGCAAGTTGTCTGCTATTAACCAGATTATTTTTCTGAAAATACTTCTTAGATTTACTGCAGATCATTGACCTCTTTATTTTACATGAAATGCTGGGTGGTTTGCTATATTACACGGGTCATTATGTGTCTATATCAAACAGGTCATTGTAAACAACATTATGCTTATATTCAACGTACGAGTTCCTGTCCAACATCTTGCATTCACTTACTCTCACAAATGAATTGTCTAAAATTTGGAACTTACTCAGAGAAAATTAATTCGCTGCTCATAAATCTGCTTCCCACCAGTTCCATACAACTACCAGGTTCAGGGGTGGGGGATCTCTCCCATGATTAGAATCATACCTGGCACGAAAGAAAATGGGTGTTGTTGTTGAAGGTCAGTCATCTCAGTTAGGACATTTCGACAGCAGTTACTCAGGGTGGTGTCCTAGGCCCAACCATTTTCAATTGCTTTATCAATGATCTTCCCTCTTTAACTAGTCTACTTGATTTTTGACTGCAAATCCTAAGTAATGTGATTGACGCTGTCTGAAATGACCAAGCAAGTCACTCAATTTAAGGGCAGATAGGGATAAGGGACAAACTCTGGCCTTGTTTACAATGCCTACATCCCATGAAAGAATAAAGAAAATTACACTCAGTTAAATGCTACCTTGATATCAAGGATGGTCATTCTCAACCAAGATTTGGACGAAGGCTGTATTGAGGCATAGAATGGCTTAAAAGGACTCGAAAACTTAACTCATTGTGTTATTGCTGTGCGAGTAATACTTAATAGCCCTGTTGATGACACCTTCCACTACTTTGCTGAATTTTTTGCCTGAGATTGACGAGAAGTAATTATCTGGTGACAACACAGTGTGGAGCTGAAGGAACACAGCAGGTCAGGCAGCATCAGAGGAGCAGGAAAGTTGATGTTTCGGATCAGGATCCTTCTTCAGAAGAAAGTTATCCTCCTCCCTCCGGAAAGACCTCAGTGAATCTCTCTCCCACTGCAACCCTCTGGTAATCTCTTCAGCCTACCTGCAGTCACCTATCACCATCCCACCTATCCTCCCCAGCCCCACCCCTCCTCTGTCAATTTATTTTGGAGCTTCCTTCCCCCTCCCCCATTTATGAAGAAGGGTCCCGACCTGAAATGTCAACTTTCCTGCTCCTCTGATGCTGCTTGACCTGCTGTGTTCCTCCAGCTTCACACTGTGTTATCTCTGACTCCAGCATCAGCAGTTCTTACTATCTCTGAGTGAGTTATAACCTCACTGTGAAGCCTCTTCTAGAGATGCCCACCTTGAAGAAGTTATACTCCTCCCTTTGGAAAGACCTCAGTGGATTTCTTTCCCACTGCAGCCCTCTGGTAATCTCTTCGGCCTACCTGCACTCACCTATCACCATCTCACCTACCTCCCCCAGACACGCCCCTCCTCTCTCTACTTATTTTGGAGCTTCCTTCCCCCTCTCCCATTTCTGAACAAGTAAATAGCTGGGTTAGATTTATCCTGTTTTGTGCACTCAATTTTCCTGGGTAATTTTCTGCATTGTTGGAATAGCAAGGCTAGAGTGCAACTATTTCTAGAGTACAAGTCTTCAGTTCTACTTCCAAGATGTTGCCAGGACCCACAGCATTTGCAGTATACAGTATCTCTCACCTTTTCTTAACGTCACTTGCAAAAAATTCACTTGCCTGAAGACCGGGATCGGTGACGTCTGGACACAATCAATATGGATCATTCACTTGGCACCTCTGGCTGAAGATGGTTGCAAATGCTTCAGCCTTGTCATTTCCACTGAAGTAAGGGTCACCCCCATTGTTATTGAGGACAAGGATATTTGTGGAGCCTTCTCTTTCAGCTAATTGTCCACCACCGTTCAGAACTGGTTGAGGCTGGAATGCCGAGCATAGACTTGATCTCACATCTGTATTTAGCTCCTTTGAACAAGACTGTAATGAAGTCTGGAGTGGCCCTGGCAGAATCCAAACTAAGCGTCAGTGAGCAGGTTATTGCTGACTAAATGATGTTTTATATCAGTGTCAACAACACCTTCCATCACTTTGATGATTCAGAGTAGAATACTTGAGAGGATGTATTGGACAGATTGGAATTGTCCTAACCTTTGTTATGGTCAAGACACATCTGAGTAAATATATATTTTGTCTGATTGGGGCATTATTGATGAAAAGTACAGCATAATACGTAAATCCAGATTTTTATAGTTTGTATTATATGTTTCTTTCTAATCGCAGGTCAACGTGCAAAAAAACCATAATTTAATGGAGTCATGCCTTTAACATATTGAAAATAATCTGATAATCGATTTTAAATGAGAATGATAATTACACATATATCAAATCCAAAATTAAATGAGTGTACCACCCAACATCCTCCTGTTAAACATCTCCCTTTAACATTTTATTTGTTCTCTCCTTGAGCTGAACTGCTGTGGGTTTGGTGGGGGATGGGAGTGGGTTTTATTTTAAAATGCCGAAGCACATCAGGACAGCTGTATATAAACACAATGACAAGCTGCCATAACTGGAATTAACTGTGGGCGCTGGGTCTCTCCATTGTGTGAATGTGATGGGCTTCTGCTTTTACCCTGTTTATTGATGTTCTAGAGATGCAGTTATCCGGATGAAACTGATGCACTTGGAAACCGTTGTCAGGACAACACTTAACATTCTGGCAGTGAGGTTTTGCAGAATCTTGCTGCTGTTAATAACTGCAGATACCGAGCAATACAATCTGGGCCTGATCACTGAAAAGAACAAATCAGGTTTCTCCAAAGGTGACAAAAACAGAAGTTGCTGGAAAAGCTCGGCAGGTCTGGCAGCATTTGTGAACAAAAAAAATCGGAGTTAATGTTTCGGGTCCAGTGACCCTTCCTCAGAAGGGTCCAGAGGTGAGGTGCCTCCAAAGTATTGAAATTAGTTGTCACAAAGCAAGCTTGTCTTTCTAGCCCAATGACTCATTCATTTGTCGAGTATTAAAACAAAAACAGTTGGTTTCCTCTGATTTATTCGGTGGATGCACCTTGTGATACTGACCTGTGCAGACCAGGAGCTCAACTAAAGATCATGCATTGCTGCATTGACTGATACCAACTCAAACAACACTTATAGCTCTACAATTGACTAGTGTTCATCAAGTAGGGGAAAGAAATCCAAGACCTGGTCATCATCCTCTGCTGAAATCAGTATATCTATTGAGTGCATTGGTTGTGAATATTTTCAAGGCAATTGATGCCCTTTTTAATAAATAGTCTTACAATGCAAAGGGAGTCATGGCTGCAGGTGCATATTTCCTTGAAAGTGGAGTTGCAGGTAGACAGGGTAGACAAGACATTTGTCTTGCTCGCCTTCATTGTCAGTGCATTAACTATAGGAGTTGGGGTGTCCTGTTGCAGCTGTAAAGGATAATGGTGAGGCCACTTTTAGAATACCATATTCAGTTCTGGTCTCCCTGCTATAGGAAAGATGTACTTAAACTTGAAAGGCTTCAGGAAAGATTTACAAAGATGTTGCTGGGGTTGGAAGGGTTGAGCAAGAGGGAAAGGCTGAACAGGCTGGGGCTTTTTTCACTGGAGCATTGGAAGCTGAGGCGGGACCTTAAAGAGTTTTATAAAATCATGAGGAGCATGGATTGGGTGAATGGTCAAAAATCTATCTAGCCCTTCATTACATGCTTACAGTGATCTAACCACCACAACTCTCTGGGGTAGAGATTTCTCTCTGGAAGAAGAAATGCCTTTGCATCTCAGTTTTAAATGAGCATCCCCTTATTCGGTTACTGTGTCTCCTGGTTTAAGATACACTCATTCGGGGCAACATCTATTCTGCCAAACATCCTAAGAATCTTTTTTCTAAACTTTAATGAATAAAAAACTGACCTGTCTAGTTATTCTTGAAGTATCAACCCCTTCATCCCAGGAATCAGCCTAGTGAGTCTCTGTTGAACAGTGTTCAGTACCAGTATATCTTTTCTTAAGTACAGTAACCAAGCCTGTGCAGACTACTGCAGGTACAGCCTCACCAACACCCTTTATAGTTGTAACACGACTTCATATTTAAACTCTGCCCTCTAGCAATGCAGTCAAAATTCCATTTGCCTTCTTAATTACTTGCTGCAACTGTATGCTAACCTTTTGTGTTCCATGTACAAGGACAACTAGAGCCCTCTGTGCTCCATAATTTTAGAGTCTCCCTTCATTTAAATAATAGTCTGCCTTTTGATTGTTCTGACCTAAGTGCATTACCACATACTTTCCTGCACCAGATCCCATAAAACATGGAGCATAGAACAGTACAGCACAGTACAGGTCCTTCGGCCCACGACGTTGTGCCGAACTTTTACCCTAAACCTAAGGTCTATCTAACCTCCACCCCTACCTTATACTATCATCCGTATGCCTATCTAATAGCCACTTAAATGCCCCTAATGAAGCTGACTCCACTACCCTCTCTGGAAATGCATTCCACGCCCCGACCACTCTTTGAGTAAAGAACCTACCTCTGACTTCTCCCCAATATCTACCTCCTTTCACTTTAAAACTATGCCCCCTCGTAAAAGCTACCTCCAGCCTAAGAAAAAGTCTCTGGCTGTCCACTCTATCTATACCTCGGATCATTTTGTACACCTCTATCAAGTCACCTCTCATCCTTCGTCATTCTAAAGAGAAAAGCCCTAGCTCTCTCAACCTTTCCTCGTAAGACCTTCCCTCCATTCCAGGCAACATCCTGGTAAATCGCCTCTGCACCTTTTCCAATGCTTCCACATCTTTCCAGTAATAAGGCGACCAGAACTGGTCACAATACTCCAGATGTGGCCGAACCAGGCTTTAGTATAGCTGGAGCATAACTTCATGGCTCTTGAACTCAATCCCTCTATTAATGAAAGCTAACACACCATACGCCTTCTTAACAACTCTATCCACCTGGGTGGCAGCTTTCAGGGGACTGTGGACATGAACCCCAAGATCCCTCTGCTCCTCCACACTGCCAAGAATCTTGCCGTTAACCCTGTATTCTGCTTTCAAATTTGTCCTTCCAAAATGAATCACCTTACACTTTTCAGGGTTAAACTCCATCTGCCACTTCTCAGCCCAGCTCTGCATCCTATCGATGTCCCTTTGTAACTTAGAACAGCCCTCTTGTTCACAACTCGACCCACCTTCGCATCGTCCGCAAACTTACTAATCCACCCTTCCACTCCTACATCCAAATCATTTACAAAAATCACAAATGGAAGACAACCCAGAACAGATCCTTGTGGTACACCACTCGTAACTGAGCACCATGTTGAATATTTTCTGTCCACTAGCACCCCTTGTCTTCTAAGGGTCAACCAATTCTGAATCCAATCTGCCACATTTCCCCCTATCTCATGCCTCCTTACTTTTTGCATGAGCCTACCATGGGGAACCTTATCAAACGCCTTACTTACATCCATGTATACCACATCCACTGCTCTACCTTCATCCACGTGTTTGGTCACCTCTTCAAAGAATTCAAGAAGGTTTGAGAGGCATGATCTACCCCTCACAAATCCATGCTGACTATCACGAATCAAACTGTGCCTATCCAAGTGATCATAAATCCTATCTCTCAGAGCCCTTTCCAATAATTTGCCCACCACTGAAGTAAGACTAACTGGCCTGTAATTTCCGGGGTCATCCCTATTCCTTTTTTTGAACAAGGGAGTGACATTTGCCACTTTCCAATCTTCCAGCACCATACCCATGGACAGTGAGGACGAAAAGATCATCCCTATCTGCCAAGTTTCTGCCCACTCACTCACATTATCCACAACACCTTGCAGATTCCTCATATCCTTAACACAAGGTGCCCTGCTTATTCTTTGGTCATCAGCAAATTTTAGATACTTTACGCTGTTTCTTTTCCTCTAAGTCATTAGCATAAATATTAAATAATTGAGGCTCTAAAACTGACCCTTATGGCACTTCACTCATTACACCTTTCCAACATGAAAAAGACCTGTTAATCCTGACCCAAGGTGTTCTGCGTTTTAACCAATCCTCAATCCATGCTAATGCCATGAGCTCCTACTTTGAACAATAACCTTTTATATGAAGCCTTATCGAATGCCTTCTGGAAATCCAAGTATGCTAAATCTGTTGTTTCCCCGTTATCAACTCTGCTTGTTATATCCTCAAAGAACTCTAGCAAATTTGTCAAACTTGACTTCTCTTTACAAATTTTCTTTCACCTTCCAAACCCACAGTCCCTGCCATTCAAAAGACAAGGGCAGCAGATGCATGGAAACACCACCACTTGCAAATTCCCCTCCAAACCACTCACCATCCTGACTTGAAAATATATCACTGTTCCTTCAGTGTCATTGGATCAAAATCCTGCAATTCTCTCGCAAATGATAATGTGGGTCTACCTACATTAAATGGACTGTAGTGCTTTAAGAGGGGAGCTCACCACCATCTTCTCAAGGGCAATTAGGGATGGGCAATAAATACTGGCCTAGCCAATAATGCCAGTGGTAGCAGAATGAAGCCCTTCAAATGGTTACTAATAGGCCATGTAACGTTCTAAATTAGCATTGAGGTAGGGTGCCTCTTACATCTTGTGATACGCTAACCTGCCGCACTACCTGTCCATTTTCCAATCATCTGATGTCTAATAAATCTTACCTTCAGCAAGAAAATATGTGCAAAGTTGTGCTAAAATCTGAGGTGATAGGTTTAGTGGGGAGTACCTATTTCTGGGATGTTTTAATGTTAAGGAACATGGAAAGTGCCAAAGATAAAAGTTACTGCAGATGCTGGAGAATCCGAGATAACAAGCATGGGGCTGGATGAACACAGCAGGTCAAGCAGCATCATAGGAGCAGGAAAACTTGACGTTTCGGGCCTAAACCCTTCATCAGAAAATGGAAAGTGCCAATGTTTGATATCAATAATTTTTAATATTCAATTGTGTATGATTAATGATATCTGCAACAGTTGAATCAGTGTGTTTTTTTTTAAATACTGCTCTTTCTGAATTTCTTGCCAAAACTTGGCATGATCTTAGGTGATGCATTGCCAGGGTGCAGCCAGAACTGCTCTCATAGGAGCAATTGCCTAAGAATGGACAAGTTTGAGATATTTTATGGCAAAAAGATCAAGCTGCTGCAATTTTACTGAGGCAATCGATCCATATTATTAACAATCAATTGTTCTGGCCTTGTATGTTGGGAGGGTTCCTTTTTAAAGCCTTCCTTCAGCCTTCTAAGGTGAAGGCTATCAGCAAGTTTCTAATCTTATACCGAGCAATCACATCACTTGAAATGGAATTTATTTTGAGAAGCTCGTTGAGACATTTGGCCTATGTATTTGTGAAATTGCTGTGGCTTTAAGTGGTGTATTTTGTCCTTATTTCTTTTTAAGAGAAATATTGAACAAAAGGTGACAATTACTTTGTGGTAACATTAACAGCTTGTGAGGCCTTAGGTTTTGTTTTAAAGTTGGAACAACAGAAGCAGCCTAGTTGGGTGTGGCCAGCTCTCACAGACCAGGATTTCTAGCTTAGTTTTAGCTTTTAGATTCCAGAGAAATTTCGAAGAAGTAGAAGCTATTTTACACTCTCCCAGCTACAGATAGAAGCTGGGGTTTCTCTACCTACTGCCAACATGTAAGAAAATCTGATTTCTGAGTTTGCCTTTTTGCCATAGGGTGTGTTTATGGGATGTTACTATATTGGAACATTTAATTATTCATAGCTACTGTATCTATTATTCTGTTAAATTTTCCAATAGAGTTAAGTTAACCTAAGCTCTTCTTTCCTTCATTGTATTTTAACTGTAGTATTTAAATAAATTGTGTTTTGCTTAACGCCGAGTAGATTGACCGGTGGAATTGCACTTTACATTTGCACTTAAAATAAGAAAAAGCTGGGTCTAGGCTACCTTCTTAAAATATTTTGAGAAGGCCTGGTCTGGTCCATAACATATTCTAGTATTGCTCTTGCTAGGTAACTCTGAGTGCTCGTCTGAGGATGTGCATTTTACAACAGCGAAGGGCACTGGTGCAACCCAATTGGAATGTTTTGAATCTGATTCATGACCCCATTGGCCAAAAATCACAGAACATTCTGGAAAGTCAGGGCAAGGGGGATAAAAACACACACTTGGAAGCTACTCCCTCAGCAAAGACTCACAGTAAAAACTCGAGGCAGAACGCAATGAGGCAACATAAAAAGACCCAGGAGAAGATCCACCCTGACCTGTGAGATCCACCTTCATGGAAGACAACCAGCCTTATGTCAGAGAGGAAGAAAATTCCAACAGCCCAGCTCAAAACACATGGATCGTTGCGGGCAATATCCTTTCTCAGATGGATAGAGATAGATAAAGAATAAATATTGTAGGAGTTTGGGAAATGCGCACTATTTAATAGACATAAGTTAATAAGTTTTTAATAAGGAATATTTTGTTAATAAAATTAAGTTGTATTGTAAACCACATTCTGTGTCCCTTTGTCTGCCTCACCAACAGCAGTGTTTGGGTGAAGTGTTTTTAATGTATAACCTGGATGAAGTGTCCAAAACACTGACAACGTTGCACCTAAGTGGAAGTCACAAAGCAAAGTTCCAAGGTCTCTTCATGTAGGGAGAGGGGGGATTTTAGATGGCTGATGTGAGGAAACTTTGGCAGTAGTGTAAGGAATTAAGTGACTTGGGATAATCAACTACATAAAAATGTTATTAAAGTGCATGTTACAGAATCATAGTCATACACTGCTATAAAAAAGATTATCAAGTCTGTTCTTTCGAAAAACAACTCAGCTCGTACATCTCAAATGTCCTCATTCTTCAAGGACCGCAATTTCCCCCCC
>JAHRHZ010000266.1:22335035-22357461 GCA_024137785.1 Ginglymostoma cirratum
ACCCTTCATCAGAAGTTTAGGCCCGAAACGTCAAGTTTTCCTGCTCCTATGATGCTGCTCGACCTGCTGTGTTCATCCAGCCCCATGCTTGTTATCTCGGATTCTCCAGCATCTGCAGTACCTTTTATCCCAGCTCATCTCCACCTCCCTAACCTGTTTTTCCTCTCACCTCAAGCCACACCCCCATCTCCTATCTACTAACATCATCCCGCCCCCTTGACCTGTCCGTCCTCCATGGACTGACCTATCTCCTCCTCACCCCCCTACCTACACTCACCTTTACTGGCTCCATCCCCGCCTCTTCGACTTGTCTGCCTCCTCTCCACCTATCCTCTCCTCTATCCATCCCCTATCCGCCTCCCCCTCTCTCCCTATTTATTTCAGAACCCTCTTCCCCTCCCCCATTTCTGATGAAGGGTTTAGGCCCGAAACGTCAAGTTTTCCTGCTCCTATGATGCTGCTTGACCTGCTGTGTTCATCCAGCCCCATGCTTGTTATCTCGGATCCTCCAGCATCTGCAGTACCTTTTATCTCTGATACAGCTGGATCCACCCAAACTGTTTTCCGATATCCCTGCACTTTCTTCATGAATTAAAAGTTGGAATAGCCCATTTGGTTCCTTCAAGCCTGTTCTGTCATTTAATAAGCTGATGGCTGATCTGAATCTGACCTCAACCCCATTTTTCCACTTTCCTCGATATACTTTGTCTCCCTTATTAAATAAATTCTTATCAATTGAAGCTCAGGTTTTGAGTATGTTAAAGGTAGAGATAGATTTCTGATTACCACAGCGTAAAGAGCAATAGGGATAGCGTGGATAAAAGACGTTGAAAAAGCCATGTTCATCTAAAGTGGTGGAGCAGATACAAGGGGCTGAGTGGCCTGCACTTGTTGTCATGAACAGAATCTTCCCAGCCTCTGATCAACATGGGCTATAGCAGGAACTTTAGAAATTGTGATATGTTAATAATATATTCACAATGGCGGTAATGAGAGATTAGCACAACAATAGGCAATGCTTCACACTGGTTGTGAGGACACAGATGTTTTAGCATCTCCACAGGCGCAGTACCAATACTGTCTGGTGAGGTTCAAAATCCACATCTTGTAGTAGGGCAAGAAGCCAAATGTTGGGCACACCACCCCACATCCTGGCTCTTTAGACCTTATTGAGGGCCATTTTCTTTGTGGATGCGAGGAAGGAAGGGACTGAGTGAACTGGAAGGGACTAGCACATCAGTTAAGAGTTGTGAGATGTCCCAAGCTATAGAGTGGGTCATGCAAGGTTAGTAACATAAGGGATTGAGGTGGGTAACAGCAGGAGAGGGAAGCTAATGCCTGTAATAGTGAGAGTGGAAGATGATGAGCCTCAGTGGGAGGTGAATACATTAACAGAGAAAGAGGGTCTATAAGTTAGCAGAGAGAAGATGGTGGCACACACCCTGGAAGAGCAGAAAAAGTTATTGGTCTTCTTCAGTCACTGTTCAGCATTTCTCTCACAGTGGGTCAGCACTGACCTAGGCAGGAGCCTCAGACAAGGCTGGCAGAGTTTGGTAACATAGCCTCCTTTGCTGGACCTGGAGAAAGAGGACCTTCCTCCTGTGCACCATCCCATCCACCAGGATCAGCAAGTCCCTACCTGCTAGATGGGACTCCAGTTTTTCCGGTCTGCCTTAGAAAAATGAACCATGCAGGATGGCTCAAGGTTGTCGGCTCTCCACCTGGTATGTAACGGACTTTTAAGTATGGGTCTGACATCAGGGATCCCAGGATATCCCAGGACTGGTGAGTGCTTCTGCCTACAGCAAGTGGGAAAATTGCCCTGGTATTGTTGAGATGGGCGCTATAGGAGCGTGATATCTAGGTGAGTTTGGGGTGATTGGACGAGAAATTCTGCAGGTCTCACAAGGAGAAACCCAGCATAAAACTCAATAAAAATGACAGTTGATTTCTGGAAAAATTCAGCAATGTGTTCCAATGTTTCTATTCTGCCTTGAAAGCAACTGATGGATTTGTTTCCACCATCCTATCAGACAATCTAGTACGATCCAATAATCGAGTCATAGAGTCATACAGCATGGAAACAGACCCTTCGGTTCATCCAGTCCATGCCAAGCATAATCCCAAACTAAACTAGTCCTACCTGCTCCTGGACCATATCCCTCATCCAAACATTGTTTAAACATTGTAATTGTACCCACACCCATCACTTCCTCAGGAAGTTCATTCCACACGTGAACCACCCTCTATGTAAAACATTTGCTCCCCATGTCTTTCTAAAATTTCTCTCCTCTCACCCTAAAATATGTGCCCCCAATCTCGAAATTCCCTACCCTACAGAAAAGACACCTACCATTAGCTCTATCTATACCCCTCTTGATTTTATAAACAATACAAGATCAGCTCTCAACCTCCTACACTCCAGCGAAAAAGATCCTAGCCTTTCTCTGTAACTCAAGCCTTCCATACCCAGCAACATCCTGGTAAATCTCTTTTGAACCCTCTCTAGTTTAATAATATCCTTCCTTTCACTGGGCAACGAGAATTGGACAGAGTATTCCAGAAGAGGCCTCATCGATGTCCTGTACAATTTCAACATGACTTCCCAACTGCTATACACAAAGAACTGAGCGATGAAAGCAAGCATGCCAAACACCTTTTTAACTATTTTGTCTATATGTGGTCTTCAAAAATTCATGTAGCTGAACCCCTAAGTCCCTCTCTTCTACAACATTACCCAAGACCGGACCATTAATTGTATAAGACCTGCTCCTGTTTGTTGTACCAAAATGCAATACCTCATCTTTATCCAAATTGAACTCCGTCTCCTATTTTTCAGCCCTTTGACCCAATTGATCAAGATCCCTTTGTAATCTTAGAAAACTTCCTTCACTGTCTGCTATGCCATCAAGTTTGGTACCATCCGCAAACTTACTCACCATGCCTTCTATATTCTCATCCAAATCATTTATATAAATGACAAACAAAAGAGGTCCCAGAACCTAGCCCTGTGGAACACCACTGGTGACAGACCTCCAGTCCGAAAAGTAACTTTCTACCATCACTCCCTGTCTCCTGCCGTTAAGTCAATTATGTATCCAATTGGCAAGCTCACGCCAAATCCCACTTGCTACATAAAATAAGTTTTCCCTCACGTTATCCCCAGTTGCTTTGCCAATCACCTTAAATCTGTGCCCATTGGTTATCGACCCTTCAGACCTTGGATACAGTTTCTCTTTACTTTCTCTATCTAGACGCTTCATAATGTTGGTGTTTGGGTAAATACCACCCAAATCCACCATAAATGGGCGTAAGTGCTGTTAAGTGCGAAGAAGATCCAAGAAATAAAAATCAAATCGAGGGGGTGAAGGGCCGGTAGATTAATAAAAGGTTTAAGGACACTAAGGGAGAAAGTCTAAAGAAAAGAAAGCCCATGAGAAGGGAACATATGTTCAGATATTAAAGGATGAGGGAAACAGGGCTACAGCCTTTGCTGTGAAGCTAGCGTTAGTACAATGGGTCAAATAGTTCTTTTCTGTGCTGAAATTTTTATGATTCCCTAAGTATTTGATAAATCTATTCCAATAAACAGATGAGGGGAAAATGCAATCACTGTTTCCAGCAGCATTATAAAATGCATCAGAATTTTAAGTACAGCAGATAATGAGATAGATCAGTGCACACAAACATTCCAGTAATTAGGCCATTTCAGGCATAATGAAAGCAAAGAAGCAAGAAATCATTCACTTCATGAACAATGCCATTGTGGAGCTGTTCGGCAGTTGTCTGTCCACAGCCATTTCTCACTTAACTGTGACTCTAATGAATGCACTAATGGGTTAGCAGAGCACTCACAAATCTCCTCAATGGTGGAAAGTTATGTCTCCAGCATTTTGAAAACATAATCAGAGAATACAAGCCCATAAAATCAGCAGACCGGCCAGAAGGTTGATAGATATAAGGATGGTATGTGTGTGGTTGTTTGCTGTGATAAATCTGGACATTTCCTCAGAATCATTATCATCAGCAGCCACACAAGTGTCTGAACAAAGGACGTGGTGGGGGAGTGTAGAAAATGGATGAGTGCATTCCTGTCCTTCCTGCCATGACAAAAAGCCTCGATGGTTTAATAGAAGCATTAGCATGCCCATAGGCATCAAATAACAACCACTTTACAAATTACTACACATGCACCTGAAACGGCACTTAGCATTCAGCTTTGTTGAACAAGTCCGTCAGATGCGTTTAATTAAAAACAAACTTGAGCAAGATGAATTAGGTGTAGTGAAATCATAAACCCATTCTGTGTGGCAGCATTGTTAATGGGTTATCTGAGCCAGGCAGGTCTGTAGTACTGCGAGACAATGCAGGTGATTGTTTCACTTGTCTGGCCTATGAATGGTGGATCTGTGACCAATTCTACTTGGAAGTATTCCTGGAGGTCTGATCACATGACATTAGAACACATGACACTCACATCACACAATACTCATCTTCCTACTCAGCATTTGGCAGGCATCTGCCCTTTCTGTCGACTTGACTAACTTTACATCAAAACAGCTTGTATTTCCTGGCGCTAATAATTAAGGGCATTTCCAGGGAAGGAGAGGGAGCCGTTTGATATCTGGAGGAAGTCCTGCAGCTTTGGTGTCGACTTGTTTATTTTACAAAACACATGGCTCTGCTTTGCTCAATTGTCATGCTCTCACCCTCAATACACTGAGATAGACAGTAAATGCTCAATACACTCAGCAGTCACATGACATCTATTGAGAATGAAAAGCTCAGTTAACATTACGGGTCCTAGAGTTGTACAGTCTAGAAAAAGAAGACCCTTCGGTCCAAATCATCCATGCCAACTAGATATCCTAAGTTAATCTAGTCCCATTTGTCATCATTTCCCATATCCCTCTAAATCCTTCCTATTCATATACCCATCCAGATGTCTTTTAAATGTTGTAATTGTACCAGCCTCCACCACTTCCTCTGGGAACTCACTCCATGACACACACCACCCTCTGCATGAAAAGGCTTCCCCTCAGGTCCGTCTTTAATCTTTCCCCTCTCGCCTTAAACTTATGCCCTCTCGGTTTGGACGCTGCTACCCTGGGGGAAAGGCCTTGGTTATTTACCCTATCTGTGCACCTCATGTCTTTATAAACTTCTACGAGGTCACCCCTCAGCCTCCAACGCTCTAGAGAAAATAGCCCCAGGCTACTCAGCCTCTCCCTATAGCTCAAACCGTTCAATCCCTTTTCTGAACCCTTTCAAGTTTCTCCACACCTTTCCTATAGCAGGGAATGCAGTATTCCAACAGTGGTCCAATCAATGTCCTGTACACCCGCAACATGACATCCCAAATCCTATACTCAATGTACTGACCAATAAAAGTCAATGACCTTACATCTTGGTCTTGCATTGCTGAATTCCATCAACCACTTACAGGAGTTAGGATCCTCATTGGGAAACCATAGACCAAAATGACTAAAAGTATCAAATGTCTCCTACTTGAAAAATCAGCCATCATGATTTCATTTCTTTTACCTTTTACTTAAAGATGAATAGAAACAACACAATTGAAATAAAGGCAAATAAAGCTTCAAATAAAAAGATACATTTCACTTTAAATAGTCAACTCACCCAAGAGATATACTAAACAATCATAAGTAACCATATCAGTCTTCAGAGATAATGTGGCACCACAGGGCAACACATTTCCACATTATGCTACTTCTTATTCAGGTTAGGTAGGTCGAGAGTCCTTTCCATCAACAGCTTTCATTGTCAACATCCTTGGGTATGGTTATCCTCAGCAAGGAACATTTTTACGAATCCTCTCTCCTTCACATTAAAACACTCCTGATGACGTAACTTCCTACAGTGTCTTTTCGACAGATCAACCAATGACATCCTGGTACATATTTTGTCCACTTCAGTGAAGCACCCAACATTTTAGCGTAATTGAGATATTCACATAGCATTCCAGGTTTTAGAGCCTTTTAACCACGTGACACTATACCTGTAAGAGTTCCTGTCTCTTTTCTGCCAAGCCAAAAAGCTGACATCTTGCTGAGAGTGACTTGCCTCTTCCCCTGACAAGAATTATTTATTTTCCTCTTTATGTTTCTGCCTGCTTTCTCTTGTGTCAACATTGGTGCCTTTACACTCATTCTCCCCACTTGTAGCTTTCATTTATGTCTGTAGCTGTCTTTTGTGTCTAGACACATGGTTTCTTTCTCAGCTTTATTCCTAACAGTACTGGTTTCAGGTTAAGGGTTGCCAAGTCACAAGGACCAGTGTTTCTAATCATTCAAGGAAATTACAGTTGATTTCTTTACAATTTATGAAGACTCATAAAAGTCCGTTTTTTATTCAAACATTCTGAAAAGCCATTACTCATTGCATAGAAATAACAAATTCACCTTACTGTTTTGGATCAAAGTTTGTCACAAAGGTTAGTTTCTATTGGATGTTTTCCATGATCTATGCTATGATTTACAACTGTTTTGTGCTCTCTTTAGTTGCATCAAGCTGTAATTGTGTTCATGGAGTGAGGGGTACAAACTTTTGGAGTTTTTGTTGAGCCAGGTTTCCCAGATGTGAGCACATTCAAATGCATTCCCCTTGGAAAGTCTAATTTGAGATGAATAGAAGTCACAGAGAGCAAGTCAAATGTTGAGAGGATGGAGGAGGAGCGGAGAAGTGTTCTGAGTGGGAAGCCGCATTTGTCCAGGGTGTCAAGAGGAATCTTTTCACTGAAGCTCAGCAAGTAACAAGATATGACTTCACTTCACGTCAGTAAGGATGTCCTCACTGAACCTGCCATGACCACAGTTACAACTGCAGAGCAGGATAAAGGTCACATTGCAATGACTGTGAAGGTCACTGTGGGATGAGCTTTTATGCCCTTTATCCTTTCCAGATTGGATCTGGAAATATTTGAAACATCTTGCAATTTGCTGTCTACTGTTGCAAAATGGGGGTTACTGAGACTGCCTGCTCGAATACAGCTGATAACATTTCATTGTCTCTGGCCAAAGCCAAGAGGTGGAGCACAGTCACATAACATTGCTTGGGTTGCTGGGCTTCCTAGGGTGAAATGAGCCACCATGAATCTCACTTTGCAGGTGTTACATATCAACTTAAGAATCAAGGGACATTCTACTCAATATCAGCTAATGTATGACCATAAACCATGGGTTATGTAGGTCAATGCTTGGTACTCTCCCAGCACCCATGATACCTTCATCTGTTATTTTTTATATTCTGTTGATCTTCCTACATGCCACCAACTTTACACAATTGTATGTTTTCTTGATGTAATCTTTAACATTTTTAGTTAACTACAGGTGGAGGGTCCATCCCTAGGAATTTCTCTTACTAGTTTGAATAGATTTATACCGACTCTTCAATGTTCAATTTTGGCAACGGTTTGGAGCTTTGTCAGAACTAAATTTGGTTTTCTGTCATTTCATCTTGATTTTGTCACTCACATCTTTTACTACTTCTGGCTTCAGCTTCAGTATGATGCCTTCAGTAGACATGATTCTCCATTCCAGGATTGCCTTGTATATATCTGTGCTTGCTACGTTTGATTGCTTCATGATTCCTTTGATGATTTGTACTGCCAGTCAAGCCTTTTCACTTGACTGGGGACAGTGAGGAGAAGATGTTTGGTCTTGAATTTCTCAATCCTTAATGAAGTGGCTGTATACTTCATATATGGGCTAAGGGCCACTGTCTCTCATCACAATGTCAGAAATGTCATAACAACCAAAATAGGCTTTCAGACATTCTTTAATGTCACCAGTAATCATTGAACTCACCTGGTCCACCTCCCAATAGTCAGAATTCCAGTCTACTATGATAAGATATCAAATACCTGTCAGAGTGAGGAGGTCTACTCTGAGCTTTACCGTGGTCTGAGATGTCACGAGTCATTGATGACTCTCTAGCTTGCTTAGCTTAGTGTTCTTTACAGGCACTGCTATAGCTGATGTGGTCTTTATTTCATTGTTCATGTTTGGCTAGTACAGCACTTCTCTTGCCTTTCTCTGACTTGAATCGATTCCTTAATGGCTTGCATGGATGCACTTTAGCATCTTTCCTCTTAACTTCTTTGGGATAATGACTGCATTTCCTTTATACAATATGCCAGGTTGGGAAGTCAATGAATCTCTGTATTCCCGATACACTGTTGTGACCATAGAGGTGTCTTTGGTTCTTTCAAGCCATTCTTTCTTCACTACTCCTTGCAACACTTCTATAGTTGCATCTAATTGAATAATTTACTTTACTTGGGAAAATCTGCTGGATTCACTGTCTCAGCTAGTTTGATGACTTCCAGACTATGCTAAGCTTCTGCTTCATATTAGATCTGGAAGATTTTACCTGTACTTTTTTAATCAGGAGTGCTGTTCTCAACAACACATCAGTGATCACATCTGTTTCCCTTGCTTGCATGTAGTAGTTAGATGATCTCTGTAACTAGAGTAATATTATTTGCAAATGCTTTGGAGCAGATTGCACCAGGTAGAGGAAAATACTTTGAAGTGGCTTGGGCTAGAATTCGACTGGCACATTGTCCCTTAGGTAGTTTCAGTAGAAAATATTCACAAGCAAAGGTAATGGCCAAGTACACTTTCTTGATCTGAGGTGATGGCCTATTGGAATTAGTGCTAAACTAGAGACCCAAGGAATGGGCTGGGGACCTGGATTCAAATCCCGCTCAGCAGATGGTGGAATTTAAATTCAATAAAAGTCTGGAATTAACAAGCTAATAATGACCATGAAACTGATTGTTGGGGGAAAAGCCATTTGGTTCACTAATGTCCTTTAGGAAAGAAAACTTGTCATTTCCTGGTCTGGCCTACATGTGACTCCAGACCCATTGCAATGTGTAGCTGGAGGAACACCCTGTTGAAGACTGTCAACCTGAAATGTCAACTTTCCTGCTCCTCTGATGCTGCCTGACCTGCTGTGTTCCTCTTGCTCCACACTATATTGACTTGGACTCCAGCATCTGCAGTTCTTGCTGTCTCCATTGCAACGTGGTTGACTTTTAACTATCCTGCTGGCAATTAGGGATGGGCAATAAATGCTGGCCCAGCCAGTGATGCACGAATAAAAAGAAAACATAATATCATTCCAGAGATAGTAGGAACTGCAGATGCTGGAGAATCTGAGATAACAAGCATGGGGCTGGATGAACACAGCAGGCCAAGCAGCGTCATAGGAGCAGGAAAGCTGACGTTTTGGGCATAGACCCTTCTTCAGAAACCCAAAACATCAGCCCTCCTGCTCCTCTGACGCAGCTTGGCCTGCTGTGTTCATCCAGCTCTACACCTTGTTATCTCATAATATTATTCTATTTGTGTTAAAACCCAATATGCAAATATAGCTGGTTGATCACACTGCATTAGGGTTACTTCAAGTTCTGTTTGAGTTGCATCACACTGTAGGGTGAATTCATGATGTACAAGCACTCGCGTTGCTGTCACTGCTTGCTTGATTTTACTGAACGCAGTTTCTTATTCTGTGCCACAGTGCCACTGCACACCATTGGCAGTGCAATGTGTGATAGAGAAATAGCTTTCAGAACCAGTGGTGTTTGAGAAAGGGAATTTTCTCTAGTGTGAGCACTATACAAGGTATGGTCTGTACATTCTGAGCTGTTCCCTTAAATGTCTGCCACTGCATCTCCATTAACCAGTCCCTTTAAGCTACCCTTCACTGTTGCCACCTCTAGCCTCTCTCCTAGAAACATGATAGGGCTCCCTTGTCCTCACTTTCACCCACCTGACTCCATATTTAAAGGATCATCCTCTACCATTTGCAGTACCTCAAGTGTGATTCTAACGCCAAACATGTCTTCTCTCCCTTTCCCTGTCATCATACCAAAAGAACCATTCTCTCCAAGCCACCCTGGTCTATTTCACTGTCACCCTAGCATTTCATACCCCTCCCTAGGCATATTCCCATGAAGTTGCAGGAAATGTAACCTACTTCCTCCTTGCTGTTCAAGGCCCCAAACACACCCTCCAGATGGAGTGTTTTACTGGAGCTTCTTTCAAGCTAATCTATAAAATTTCTTCTCACAAACGCAGTCTCCTGAATACTGGAGAGACCAAACACAGACTGAGTGACTGCTTTGACTACAGGACCCCTCCACTCTGTTTCCAAGCATGAGCCTGACCTTCTGGTTGATTGCCATCTTTGGGGACTGTACAGGGGTGTTTTTGTTATTTGTAAGGCAGCATCTTGGGAAAAATGGTTAGGTTTACTCCAAATTTGTGTGATGCATAAATAGCTTGGGTTTATTCTATTTTGTTTTCATTTATTTTGTGAAATAAACTTCTGTTTTATTGTTGAAATCAAATTTTCAACATTGCATATTTATGAGAAACCATTTCGTTAAAACCAAAACAAAATAAAATATAATCTATCAAGCCAGATTTCAATCTGGGATCTGACTTATCCAGAATAACATCAGCTGGATCAGAACAGTTGGCATGATGGTTTGCACTCTGATGATAAACTGGACAAGGATTTGCTAAATATTTAATAAATCCAACAAATCACTGCACTGCTGTTACATCAGTGGGTTACCACATCACTTCTGCAGACTTCACATTTTCATCTGTGCATGACCTATGTATTTCTCTCCTAACATCTTTAACTATGACTTTTTTTGTTCAGCTTCAGGTTCACCTAGCAAACTCTTGTCTAACTGTTGCTAGATCCTGAACATGGTCAGAAATGGTTTCTTCGATTGTGTCCCCACATCAATAAACTAAGAGATGACTTCCACTCCAAGAAGATCACCAACTATCTCACGTCTGCCTTGCTACCCTTCTGAAGGCATGGAAATGTTAAGCAATGTGCAGAACTATTTTCATCTCTCAAAGGAAGTCCAGAATGTGGTTCAAAAACTGTTGATTTCATCCAGTTTCATTTATCAATAACCATTCTTCGAATTCTGCCTTTGAATGTCAAATTATGCAAAAATTCCTTTGACAGTTGACATGGGGTAGTGAGGTCTCTTCAGACCTTTGTTTAGGTCTTTTGGAAGGATGTATACTCTCACCTCACCAAGCTGTTTCACTGCTATCATGCTGCCAATCCATTCTATAGAAGAGGTCATTTTCTTAATGAAATCCTTCTTTTCTAGTTCTTCCATCTTGCCTTTCAGGCTGTCCTTGAGGACAGCCAGAACTTTCCTCAACAGATGCTGAACTGGTCTTAGTTTCTCATCTACTTTGGAATGATATTCTCCAAGACATCCTGAAAATGTAAACATTTAGTTGTACTCTGCTAGAATTTATTTGGCAGACGATAATTTAGCATTCTGAAACACATTGCAAATCCCTTTTTGGCAGGTTGAGAATTAGCAGTCCATGTCTCAGGCTTGCTCCAACTGAGGTGAATGGCTTTTGCTTTTGTCATCTATCATCCCGAGCTCCTGATTTTTGTTCCTGACATTGTATTGGGTTCGCAGTGTAACCTGTCCTTTCAGAACAAGTATGATTCCAAACAAAAAGTTTCAAACTTACTTCCTAGGACTTCAGTTTTGGATCAGTAAGTTGAGCCACCTCAGGTAAGTGAAGGTTATGATGTTGCATAAGGCATTGGTGTCTATCTGATACTTTGTGTTGACTTGATGTTCTCCTTCTACACTCATCATTCAAACTGTTTAAACTAGTTATCACCTATCAACCTGACTGAACTGACCTGTTGTTTGGTGTAGTGCAATTTATCAGAATCTTCAACTGATTACTCTCAATTGGCATCTGTACCTGCAGGCTGCACTACCTTCTAGCTCGTCTTCTGATCCCACCCAATGTTAATACTACACAAGTCAGATCCCAGAATGAAACCTGCCTTGACTGATCAAGGGCTGAATACTAATATATTTTGCTAAGTATCAGTTTTGATAAGTTTTTCAGAGGGCTTTACACCATGATACTTGGTGACATCTATCACCTTGTTTTACAAAACCCACCTGATTTATTACCTACCCTGCCTTATGGTGCCCCTCTCCCATATTCTCGTACCATGTGACACTTCCAAAACAACTCACCATTTCCTGGATATCCCAGAATTGACCAACATCCCTTGTGCAACACCATCTTTAAAAAGACATTGTGCACCCAGACAGGAGCTGTCCTGCATGGTTGCTGACATTTGCCCAGGACATGGTAGACAATGGAAAATTGGTGCTTCTCTTTATAGGCAGGGACATGGAGGTCCTGCTGGATGGGGTCATGCAGAGACAGGACGTCCTTTACTTCCAGGCCAGCAAAAGACGCCGTTATTCTGGAACCATGCCAAGCTGGACCAGGTTGCCATCCAGGCCGGTGCAGTCTCAACCATCTGAAGGAATGCACAGAATGTAGGAAGAAGTTTGATGACCTTCTCTACCTTGCCAGTGAAAGTGCCACCATATTCTCATTGATACCTCACACTCACTCTATCTCTGCTACTGTACCCACCATTTCCTGCAACACCTTCCTCACTCACTCTAACCCTCGCCGACATCTGACACTGGCTAACCCTCAATCTCTTCTGCACGGCCTACTAGCCCCCTCAGAACACCTCCACATTTGCACCAAAAGTAACAGTGTGCACCCACCTTTCTCTCCCTCACTCACTATGTACATAGTTTCCTGACTGGCCACTCTGAGCAGCTGACTGACCATGTCTAAGTCCTTGTACTGGTAGAGAAGGCTGCCCTTGACTTACTTTGATGGCTGCCACATCCGAAGGCTATCTACCTTGAGTTGACTGAGGACTGCTGACACTAAGAGAAAATCCTGCTGTTGTGTCTGCCAAATGGAACAGGTGTGAGCCTCATATCTCTGCCTGGAGGGGCAAAGTACAAAAAGACAAAGCAAGACAATGCAAGGCAAAGATGCTGTGGACATGCAGGGAAGCTCAGAGATCACTATGTTAGCAAGGGAACAGGCCAATGATGCAGCCTGGTCTAGTCCATGAGCTGGGTGCATATCCCTGAGCAGTGTGCTTGCTTCAGCACTATAACTTTTGCTGCCGATGCAGTGCAAGCTGCAGCATTGAAGTGTGCAACATTCCTGTCAGTCAATTGGAGATATCCTTTGAGGATTATTGGAAGCAAGCACCTGTCAGACGCCAAAGTCCACGTATGTGGTGTGTTTGGCCAGTGCCCAAGAAGTGTGGCCTAAGATGTAGGTGTCTCTTGTCCAACTTGGTGGTTGTTTGGAGCAAAGAATGGGAAGAAATCGCTGTGACTTCCAAATTGAGAATTCTTTACATTTATCTTGCTCAGAGTGTTTGGCAAGAAAGGAAGCTGCATATCAATGCGTGATGTGCAGTTAATAAGCAATAATCCCCCTTAGTAGACAACTCACAGCTCCCTAACAAGAATCTCACCTCAGCCCCCATGCATATAAGATGCAGCAAGTTGCTCCTGATGTCAAGATAGGCCTCAGGAGATTCTACCACAAATCTTGACACAGCCCACATTGGTCAGGCCCAATAACATTCCACTCTAAATGGTTTTTTTTGCAGTTGGTTACCATGGTGATTAGTCACTAAAAACAGGTTCACATAGAAACAACAAAGCCAAGTTTCAACCTGTTCCTCAACACCGTCCTTTTACTGTTAGTCAATTCCAGTGAAATTTCATTCCTTTCCCAACTCTTTAAGTTTTTAATTAACAGATTCCTCCCAGCTTCTTGTCCTCAGGCTGTAGAAACATTTTTTCAATGCTTTTCCAAGTCCGCTAGCACAAACCTTTCACAATACTGATGGTTTAAAGATTTTAAATTCTAACAATCAGAAGATCTCTATTCAATCCCACCTGGCTTAGAAACTCCACTACCAAAACAGAAGTTGCTGGAAAAGCTCAGCAGGTCTGGGAGCATCTGTGAAGAAAAAAATCAGAGTTAACGTTTCAGGTCCAGTGAGGAAGGGTCACTGCACCTGAAACATTAACTCTGGATTTCTCTTCACAGATGCTACCAGATGTCCTGTGCTTTTCCAGCAACGTCTGTTTTTGTTCCTGATATACAGCATGAACAGTTCTTTTGGTTTTTATTCAAAAGCTCCACTAAACTGTTACACTCCAGCACTCTAGTTAAACTGGTTCTCTTGAGCTAAAAGCTTAACTCTCCTGCTAGGAGAAACTGTTCACCCTCCTGAACTTAACTCCTAATTCTTCTGAACTGAACTCAAAAGCTGACCTAATGGCTTTGCTGACCTGTTATAAGTTCAGCAACGTAAGCATTACATCTATTAGTAGCACAGAGGCCTTGCCAGGCATTTGACTGCAGTCACGTTCTTCCTTGGAAGAGATGCTTTTAGGTCACTGCTCAAATGACTTTCTGATCTGTATAAAAATATATATCTTCTCAGAACTGGCCCACATCCACCTGCGTCTATTTTAAAATCAAAATGCCAAATTAGAAAGTGATTATAATACACCTTGCACCACACTTCGGTTCAAACTGATTATGCTTGTTGCAATGAGAACATTATTTTCCCCATGTTGAACATGCTTCCTATTCAGTTCGCAATGTCTTCAACACTATGTGCAATATGCTCTTTCTGCCTTTTCAGTATATGATGTCAATCAACATGATGCAAGACTTGTGCTATCCTGCCATGAATGCACTCTAATTGCTGATTTTTACCCTTTGCAATTCTGACAATTGTTTTCTGCACAGTGAGATTCTCCTCTCTCAGTAGATATGCTCTCACTGCAGAACCTCTCAGACCTAATGTAATCCAGACTTTAATTAGATCGTCTTGTCATTGTGCAAATTCAAAGACTTCTGTTATTGGATCTATGTTATTGGATTTACATGCTGATCAATGGACTCTTTTTCACCTTAAACCCCAATATTGAACACATAACATTCATAACATTGCATTTGCTTGGGATTTAAACTGTGCCTTCAAGGCTTTCAAAATTTCTTCTGTCCATTGTTCTTCTGTGGAATACACTGTGTAACAGTCTCTCACCAATATGGGTAAAAATATAGCTACTCGATTCTGCTCTGCCTTCTTAACTAAATCCATCACAATTTCTTAACTTTGTTATTGAGAGTGGAAAAACTGCTTCATATCACTTGTCGTTTTAACCAGCATTGAGATAAGAAAATTTACAGCCTTTGTGGCTTACCCTATGCTTTCAGTTGTGATGTCTTTCTTTATTCCTTTTCTGTGGAGTTCTGTGGCTTCTTGCTACTTTCAGCAGCTCTGAATATTCCTGAGTTCCTCTTTTAGTGGCTGTGCTTCTATGCAACACTCAATCTCAGTTCTACTCTGACACCATGTTATGAACATACAGTCTAGATTTTATAGTGTCTCTATTGAACTGGCTGTAAGATGGATGCATTGAGTGCCTCATGATAGGGGTTACAAGACAAGGCAAGTCAGGAGATATGTCAGTACGTTATTGCATTTCTATCTCAAACAGATAGGATTGAAAAGGTAGGGAAGTTTTGCTGAATCTATACGAAGCCTTGGTTAAACCACATAAGACCATAAGACCATAAGACATAGGAGCAGAATTTAGGCCATTCAGCCCATCCAGTCTGCTCTGCCATTCAATCATGGCTGATAAGTTCCGCAACCCCATTCTCTTGCTTTCTCCCCATGACCCATGATCCCCTTGATAATCAAGAACCTGTCTATCTCAGTCTTAAATGCATTCAATGACATGGCCTCCACAGCCTTCTGTGGCAGTGAATTCCGTAGATTCACCACTCTCTGGCTGAAGAAGTTTCTCCTTATCTCCGTTCTGAAAGGTCTTCCCTTTACTGTGCCCTCGGGTCCTAGACTCCCCTACCAATGGAAGCATCTTCCCAACATCCATTTTGTCTAGGCCATTCAGTATTTTGAAAGTTTCAATTAGATCCCCCCTCATCCTTCTAAACTCCAATGAGTACAGTCCCAGAGTCCTCAAATGTTCCTCATATGTTAAGAGTACATTTAGAGCACTGAATGGAGCACCAGAATAGATGCAGAGAAAATTAACAAGAATGAAACCAGAAATGTGTGCTTTTACATGTCTCTTCTCTTCTCTTGAAAAATAAAAGCTGAGAGGTGACCCAAAAGAAGTTTTCAAAATTATGGAAGTTTTGGAATAAGTGGATACCAAAAAAATATTTCCCCTTATGTGAAAGAGGATAACTAGAGGCAATATATGTAGTCATCAAGGAATCCAATAAGAAATTCAGAGAAACTTCCTCATCCTGAATGGTGAGAATGTAGAACTTGGCATCACAGGGAGTTGAAGTGAATAGTACAGACACATATAAGGGGAAGATAGTCAAAGATATAATGGAGAAGTCAACAGTGGGCTAGAACCATAAATTTAGATGAAACAAACTGGGAGGAGGTCTAAATGGAGCATAAATGCTGTCAGGGGCTGGTTGGGTCAAATTGTTTCTCTACTATATATTCTATGTAATCCTCTCTAAAATTTTAATATCCTTCCCATGGTATGAAATTCAATCCTCCAAAGTATTTTATAACTAACATCTTATTAGGTTTAACGGAGATTCATCTTCTCTTAGAACAAGAATAAAGTACTGCAGATGCGGGAGATCTGAAATAAAAAGAAACAGTGTGGGAGAAATTTCTCCACCACTTTCTGTTTCACATCGTTACCTCTCGGCAAAAAGGGTCAGACCCGAAACGTCAGCTTTCCTGCTCCTCTGATGCTGCTTGGCCTGCTGTGTTCATCCAGCTCTACACTTTTTATGATTTGGGTGTTTTCTACAGTCTTGTCAGCCCAAGGTGTTGCCTTCAATGTTCTTTAAACTCAGCCCAGAAACCCCTGATCCCCTCCTCTAGAGTACCAAACCTACTTCTGTCCTGAGTATAATCACTGATGATTTATTTGAGGTAAAGTGCATTGTGTTATTTATTTTCAAACAGGTTTGTTTAATACCAATCCTCCATTAACAGAGCAGATGATGTAATTGTTCACAGGCCTTTCGAAATGTTGCTCCATCACTGGGTGGTCTGGCCTGCCCTGCAGCAGCCCAAAACCGCTTAAAGTTTCATTTACCACTCCGTTTTTAAATAGTTTGCATGGAATTACCAGATAGGGAGCTATACCTGCAAAGTCACATGGAGCTGAACACCAACATTCCATCATGAGATCAATCATTGCTGATTGGACGGTGGAAATCTCCATCTTTACTGGTCAGATTTTTAGGATCTCTTGAGCTCAATGCAGGATGGAAATGTGGGCAGTAACATTATCTACCAAACCTTTCCTCCATTTAAATTAATAGAAGGAAGATTGGGTGGATTCAGTAACAAAAATAGGATCCTCCCTTAATTCTTCTGTCTGCACTTTAAGCTGAGCAATGCTAATTAGACAAGCAGTAAAGACAGAAATCTGACCCAAGATCTCTGTGAGACAACACAATTCAAATTTGTAATTCTACACAATCACGTAAGACTTGCCACTGATGGATTAATAACACATCGCCATACAGCTCTGATACTGCAATGCAAAGCAGAAATAACCACAAACGAAAAAGAAATGATTGACAGGTTGCATTACCCAACTTTCCACACAAATGAGATAAAGAGAAAAGCACAAGACGTCCTTCAGCTGTTTCTGGATTTCACTCAAGCATTTATGTGACTTTTCAAACTTTATCTGAAAGGAACTTATTATTATGATCATTATCAGGAAAGACTGACAAAATGAAAAATTTCCCACTAGGGCAAGTACATATGCAAAGCGTCATTGCAAAAGATTGCGTGTTACTAAAGAAAGACAGGTCAGCATTATGCTATTAGCATCTTGATGCTCAGCGTTCTCTTTCTGGAGACGACTGAGTAAAGTGAAAATAGTGATAGGTAAAGGAGAGATAAAAGGTACTGCAGATGCTGGAGAATCCGAGATAACATGGTGTGGGGCTGGATGAACACAGCAGGCCAAACAGCCTCATAGGAGCAGGAATGTCTTTTTTTCTATCAGTACAATAGAATTCTAATCTTTCACAATGCACTGCAGTTAATGAACTTAACATGTTTAAGGTTCATTCATAGATAACAAGGCGTGGGGCTGGATGAACACAGCAGGCCAAGCAGCATCATAGGAGCAGGAAAACTTGACGTTTCGGGCCTAGACCCTTCATCAGAAATGGGGGAGGGGAAGAGGGTTCTGAAGTAAATAGGGAGAGAGGGGGAGGCGGATAGAGGATGGATAGAGGAGAGGATAGGTGGAGAGGAGGCAGACAAGTCGAAGAGGCGGGGATGGAGCCAGTGAAGGTGAGTGTAGGTGGGGGGGCGGTAGGGAGGAGATAGGTCAGTCCAGGGAGGACGGACAGGTCAAGGGGGCAGGATGAGGTTAGTAGATAGGAGGTGGGGGTGGGGCTTGAGGTGGGAGGAGGGGATAGGTGAGAGGAAAAACAGGTAAGGGAGGTGGAGATGAGCTGGGCTGGTTTTGGGATGTGGTTGGGGGAGGGGAGATTTTGAAGCTTGTGAAATCCACATTGATACCATTGGGCTGCAGGGTTCCCAGGCTGACTATGATTTGCTGTACCTGCAGCCTTCGGGAGGCATCACTGTGGCATTGCTGGAGGCCCAGGATGGACATGTCGTCTGAGGAATGGGAGGGGGAGTTGAAATGGTTCGCGACTGGGAGGTGCAGTTGTTTGTTGCGAACTGAGCGCAGGTGTTCTGCAAAGCGGTCCCCAAGCCTCCGCTTGGTTGCCCCGATGTAGAGGAAGCCACAACGGGTACAGCGGATGCAGTATACCACATTGGCAGATGTGCAGGTCCTCACATACCACCCCACCAACCTCCGGATCCAACGCATCATCCTCCGACACTTCCGCCATCTGCAATCAGAGCCCACCACCAAAGACATTTTTCCCTCCCCACCCTTATCTGCCTTCCGGAGGGACCACTCCCTCCGCGACTCCCTTGTCCGCTCCACACTCCCCTCGAGCCCCACCACACCCAGCACTTTTCCCTGCAACCGCAGGAAGTGCTACACCTGCCCCCACACCTCCTCCCTCACCCCAATCCCAGGCCCCAGGAAGACTTTCCACATCAGGCAGATGTTCACCTGCACATCTACCAATGTGGTATACTGCATCCGCTGTACCCGTTGTGGCTTCCTCTACATCAGGGAAACCAAGCGGAGGCTTGGGGACCGCTTTGCAGAACGCCTGCGCTCAGTTCGCAACAAACAACTGCACCTCTCAGTCGCGAACCATTTCAACTCCCCCTCCCATTCCTCAGACGACATGTCCATTCTGGGCCTCCTGCAATGCCACAGTGATGCCACCCAAAGGCTGCAAGAACAACAAATCATATTCAGCCTGGGAACCCTGCAGTCCAATGGTATCAATGTGGATTTCACAAGCTTCAAAATCTCCCTCCCCCAACCGCATCCCAAAACCAGCCCAGCTCGTCCCCGCCTCCCTCACCTGTTTTTCCTCTCACCTATCTCCTCTTCCCACCTCAAGCCCCACCCCCATCTCCTATCTACTAACATCATCCCGCCCCCTTGACCTGTCCGTCCTCCCTGGACTGACCTGTCTCCTCCCTAACCCCCGCCTACACTCACCTTTACTGGCTCTATCCCCGCCTCTTCGACTTGTCTGCCTCTTCTCCACCTATCCTCTCCTCTATCCATCCTCTATCCGCCTCCCCCCTCTCCCTATTTATTTTAGAACCCTCTTCCCCTCCCCCATTTCTGATGAAGGGTCTAGGCCCGAAACGTCAAGCTTTCCTGCTCCTATGATGCTGCTTGGCCTGCTGTGTTCATCCAGCCCCACGCCTTGTTATCTCGGATTCTCCAGCATCTGCAGTACCTTTTATCTCTAAGGTTCTTTCAGCTTCTTTAGACAAAAGTGGTGGCTACAGGGCATATGAGCTATCTGACCACAGCATGATGGTACTGGAAGGTATTAAAGTAGGAAAACTGAAAGGGAATGCAGTGGTTGCAATGAGCAGAATAGTGATGGATATTGAAACTGTTTTCCAGCAGCAAACAGTAAGAATCTAGATATCTGTGTTGCCTGATCAGTGCTGTTCTGAAGAAGGGTCACTGGACTTGAAACGTTAACTATACTTGGTCTCCGCAGAAGCTGCCAGACCTGCTGAGTTTCTCCAGCAATTTCTGTTTTTGTTTCAGATTTTCAGAATCTGCAGATCTTTCGCTTTACTTCAGAGAATACATGGCTCAAAGACTGTTGTGGGACAAGTGGATTCCAGTCCATGAGACTCTGTCACCAGTACTGGGGACAATGGGATCTGTTCCATTGAGATGGCCCACACCTGAACAGTGCTGGGACCAGTGTACTAGTGAGCCAAATGAGGGAAGGAGAGGATTTTAAATCAAATAGTGGGATCAAAGGATCAAATTTGGGAAGATGTGGTAAGTCTAATAGTAGAGAGCATGTAATAGGGAATGGTGCTGGTACAAGAAGTACTGTGACAGGTAATAACAGAGAATTAAAATCTAAGTGTAAATCAACAGATAAGACTAAATTTACAAAATAAATAAAAGGATAAACTAAAGGCTTTGCATCCGAACATACATAGTGTTCAAAACAAAACAAATAAACTGATGGTGCAAATAAAATCAAATTGATATGATCTGCTAGCCATTACAGACATATGGCTGCAGGATGACAAGGTTTCAGACCTGAAATATGAAGCATACAGGACAGTTAGGTTCGAAGGTTTGAGAAAGGTGGATTGTAGCTAAATTAATTAATCATAGTATCAGCATAATAGAGGGGGATGACCCTAAGTTCTGGGGACAATTTCTTAGAACAGCACATTCTGTATTCAATTACAGAGCAGCCTATAGCGAATCTAGCACTATGTATTGAGATTGGATCGATTAATGTTCATAATAATGGTACACCTAGGGAGCAGTGATCATAGTATGATTGAATTTCACTTTCAATTTGAGGGAGAAAATAGTGAGTCAAACATTTGAAGTTAACTACCAGCAACATGAGAGCTGCAAAGCAGAGCTAACTAATGATTGTTCTTTATTCTTGAATGGAATGTGGACCTCTTTGGCATTTATTGCCCTTGAACTAATCAATATGTTGTTAGAGATGAGTAACAGACATTTGAGCAGAGATGTCAGAATTTACAGAAAAGATATATTCCATTGAAAAAAATGAATTGCAAGGAGAGGACCTGCCATCTGACGAATAGATTTAAAGGAGGGAAATTTTAGAGGGTAAGAGTAAGCTAGCTAGAAACATAAAAACAATTAGTAGGAGTTTCTACTGGTACTTATATTAAAATAAATCTGGGAAAGTGGTAATGAGTAATTGCTGGAGCTGCAGGTTGACAAATTCTTGGGGTCTGGTGGACTTCATCCTAGAACTCGAGAAGAAATGGATAGTGAAATAGTTGCTATATTGGTTCTAATTTTCTAAAATGCCCATGATTCAGGGAAGTTTCCATTAGCATGGACAATAGTAAATCAGCTCCTTTAGAGGTACTGGAGCTCCTTTACTCAAAAAGGGAAGGAGACAGAAAGCAGGAAACTATAGACCAGTAAGTTCAACATCTGACGCAGATGAAATGCCAGAAGCTATTATTAAAGATATTAGGACATTTACTAAGAATCAAGGTAATTAGACAAAGTCAGCATGGCTTGTGAAGAGAAAGTTATATTTAACCAATTTATTGGAGTTCTTTGAAGGAATCACATGTGCTGTGGATAAAAGGAAGCCTGTGGACATACTATCCTTAGATTTCCAGAAAGTGTCACATAAAAAGTAGTGCACAAAGTAAGAACTTGTAGTATAGGTGGTAACATTTTAGCATGAAGACAAGATTAGCCAGCTGACAGAAAACAGAGATTACGCACAAATTTTTTTTTCTGGTTTTCAGAGTATGTTGAATGGGGTCCCACAGGAGTGTGTGCTGGGGCTTCACAATTCATAGCAATGATTTGGATGAGGAGAATGAAGGCATGGTGTATAAAGAGATAATAGATTTAGAATCCCTACAGTGTGGAAACAGGCCCTTCAGCCCAACAAGTCCACACTGAACCTTGGAGCATCCCACCCACAGCTGTCCCCTTGTAACCCACCTAAGCTACACACCCCTGAACACTGTGGGAAATTTAGCATGGCCAAGCCACCTAACCTGCACATCTTTTGGATTGTGGGAGGAAACCAGAGCACCTGGAGGAAACCCACACAGACGCAGGGAGAATGTGCAAACTCCACACAGACAGTCACCCAAGGCTGGAATTGAACCTGGGTCCCTGGTGCTGTGAGGCAGTAGTGCTAACCACTGAGCCACCGTGCCACCCCATAATAGGTACTGCAGATGCTGGAAAATCCGAGATAACAAGGTGTGGAGCTGGATGAACACAGCAGGCCAAGCAGCATCATAGGAGCAGGAAAGCTTGACGTTTCGGGCCTAGACCCCG
>JAHRHZ010000266.1:22367461-22411775 GCA_024137785.1 Ginglymostoma cirratum
TGTTCATCCAGCTCTACACCTTGTTATCTCAGATTCTCCGGCATCTGCAGTTCGTACTATCACCCAAAGGACAATATTCTGAAAGTGGGCAATGTCAAATTTGGTGATATCTGGTGTGACTGAGAGTTCACAGCCAGGACTAACCCAGATCAAAGGGACACACAAGGGGAAAAAACACCAGTCTCATGTTCCATATCACTGAAACAGATGGAGCTGCTATCCTGGGGTTGAGTGGTTTGTGAAGATTTCCAAAACCATACTGCAATCCAAAATGAACAGTTTAAACAAGAGAATAAAATTTCTGACCTGGGAAGACTGACCGCTGGCAGGATATAATGGGACAAAGGAGTATAAGGAGAGGAGAACCCAAAAGTGTGTGTTTGAGAGAAAGAAAGAGGTCCTGAACCTCAGGTTAAAATTTCAACACCAAGTATTTCAAATAGAAGTGCTGAGAAATAGAAAAGAATGATTGTGCTGAGTCTATACAGTAAGCTAGTGAATTGCCAGCTATCAGCTGGATTTTCTGCTCCACGGTTTTGAAGGTAGGACAGGTAAAATCCACTGGATGGCTCTCCCACCACTTCCCTGCCCAAACTGGCTAGTCTGACATTTTACAGACAGCCACCAGACACCTTACCTGTCCTTGGACCTTTAGATGGCCATTAATTGGCTGACCATCGCTGGTATTTTGACCATGGCAACCACACCGTATGAAAGTTCCACCGGCTTTAGCTTGAGTCAGGGAAGATGGAGATCTCCTTTCTGGGCTCACATTGAAGCCTTCCTCTACAAAGGTCATTCCCCTGTAACCAGCCCATTCTGACCCAGCCGCCCAGTCACTTCCCTCACCTATGGTTCTGAAACACGCCAACCCCAGTCTTAACCCTCATCATGGGGGGAACTGTCTGTATTTTCAGCAGTGACCACCACTTCCAATGACACTGAGGAGATAACAGAGCAGCCGGCCAATCTGAAATAAGGTCAGACGCCTTGCCTGAAAGCAATCAACACTGGTCCCAGCATTAATTGCCATGGGGTAGCTGTCGGGTTTGTGAGTGTGCCAGCTGATGTTTTTGCAGAGTGGCAGAGCTGGGGCCGAGAGTCATGGTGCCCCATAAATGCCATCCCTACTGCAGTCAGAAAATAATTTACTGGAGACCAGTAACAAACTGAGAGAAATGCTGGAGCATTTCCTGCTCCTCTGATGCTGTCTGACCTGCTGTGTTCCTCCATCTCCACTCTGTATTGACTCTGACTGCAGCATCTACAGTTCTTGCTATCTCCTTTTTGCAAATCAAGTCAGTTGCTTCATCCTAGATAGTGTCAGATTTCTTGAGTGTTGTTGGAGCTGCAATCTTCCAGCTAAGTTGGGAGTATTCCATCACACTCCTGACTTTTGTCATGTAGATGGTGGACAGGTTTTGGGGAGATTTCCTCAAGTGTGAGTATTATAAAGGAGTGGTGAGGTAATTAATGCGATTATATTTTAACATGTGTTTCAAAATCTTTAAACTTGTGATATATATGAATAGTTTGTTTTATTGTGTCTGATCTTTTTTTGAATAATAAACTTATGTTCTATTTTTAATCTGAATTTGCAGAATTGCATGCTAGTGTTTCAGTGAAAGGCCAATTAAAACCAGAAAACAAAATAAATATGAGTCATCAAGCCAGATTTCAGTCTGGGATCTGACTTGTCCAATAATAACATCAATTGGGATCATAATATTTTAAGAGATCCAGGATGGTGTCAAGGAGCCTTAATGAAACTTGAGTTCATGGGAATCAAAGGGAAAACTCTCCAGTGGTTGGAGTCATACCTAATACAGAGGAAGATGGTGGTAATTGTTGGAGGTCAGCAATCTCAGCTCCAGGACATCTTGCAGGAATTCCTCAGGGTAGTGTCCATGGCTCAACCATCTTCACTTGCTTCATTAATGACCTTCATAAGGTTAGAAATGGGAATGTTTGCCAAGAAGTGCACAATGTTCAGCATTATTCATGACTCCTCAGATACCGAAGCGGTCCATGCTCAAATGCTAGAATATCCAGGTTTGGGCTGTCAAATGGCAAAAAAATTCTACCACACAAGTGCCAGGCAATGATTATCTCTGACAAGAGAGGGTCTGACCATCTTCACTTAGCATTCCAAGGAATTACAGTCACTGAAGCCTTCACTATCAACCTCTTGGCAGTTACTGTTGGCTAGAAACTAACTGCGCCAGTCATATAAAGCTGTGGCAGGTCAGAGGTTAGGTATTTTGTATGCATAGCACAGGTACAATGGGAAAAATGTCTTTCTTCTGTGCTGTGACACTTCTATGAGTCTTAGTAACTCACCACCTGACTCCCAGTCCAATATCAAAGAGACAGAAGTCATGAATGTGATGCAATACACTTCACTTGCCTGGATGTGTGCGGATCCTACAACATTCAGGAAGTTTAACACCATCCAGAATAGTACCCATGTTTGACACCCCATCCACCACCTTAAACATTTACTCGCTTTACCACTGATGCACAGTAGAAGCAGTATATTCCATCTACAAGAACACGGCAACCACTCATCCCAACTCTTTAGACAGCACCTCCCAAACACACGACCACTACCACCTCAAAGGTGAAGGGCAGCAGACACTTGGAAACACAAACACCTGCAAGTTGCCATCCAGACTTGGAAAGATCCTTCCCTGTCACTGAGTCAAAATCCTGGACTTTCCTTTCCTGAACCTTTATGGGTGTTCCAAATTTCCAAAGACTACAACAATTCAAGAAAGCAGCTCATCATCAGGGCAATTAAGAACAGACAATAAACAGAGATAACAAGGTGTGGAGCTGGATGAACACAGCAGGCCAAGCAGCATCATAGGAGCAGGAAGGCTTGACGTTTCGGGCCTAGACCCAAACAGTAGTCTTGACGTAGAGTTTCAACCCAAAACATTAACTTTGTTTTTTCCTTCACAGATGCTGCCAGACCTGCTGAGCTTTTCCAGCAACTTCTGTCTTTGTTCCTGATTTACGGCATCTGCAGTTCTTTTGGTTTTTACCCACAAAAGAATTTGGGTGAAAATGCAAAATCATTATATCTTTAATTAAAGAACATCAACTGACCATGTATAAAAGGAGCTATGTAATCATGAGGTCAGATCTACAGCCTATTGTCCTGTTTTCATATGCCTTGTAAATGATTACAGTTATAAACCCTGTTAATGCTCACTCATAAGAATGTGGAACCGAGGAGGATCAGTACTCAAATGATTATATCAACAGTTGTGAAGCAATCTGGATCCCACAAGTACCAGCCCAGACAAAAATAAACACAAGTGGGCAGTCAGGGAAAAGCATGATTCGAAGTGGTTATTGCCAACAAGGAACAGCAAGTGGAGATGACTACACAGTACACACAGCAACAGGACAAAGGGAGACCCAGACAATCACAGAGACCTGATGAGGAACAGCAACATATGACCATGATGCTTAAAAAGACGAGATAATTCTGGGGTAGCAATGCACAGCTGTTAGTGAGCAAACACTGCTGCTGGGAATATGCATCGGTAGTAGACAAATAAATTGCTGTAATTTCGTTGAAATGTTTAGAAATAATTGTTGGACAAAACAATATTATAAATGACTATGATTGTTGGAGGTGGGTTTGAGAAGGTAAAGTTACCATTTTTCTGCTCTCTCACTAGAGAGAGATAGCTGGTGGTTTAACCTGAGGGTCATTGCATCTCAGCTGAGGGGAGAGATTAAGAAAGAAAACCCTTTATGGCAACCTCAGCTAATGCAGGAATTGAACCCACATTGCTAGCATCACCCTATAATAGGTAGCAACTGTCCAGCAAACTGAGCTAACCAACCCAGTGTTAGGAGCAGGGCCAATTTGAACATTTATACTTCCATTTATACACCACTTTTAATGACCACTAAATCTCTCAAATGATTTTCAGCCGTTGAGGATTTGTTTTTAAAGTGAAGTTACTGCTGTAATGTGATAGTTAACTTGTACTCAGCATGCTCCCACAAGCAGCAATCTGATAATGACCAGACAATCTGCTTTTGAGATGTTCACTGAGGGATAAATAATGCCCAGTATTCCTGCAATAATATAGGGAAGCACTGTGTAGCACTATATTTCTAAATCAAATCTTTGATGGATCAGACTTTGTGTATCGTTGCATTTTTTTTATTTATTCATGGGAATTGGGCATGAAAAGCTGGTCCAACATGTGTCGCCCACACAGTAGTTAAGAGTCAATCACATTGCTCTGGGTCTGGAGTCATGTGCAGATCAGACCAGGTAAGACTAGCACGTAGGGGAGGTGATGGCCTAGCAGTATTATTGCTGAATTGTTAATCCAGAGACCCAGATAACATTCTGGGGACCTGGGTTCAACTCCTCCCATGGCAGATGGTGGAATTTGAATTCAATAAAAATCTGGAATTAAGAATCAAATGATGACTGTGAATCTATTGTCAATTGCTGGGGAAAAACCCATCTTATTCATTCATGTCCTTTAGTGAAGGAAACTACCCTCCTTACCTGGTCTGGCCTATGCGTGACTCCAGGCCCACAGCAATGTAGGTGACTTTTAACTGCCCTCTGGGCAATTAGGGATGGGCAATAAATGCTGCCTGGTCAGCGATGCCCTCATCCCGTGAATAAAGAAAGAGAAAAAAAATTTGCTTTCCTAAGGGACACTAGTGAGCCAGATGAGTTTTTACAACAATGGCTGCCATGAGGCTAGCCTTTCATTTTAAGTTTTTATTGGATTTATACTTCAACGCCCACCATGGCAGGTTTCAAATCCATGCACCAAGTACATTAGCCTAGGGTTTTAGTCCAGTGACTTTACCACTGTGTCACCACCTTCTCCTATCGTCTATGTCAGCTGGCATCATCTCTTCCTCCACCTTCTCTTCTTCCCTCTCCTCTACAGCAAAGGAATCACAGTTTACTTCCTCACTCACCCAGCCAGATCCCACCACCACACCACCTCCCCCCAACCTTAATGGCAAAACTTTGCAAAATGCCTCAGAGAGAAGTCATATATAAGGCTTCCAGCAGGCAGTAGAATAGGAGCCTGTTTAACTTATTCTGAAAGAGTAAGAACTGCTTCAGTTTCCCAGCAGTCCATTGCTCCAAATGGAGGCTTTCGGCTGGTGTCAATAATCAAGGCAGCAAGAATAGTCGATTGTCCAATGCAGTGTTGTCAGTCAGGACATTATGGATGCTTCCAGCTGTTATATTAGTTAGCTGGAGTATTATAAAATACATTATTTGAATAAAATGCTCTTAAGATAGGTTGTTTGTCAGCAAACTGTTGGCACCATAGTTCCTATAATTGAGGCCACATCTTTTTGGCTGCCACAGAACCTGTTGGAAAGACATCCTATGCATGAGTTAGTGCTCCTGGTCCTGTCACTCTGCGATTTCTCTCCAAGCCTATTTGAATTCAGTGCCTTAGGGTTGTCCAGGCACTGACCATTGAGTAAACTGTTCACGTTGACTGGCCAGTTCTAGCAGGACCTCCAAGAAAGCTTTGGGAGAATCTAGGGACATGTCTGTGACACATGTTGAATGGCTACTCCAAAACAAAATAGTCCCTTTAGAGGGGTACATTTCTGCTTCTCAAGTCAGAAATTCAGTGTCAAGTCTACGAATCCCACTGGTGAGATTGTAATAAGGCCCCTCAGTTAAAATAGCCCAGCCCTATTTTCTGGTCCATACGAATGAGCTTTACGCCCACCACATTACCTACAGCCAAAATCCAACCACAGTCAAAATCGAGGCCTATGATACCTTTGAGTATATTTATTTTTTGAATAATTTCAAACAATTAGTGATAGCTAGGCAATGTTTGCGGTACATGATTCAGTATTTAAATTTTAGTCAGTAGCCCTCTAGTGGCTGATTTGGAATAATTTGGAGGAATATTAAAATTGTTTTAGAGGACTCACTTATTATAATCAATCGTAGTTCTTAGAATGTTGTGCTCTTCTGAGACATGATTTTTGAAAATGAAGTTGCCTTTGTTTCCTTTGTATCTCCATTCACACAGGGACTAAGCTTGTAATTTGTTGATATTTTCCCAATAGTTTGGAGGTGCAGTCCAATGGAGATGAACAGCGAAGTTGTCATTTTAAGGTTGGGAAACACTGAAGGATGACCTTCCCAAACGCTCTGCAGTTTTCGGTCACACGGTTCCCTCACATTTGTTCTTTCAGTTTTTTAACCATTGACAACACAATTGACACAGCAGGACAGCAGGGCAGCAGGGCAGCACAGTGGCTCAGTGGTTAGCACTGTTGTCACACAGCACCAGGAATCTAGGTTCAATACCAGCTTCAGGTGACTGTCTCTGTGGAGTGTACATGTTCTCCCCATGTCTGCGTGGGTTTCCTCTGAGTGCTCTAGTTTTCCCCCCCAACAGTCCAAAGCTGTGCAGGTTAGATGGATTGGCCATGCTAAGTTGCCCAAAGTATCTTTTTTTTTCTATCCATTTGTGGGATGTGGGCATCACAAGTCCACTGATAGAGTCAAGGAGATGTAGAGCACGGAAACAGACCCTTCTGTCCAACTCATCCATGCTGACCAGTTATCCTAAATAAATCTAGTCACATTTGTTCCATTTCCTTCAAACCCTTCCTATTCATATAAATATTATAATTGTACCTGCCTCTGGCAGCTCATTCCATACACTCACTACTCTCTGCATGAAAACTTTGCCCTTTAAGTTTCTTTTATATCTTTCCCCCCTCTCCGTAAACCTATGTCCTCTAGTTTTGGACTCCCCTACCCTGGGGAAAAGACATTGTATATTTACCCTATCCATGCCCCTCATGATTTTATAAACCTCCATAAGGTCATTCTCAGCCTCCGATGCTCCAGGGAAAATAGCTAAAGCCTATTCAGCCTCTCCCTATAGCTCAAACCCTACAACCCTGTCAACATCCTTGTCTTTTCTGAACCCTTTCAAATTGATTGAAGAGGCATTCAATAATAGGGTGTGAAGTGGAGACTGTGTAATAGTGATCGGGGTTGGGTATCAGAGAGGTCAGTCGATTAGTTTTGGGGGTCAAGGAGCCCAATACTGGTAGGGAAGGAACAGATAGAGCACAGAGCTTAGTCCAAAGATATTCAGATGCGCAGCCACATTGTGAGAGGTTCTGATTTCCCACAAGCAGCGCTGTAAAGGCATTTACCTCAAGCATTTAGCCCTTCTTACTTCTTTCATCTGCCAGGTATAATGGGAAACCCGGCTGACATGAGGGAAAAACAGAATGGCTTTTAAAATGTAGGGAAACCACCTCATTATCGTATTAAAGTTGCCAGCCGCTGTCATTAGAGCAATTTGGTTGCCTATCCCTGGACCCATCTGTATTAGAACCCATTTGATGTGGGTTGGGTTCTTGTTTCAGAGTTTGTTAAATAGACCTAACCCCAAAACAACCAGTCTTGGAAAATACTGTTCAACCCATTCATTTCAGTTGCTTCATTCAATGAACTATATATTCTGCTGCGCTCAGACATGTTTCTTCTGCAGTTCATGGCCACAGATATTTTGAGAGAAACCCTCAAAGAGTGCCAGCACTTTCAGCAATCATTGGGAGAACTGTATTCCATAGAACACACCAGTATTTGCGGAAATGCCTGAGAATACAGCATTACAACATTTTCAGGGTTTGGAGTGTTGGTCTTCCATAAATAATTAATAGAAAACATTGAGTTAAGCGATTAGATTGCATCATAATAAATCATTCATGGCATTGTCAGGTCCTGTAGGAAGAAATAGCTCTTCCATGTATCTCTCCATGCAGGCTGTCTCATTCTAAAAAAGTATTTCATTTCGCAGCAGGCCCACAATTACAGAGCAGGCCTCACACACTTTCTATTGTTCAATTAGCGAATGTTGGTGTGCAGGACACTGGAGCAACAACTTGTGGCGCCACATAGGAGAGGGCGATAGGTTTCCTTCCCCCTTTCAGTTACTTTTTCCAATTTCTGAAAGGTTGCAAAGGGATACACAACAACAAAAGCTAAGAACTTGCATTTAACTAGCACCTTTCCCTACCTCAAGCTGTGCCAAAGTGATCAACAACCAAATAATTACCTTTTAGAAGTACAGTCTTTGTTCATTGTGAAGATCATAACAGCCATAAGATATATGAGCAAATTTGAGCACATTGAGTCTGCTCTGCCATTTGTTTCTCAAGTCCATTCTCCTGCCTTCTCCCTGTAGCCCTTGATCCCCTTACAAATCAAGGATCTATCTGTCTCTGTCTTAAATACACTCAATGACTTGGCCTCCACAGCCATCTGCGACAATAAGTTCCACAGATTCACCACCCTCTGGCTGTCTTCTCCACATCCACTCTAACCAGGCCTCTCAGCATACTGTAAATTTCAATCAGACCCTTTCATCCTTCTATACTCCATCAAGGAAAGGAGGAGAAACGTGTATGCAGTTACCCTTCACTGGAGTGAAGGAAGGGGAACGTGCATGCCATCATTCTGTGAACCCACCGCTACAAAGTCACTGCAAATCTTACTGTAGAGATGAGCATGTTAATGATTGTGGTAGGAAAATATTTAACATGTGGACTTGTTAGCTCATTGGTGACTTAAGTATTTTCTACATCCTGCTCCATCTATGCTTTATTTATGTCACGTCTGCACCTTCATTTTCCGTCACTTTCCACTAAAATTTTGTGAGTTTTATTTCCCTAGAGTAAAGAAACTGAATCATCTAGTCACATATTTGGTGGCATGTTCTGGTGTACCAGAACCAAATATTCTTTTACATGCATTTAAACTGAGTAAATAGGGCAGGATTGGTTCTGGTTGTTGTGGTATATTCTTTATATCATACAGGAGGAGTGGGATTTTTAAAACCAATTATTTACCCTTTTTTGTTGAGATTCTCCAAGACAGCAGAATATTTGTGACTTTTTTTTGCACAAAGAATGCAAAAACTATCACAGGAGTGCAAAACGAACAGTGGCCAAACCATGGAACCAAACAAGGGAAGTCAGCGATAGTATAACATGTAAGAAAAATGCATACAAATTAGGAAGAAAAAACAACAGACCTGAAGGTCAGGACCAGATTAGAAGTCAGCAAAGGAAGAAAAAGAGATTGATTAATAAGGGCAAAATAAAGTATGAGAGTAAGCTTGCAGGGAGCACAAAGAACTGGCTATAAAAATTTTTATCGATATGTAAAGAGAAAAAGATGGATGAAAAGTATTGTAAATCCTTTATAGTCAGAAATGGGGAAATTTATATGGTGAACAAAGAAATGGCTGACAAACTAAATGCATACTTTGTTTCAGTCTGTACAAAGGAGGATCCTTGTAACATGCCAGAAATGGTGGGGAACACAGGGTTTAGTGAAAGGGGTGAACTGAAGCAAACCTGTTTTAGTAAAAATACGGTGTTTGGAGAAATTGATGGGATTGAAGGCTGATAAACACCCACGGCTTAATAATCTACATCCCAGAGTATTTTAGAGAGTGGCCATAGAAATAGTGGGTGCATTGGTGGTCATCTTCCAAGATTCTTTAGACTCTGGAACAGTCCCTACAGATTGGAGGATAACTAATGTAACCGCACATTTTAAAACGGGAGAAAACAGGGAATTATAGATTGATGTCAGCAGTGGGGAAACTGCTGCAATCCATCATCAAGGATTTTATAGCAGAGCACTTAGAGAATTTCAAGGGAGTCAGGGGGCAGGCTTGCATTGTTAAAGGATAAATTGAAAAGTAAAATAAAAGAATTGTAATTAGCCAGTTCAATAACCGTTTCAATGATGAATACCAGGCTTTCATGAAATTCTTTGGCAGTGGTTTGTATTACAGATACATAACAGATCGTGCTTGAATTCTGAAGTCACCAGTCCATAGGGTTCTTTTCTCTGAACGTTCAACAAGTCAATAAATGAAAAATAAATAGGGAGAGTAAAATCAAAAAATCAGCTTCTAAAGCAAAACTGCTTCCTGCCCAAAACTCAATCAAAGCCAGTCAATTCATTGTTTTCTCTTTATTTTTCAACATTCTCTGTTATTGGCCAGCACCATTCCTTCATTGATTGGCCAATTCAACATACAACCAGCTGTCAGTCTTTGAGCATAACAACATCTTGGCACCAGTTCATCTACCATGTTCTTAGAGCAGTAATTAACTTTCAGTATCTTTCCAGACGAGGTCCCATCTGGCATTTGTTCTTTCCTTTTTTTTTAATGGAAACTGCTGTTCAAAATTCAAAGTTCAATTCTCAACTTCAACTCACAATTCCAAACCAAGAGTGAGAAAATGGTGATGGTCACAAAAGTATGAAAAGAGTATGTATAACACCAAATTTGGTACTAAATTGGTAATCTTACTCAGAAAATCCACAGATTGGTTGATATTAAGAAATGGAGTATATTACCTTCATACACCAGGACATCCACTCCTAAGACAGGTGCAAAACCCCTTTGCAGGCGGAATCATATTGACTCTAATAAATGTAAGCGAAACAGTGTTCTTCGTTCCATTATAAGATTTAAGCATTGCTGGAAGTATTGCCCTTATTGCCCTTATTTAACAGAGAAGCTGGTTCTGGGCCTTCTTTTCCAATTGCAGCAGTCTACATGATGAATTGTCACGCTATGTTAAGTCGCTGTGTAACTTAGCGGGCTAGTTGATGGTGATACTACTGACATGCTGCCCTTGTCATTGTTGGTGTTGGAGTTATGAGGTTTGTGGGTGAAATTGAAGAAGCTTGGGTGCAGTGTATCCTGTAGGTGGCACACAGAGCAGCAGCTTGGGTTTGACAGCGGTGAGTGCTTGGTTTAGTGGAAAGGGTGTCAATTAGTTTGTTTAGAATGTATTGAACCTCCTCAGTGTTGTTGCAGCGGCATACTCCAGATTTTCCCTTGTAGCATGGTAAACAGGGTTTTGAGGGTCAGGAGGTAAATTATTCACTTACAGAACAACTGACTCACTCTAGTAGTCAGGATATTTCTGATTATCCCCAAAATGTTGATGGTGAAAGATTCCAAGATGATAATATCATTGTATGTTAAAGAGATGGTTAGACTCCTTCTTCTTGAAGGTGATCTTTATCTGGCACTGATATGGTGCTAATGTTATTTGCCATTTATCAACCAATATTTCCACATTGTCCAGATCATGCTGCGTAGGAGAATGGACTTGCTTCAGTACTTCAGGGATTACAAATACTGCATAATCTTCAATGAACTTCCCAATTTCTGAAGAAAATAATATCATTGATGAAGTAGACAACTGGCCCCAAGGAAGTGGGCAGCAACATCCTTTGATTGAAGTGATTGGCCTCCAATATTTACAAACATCTTCCTTTATGTAAGTATGATTTCTCGAATCGATCCTTCAGGAATCAGTGGGCAAAATGATCTCTTTCTGTGCTGTAAAGACACTCTGTTCACTTGACTTCGATAGGGTCACAGCTGCCTTAAAGTCAAGGGATTTCACTTTTCCCTCCACGGTTCAGTTCTTCCATCCAAGTTTGGATTGAGGCTGCAATGAGTTTCAGAGTTTAGTGGTTCTGGCAGAACTGAGCACTGCTTATTGATGAGGAAGTGTCTTTTGAAGCACTGTTTATGACATTTTTTATCACTTTACTGATGTTTGAACAACTAACAAGGTACTATTTGTTCTACTTTGCGTGACAAGGCATACTGGGCAATTTCTTTTTAACTTTTTATTCTTCAATTGGATTAATTGTCACTTGCAAAGCTGGCATTCGTTGCTCGTTCCCAATTGTCCTTGGTCTGATTGACCCTTTAGGCCATTAGGATGTTTCAGAAGGCAATTAACAGTCAACCACATTGCTTTTGGTCTGGAATCACATGTAGATCAGACCGGGTAAGGAAGGCAGAGTACCTTCCCTAAAGGACAAGTCACACATTCCACATTTTCAGGTAAATGCCAGTGTTGAAGCTCAGCTAAGGATGCAGCTAGTTCTGTGGCATGCAGGTCACAGAGTCATAGAATCACACAGTGCAGAAAAGGTCCTTTGGCACATCAAGTCTGCACTGACATATTTAATAAGATTCTACCAATGCCCAGATAATGCTGGGACCCATAACCTGTCCAGTCCACTCAGCCGATTCTTGACGTCAAACCAACGAATCGAATTGACTGAAGACTGGATTCTGTGACAGTGGGGACTCCATTACACATGATGAATAAAATTGTTCTGTGTTTACATGCCCAAAATGGGATGTGTTCCTTTCTCCGGGACTAATCTCTTCAATTTGATGTGTTAAGAATGGTGTCAAAGGTGATTCCTGGGATCATGGGAAAATGTTGATGGCTCCTTTCCATTTGTGAGGGGCCTCATGCCTGTTTTAGCTATAAGGAACACCCGGGGGAAATGTCTGGCTCCATGTGTGCCCATAAAATATATCCTACTTCTATAATTTGTTCTCTAATTGGTATTTTGTCTTTCAATAACCTTATTTTTCACATTAGAATAAATCTTACTTTTAATTTTAGAAAAGTTAGAACTTAGAACCAATGCAAACCATAAATCAGCGTCCACATAACCAACCTGTGCTTAGTGTGTAACTGAGATAACAAGCATGGGGCTGGATGAACACAGCAGGTCAAGCAGCATCATAGGAGCAGGAAAACTTGACGTTTCGGGCCTAAACCCTTCATCAGAAATGGGGGAGGGGAAGAGGGTTCTGAAATAAATAGGGAGAGAGGGGGAGGCGGATAGAGGATGGATAGAGGAGAGGATAGGTGGAGAGGAGGCAGACAAGTCGAAGAGGTGGGGATGGAGCCAGTGAAGGTGAGTGTAGATAGGGGGGTAGGGAGGAGATAGGTCAGTCCAGGGAGGAGTAACTGCTGTTCATGAATAAATGCACTTACAGAATGTGTTACAGCCCTGTTTTGCATAAGATCACATATGTGCGTACCACTTTGAAAATATGGATTCCAGCTGTACTCTGTATCTTGGTAAAGTACTTAGGATTCCTTTCAGCTGCCCCAATGAACTGCCAGTTCAATGCCATTTACTTCTCTAATCAAATTTCTTCAAATGGGTGAATTTTGTCTGATGTAATTTGCTTCATTTAAGGCAGGATTTACTCATTTTGTTATCTTTTACTCAGGGAGTTCTTTGCCCAATAGGGATAAGGGGATTATATTTTGAATTGAACGTGGCTTAATGCCATGTTAACACATGAATAATGAGATCTACCTCAATCTCACAAAAAGCAGTGTTTCCTGGCAGCCTGCTTTTTCCACGACTTATTGCCAACACAAACACTATTGGTTCTTTCAGAGATCAAAAGGCTCAAATTCTGCTCATCAAAGTGATTAATTTGCATTTTTCTTCTTATTTGATTGAACAGTTTAACTAACTGCCAGTGGAATCTCCAAAACAGTGAGAATAGAAAATTCCGCACACTCAGGTATTGGCAACAAATTTACTGCTGATTTATCACAAAATAAGAATGTATCCATGCCTCCTGTCCATATTTAGGATTAATATATATCAAAGTGAAATTCATTCTGGTTTCAAGACAAGCTCCAGGGCATCAACGTACAACCGACCATAAAAGACGGAGGATGCCTGAATAAAATGAAAATGCAGCAGATGCTAAAAACCTGAAACAAACACAGAAAATGTGAGAGAAACTCAGCAGGTCTGGCTGCATATGTGGAAAGAGAATCAGAGTTACCATTTCGAGCCTGGCATGACACTTTTTCTGAAGAAGAATCTTACCAGACTAGAAATGTTAACTTGATTTCTCTCCACAGATGCTGCCAGACCAGCTGAGTTTCTCCAGCAGTTTCTGAGGATGTCCAGATAGTCAGAGGTACTATTATGTTATTTCCAGGCAATGTGTTGATAGTCCTCCATTTTGAAAGATTTTGCTTTCTTTTATCCACAACTCAATCAACAACTTTGCTTCCTTTCGACTGGTTTCTGTGGCTTCCTTTTGTCTGCGTTCTTCCAGTTGAGAACCCGGTATCGATTGATCCCCATTAGTACCTATGTCTTTAGCAGTCAAAGCCATGGACTCTAGAATGTCCTCCCTAAAACTCTCTGCCTCTCTCTTTCCTCCTTTAAGATATTCCATAAAACCTATTTCTTCAGCTAGTTTCTTTTTGTTACCTGCTCCGGAATCACCTTATTTGGCTTGGTGTCAAATTTTGCTCTATGATGTGTTGTAAATTGTCTTGGGGCATTTTATTATGTTAATGGAGCTGTGCAAATATGAGTTGTTGTTGTTTTATTGTTGTGTTATTGCATAGAATCCAGACCTGGCAGGCATTTTACCTTCAAGGTAGTTACATGACATGACATGACATGTGATACTGCACTGTACATCTACCGTATCCCCTTCACTCATGCTCTCAGTGCAATGTAGTGTTCAACCAGTCAGCTGTGTAAATGTAACGTACAACAACATCAGTAAGAGCAGAACCCAGCCTATCTGTAAGTCTGTGATATTATAAACAGTTCCTGTTGTTTATAAACTTCAAGACATCAGTCTCAGTAAGGACTTAGTCTTTGAGGCCGACGGTACATGAGCTAATGAATAGGACAACTTTCAGACTACATCATACTGGCTGTTGTGTTTGACCCAAAAAATCATGTCAGTTGCTGTCTGGATTGTCTATGCGTGGATTTGAACCTAGTTTGTTTATAGTGTTCTTTTTTCAATTGTTCATTGATCCATAAACACAACACAGATTCCTTCATCAACTCTGTTTTTGGTTTCCTCTCACACCTGCTTCCCTACAACTAACTCTAGGTATTAGGTTTTTAGCTAAAATATGGTCACAAAAAGTGAGTGGCAGAAAACTATTTGGGCTCAGTCAGGAAGAAGTTGACTTGCTGAAAATTTCTCTTTTGCAGAACTTTGGTGCATAAAAGCTAAAAGAAGTAAGGGCTCCCTAGCTCCCTGAAATATCAGATTCTGCACGCACTGAGATGGAAAGTTGATCTTCCCACCATTGGTTGGGTAGCAAGTTGAGACAGCAGCACAGTGGGCATGGAAACCTAAAGAAATAATACATTGGTGGGTAACATGTGAGGCTGTACAAAGGGTTGGTTGTGGAGTTGGAATAGCTATCCAATTACCTTACAGTCCTGAGGTAGCAACAAAATGTTCATCACTCTGACATAATAACAAAATCTGGTGAGCAGCAGAAGAGAACAGCATTTTCATCTCTAGTCAGATGCATGGAACTCATCTTAGAATGCACATTGTTAGCCAATGTTGAACACACTTTATCAGAAAGTGGTATCTACAAAGAATTGATTCAATGCATCAGTGGTCAATTGTGAACCTTTGAACAGGTAAGGCATAGCTTTAAATGCCAATTCACGCCATTGCATTATGATGGCAATGATCATAGCCCACTTGTGGAATCCCTCCACCAATTCTTTTTAATGTTATATAATAACTGAGTATGATTTTAAAGAGTTTAACTAACTGATTACTCAAAGGATTAATGATAGAACTGATCTCTATTTAGCTATATTTATCTTAAATTCTTTGAATGCTAATTAAAGGCAGTGTCATGCGTACAAAGATACAAACTGGCAAAGACCTCAGAACCAGTTCTGGCAACAAAATCCCATTCAAATTCATTAGCCTTTTTCCAAAACTATGAGTCAAAATTTGATATATTCAATTGTATATTGTATAAGTAAGAGGTGAATCTGGACACCTACACAATGACAGTGAAGTGGGTGGATTTGTTACAATTAGGACAACATTTTACCAAATTCACATTCAATTTGTTGTAGTAGGATTTGAACCCTTGACCCCAGAACATTAGACTGGGTCTCTGCAGCACTAGCTCACTGACATCATTGCTAGGTCACCACCTACTCAGAGCACAGCCACAGCCGCAGTTGCCAGACAACATTGCCAGAGCTTGATTCTCAGCCTGCTCATAGATCATAGAATCCCTACAGTGTGGAACAAGTCCACACTGACCCTCAGAGCTTCGCACCCAGACCCATCCCTCTATAACCCACTTAATCTACACATCCCTGAACACTATGGGCAACTTAGCAGGGCCAATCCACTTAGCCTGCACATCTTTGGACTGTGGGAGGAAACCAGAGTACCCGGAGGGAACCCACGCAGACACGGGGAGAATATGTAAACTCCACACAGACAGTCACCCGAGGGTAGAATCAAACCTGGGTCCCTGGCTCTGTGAGGCAGTCCATTTCCTCCCTTATGTGTATAAATGTGTGCAAGAACATGACACATTTGGGTCTGTTCTATAAACTGTTAAATAATGGTGGACACTCTATTCCTAGAAATGGAAACAGAGAGATCAAGGAAGGGTGGGAAGATGGACTAGGTGAAGGTGAGACAAATGGTAAGCAAAGTTGAATAACTTTTCCAATTCCAGACAAGGGCAGAAATCAATGACATCTTCGATGTGCCAAAGAAAGAGTTGTGGGTGGGAACCCGAGAAGGACTGGAACAAGGAATATTCCTCTTATGTGACAAAGTGATAGGTAGAACTAGAACCCAAGAGGGTACCAATAGTCACATCTTTGACCTGGAAAAAGTCTGATAAGTTAATGAACAAGTTGTTCAAAGTGAGAAGAAGCTTAGCCAGGCATAGGAGGCTGGTGGTAGATGGAGCCTGTTCAGGCCTCTTTTCAAAGGAGAAACAGAGAGCCTTCACACTTTCCTGATAGAGCATGGCTCTGTAGAGGGATTGCACGTCCAACATGAAGAGGAGGCAGCTAGGGCCAGAAAACTGGAAATTGTGACACTGGTCTTAAGCGTAAGAAGAATCATGAGTGTAAGTGGAAAGAGATTGAGCAAGAGGCAAAAAGCAGTGAAAATCAGAAGAAATAAAGTCAATGGGGAAGGAACAGACTAAGACAGTCTACCCAGACAGTCTTGTTTGTAGATTTTGGGAAAGATGTAGAAACTGGTTGCCCAGGGTTGAGGAACTAGGAACTGGGAAGTTGCTGAGGGGAGATTTTCAGAGGAGATGAGGTTAGTAACGGTCCTGGCAGCAACAGCTTGGTGTTCTGCGGTGGGGTCATGAACCAGGGGAAGATGGAAAATGTCAGAAAGTTGGCAATCAGCCTCTGCAAAAAAGAGGGCGACTCACCAGATGACAACTGCACCCTCTTTATCAGCAGGTTTAATAACAAAGTCAGAGTTAGGCCTGAGAGAGCAGAGTTCAGACAGAGAGACCAATCCCTCTGTGACACACTGTTCCATTCCTCCATCACCCCTAACATGTTTTCACCTCATCCCTTCTGTGTAATCGAAGAATGTGGAATATTTGCCTGTTTACCTGCTGTCTCCTCACTGTCCAAGGCATTGAACACACCTTCCAGATGAAACTTCATTTCACCTGTACTTCTTACAAGCTAGTCTGCAGCATTCGCTGTTCACACTATGGCCCCATTTACGTTGGCGAGAAAAAACATGGGGTGGCTCTTTGTGGAATGCATCGGTTCAGTCTATGAGAACGATCCCGACTTGCTTTTGCTCCTATGATGCTGCTTGGCCTGCTGTGTTCATCCAGCTCCACACCTTGTTATCTCGGATTCTCCAGCATCTGCAGTTCTTATTACCTTTGCTTTTGCTCCTGCTCCGCCTCTGTCCACAGCACTATTTTCCAGCCCCTTTTTAGTTCTAAAGCGTAGTTATATTGAACTCAAAACATTAATTTAGTCTCTCTCTCTGCAGATTCTTCCCAAAACTGTTGCTTTTCTCCAGTGTTCTCTGTGTTTATTTTAGATCTCCAACATCTGCAATATTTTGTGCTTATTTGACAGTTTTGTGGTGGAATGATAGTGTGAACAATACATTATTCACAGACACTACAGGGGCACTCCCGGGTTGTGCCAAATGTGAGTCCTCCGTGGAAACAAAAAAAAATCAGTTCTGGATTTTTTTCTCAGACGATAAAAGGGTCAAATTGTCTAATCACAGCATATGGCCCCCTACCCAGGCATCTGCCATAAATCTGCCAGAACTGAGCAACAAAAAGGAGGCATATGGTGATAAAATTACCACAAAACTTTGCCTGATTAGTGTCCATTTTCTTTCTTTCTTTATTTATGGGTTGTGGTGACACTGGCAAGGCTAGCATTTGTTGGCTATCTCCAGTTGCCCTTGAACTGATTGGCTACCAAGGCCATTTAAGAGGGCAAATTAGAGTTAATCACATTGCTGTGGGTCTAGTGTCACATGTAGGCCAGACTAGTTTTGTAGGCTGGTTAAAAGAGTGTCTCACATGGTGGAATTCCTCACAGTGAAGGATTTTTCCCAACACGTGAAATGATGGCTTAATGTGAACATAGTAAATTAATACTTCATTGACAAATTAATTTTGCATGACTTAGCAAAATGCTGTTTTAACTATCTGCATGGCATGAGCAACATACAGCAAAGTCCAAATCGCAGGCCTGCTTCTGGAATGGACCAAATTGGGTTTGAATGGAAAATTGCTCATTTGAGCTACTGTTGCACATCACATCACTGGTGATTAAAGAGAAACATTTCCAGGCCTTAGGAAATTTTAGCCAAGTGCTAACATGTAGACCTCTGAGATTTCAAAAGGCAAATGTAAAACATCAAAGAAGAGGTGACCCTTTAGAAGTTTATAAAATAATAAGGTGTATAGACAGGGTAGGCGTCTTTTCCCTAGGGTGGACGATTCAAGACTAGGGAGCACATTTTTAAGGTGAGAGGAGGGAGATTTTAAAAAGATATCAAGGTCAAATTTTTTACACAGAGGGTGGTGCGCATGTGGAATGAACTTCCTGAGGAAGTGGTGGATGTGGGCACAATTACAACGTTTAAAAGATATTTAGATAAGTACATGAATCGGAAAAATTTGGACGGATATGGGCCAGGAGCAGGAAGGTGGGACTAATTTAGTTTGGGACTATGTTCAGCATGGGCTGGTTGGACCGAAGGGTCTGTTTCCACACTGTATGATTCTATGACTCTCCAACTTGGAGGCAATAAATAAGATTTTGAAATATAATTTTCTCAAAATCGATATATTTTGTAAAAGTATCTCAATATCATGTTTCATTGCAGGAACAATAGAATACTGGACACCCAAGATTTTCACATCCAAGGTTTGGGAAGCATTTAAACTCAAATTACCACTGGACAAGCCTTTCCATTGTTCGAGTGTTGAAGTGTTGAACCTCAAAAGTACTTGTGTGTTTTTGTTCATGAGTCAATGAAATTTAACATGCAGGTACAGCAAACAATTAAGAAAGCAAATAGTATGTTGGCTTTTATTACAAAATGATTTGAGTATAGAAGCAAAGATATCTTACTGCAAAATATATAGAGCCTTGTTGAGACCACGCCTACAGCATTGTGTACGTTTTTGATGACCTTACTTACAGAAAGTTTACCTGCCATAGACAGAGTGCTACTAAGGTTCACCAAATTAATTCCTGGGATGGAGGAATTGTTCCCTGGGAAAAAAAAACTAAACAGGCTGGACATTTATTCTCAGGAGTTTAGAAAAATGAGCGGTATTCTGATTCATACATACAAAATTCTTCCTTGGATCTACTGAGTAAGTACAAGAGGGATACTGGTTGGGGTATCTCAAACAAGGGCCACGACCTCAGAATATACAGCAGGCTGTTTAGGTCAGAGATGAGGAGGAATTTCATCATTCAGAAGGTGGTGAATCCTTGGAATTCTCTGTTCCTGAGGAATTAGGAGGCTCAGACACCGAATCTGTCCAACTATGAGATTGATAGATTGCAACATGTTAAAAATATCAAAGGATGGGGGAATAGTGAAGGAACATGGTATTGAAGTAAAAGATCAACCAATATCTCATTGAATGGTGGATGTTCATAGACTTGTTATGAAATAGAACTCTTTGCAAAGCTTCATTTTTGACACAGGAGAGTGACAGGAAAGATTGAAAAAAGTATTGTGCCACAATGTAAGCGAATAATACGAACAGCAGTCATGGCAAATCAGCCCACTCTGTCCAGTCGGCTAAGCGAGAATATTACATGGCAGAACATTACAACATTGAGACTATAATGGAGAATCATTGGTGCACTTGACAAAAACAACCTAGCAACGCCAGAAGATGATAGCAGTAATATTATCCACAAAGCAGTTATCTCAATATAAAGCTGTCAGCAATAACCATTGAGCACTTAACAGTTCCTTACTGTGGCACAGTGAGCATACAGATGTCCCTTTCAAACCTAAACCTTTTCCAAATCAACAAGATTTTTTCAGTTCTCCAATTCATGAATTGAGACAGATTATCTTAAATCGCAGAGCTAATAGAATAGTCATCCCAATTTGTTTAATGTAACTTAATGCTACTTGCTGACATTGGAGAACAATGAGAACTGCTAATGTGGCCCTGATTTAATCACAGCAACCGACAACCCTTTGATTTTATGGCACAATATCAGTAGAGCTGAACGTGATACTCAAATACTGCATTTGCCTGAAAACTACCTGTGGTTTTGTGAATAAATTACTTAAGCAAATTGTGCCCCATGATGATGACCGCCCAGAAAGATTTAACTTCAAAAAGTTGGCAAACAATAATTATCTGCAAAATCCTAGTCCTTAAGTGTTAGAAATTAAATAAAGTGCAATTAATCTAATGCATCTTCGGTGTAAACGAGGCAACTTCACACCATTATAGAGTAATTCAGTTCTCACGAAGTGATGTAATGGAAAAATGGAATTATAGATTAATCACAGCTTAGTCATCTTCAGGAACTTGGTTCCAATGTTCTAATTATGGTGCGGGCAATTATGCACTTATGTCATTGAGAGTGATATTGCTTTTTACGATGTCAAGGAATACTTATTCTGATAAGTCGCTCAATCACCTGACCATTCCTTAATAAGTATAATATTTCACAATGATTTCAAAGCACTGATGTTTATTCTTTGTTGATGTAGCCAAATTCAGCTTTGTGTATTGTGATTGCAAACTATATTGTTACATAAATATCATGCCATATGTTGGAGTGACTAACCATGTAAATGACTTGTCCTAACACTTATAGCTGAGCACAGGAATTAGGATCAGTATTGGTCTTTCAGCCATTCAATAAAGTCATGGCTAATTTCCATTTCAACTCCACCTTTCAATAACTGTTCTCCCATACTTTGAATCCCTTACTGTACAGACATCTGTCGATTCTTGTCTTGAATATACTCAACAATGAAACAGAGTGAGCCCTGTGGGGCTAAATGAAATAGCATGGTGTATTAAAAAATCTGCACCTCTTTTTCATTTTTTTTTGGCAGGCAAACAATGAAATTATTTTGTGATTTAGCAGCAAACAAACCACTAGGAAGGAAATGGATACTTGGCACCAGAACAGTGATATAGGTTCAGAGTTACTTTCACTTTGAATATCAATTTCTGTAAAAATCTGACCGAAGCAGCAGAATGAATGTAGTGGCACTAATACCAGAAACAAAAGAAGAATTGGGAGCAAAGCTAGGGTTTCATTTTGCCACCAGTTGAGTGTTTCATTTCTTGACTTGGCTTTGCGGGATCATGTTGATGGTTGCATGACTGGTACAGAATCTGTGCTCATTTTCCTGTTACTCCATTGCTGTCCTCTTGATCTCTGACTGTTTTACATAATTTCCTCATGACTATCATATTCTGTCTACACTGTGTGCCTGTGTAGGACCATGGGCAATCTAGGTCCTAAATTTCCTTGCAATCTTCAGCATTTGCCACAATCAGTAGTAACGGAATTGTACTCCAGTACAATCTGCAACATAAGGGGCTGGCATAATCCCTACGTGAGCATGACCATCAATCAGTGATCAACCCTGGTTCAATGGGCAGTGCAGAACCAGCACCAGTCAGACCCCTAAAAATGAGGAGTCAACCTTGTGAAGCTACCAAACAGGACTACTTGAATGCCAAACAGCATAAACAGCTAATGATAGACAGAGCTAAGCAATCCCACGTCCTAAGCTCTGCAGTCCTGCCACATACAATCATGAATGATGATGGACAATTAAACGACTCACTGAAGATGAGGGTCTATAAATATCACCATCTTCAACCAGGGGAGGGAAGACCCCAGCATATCCGTGAGAAAGACAAAGCTGAAGCATTTATTCAAACCTTCAGCCAGAAGTGCCACATGGACGATCCATCTCAGCTTCCTCTGAAGGTCCCAAACATCATGGATTCCAGTCTTCAGACAATTTGATTCACTGCACGTGATATCAAGAAATGGTTGAAGGCACTGGATACTACAAATGCTATGAAGACATTCTAGCAATAGTACTGAAGATTTGTGCTCTAGAATATCTCATGTACCTCGCCAAGTTGTTACAGTGCAGCAAGGACACTGGCGTCTAACAATATGAAAAAATGCCCAAGTGTATTCTGTACCCAAAAAGCAGGACAAATCCATTGACCATAACTTAAACTGAACTAATCATATCAATACTGTAGCTTTAAGAACAGGTCAGAGGCTAGGAATCCTGCAGTGATTAACTCACCTTCCAGTCACAGTCCCCAGAGCCAGTCCACCATCTACGAGGCACAAGTCAGGCGAGTGATGGAATACCCCCCAACTTGCCTGGATGAGTGCAGCTCCAACAGCACTCATGAAGCTTGACACCGTCCAGGGCAAAGCAGCACCCTTGATTGGCACAACATTAGCAATTGTTCACTCCCTCTCCCACTGACACTCACTAGCAGCAGTGTATACTATCTACAAGATGCACTGCAAAAAATTACCCAGGCTCCTTAGTCAGCATCTCTAAATCCAAACCTCTTCCATTTAGTTGGGCACGGCAGTGGATGCAGAGGAATGCCACCATCTGCAAGAACCCCTCCAAATCACTCACCATTTGACTTGGAAATATAATGTTCTTTCTTCAGTGGTACTGGGTCAAAGTCTGGACCTCCTTCCTTAAATGCATTGTGGGTATACTTACATCAAGTGGACTGCATTTGTTCAAAATGACAGTTCTTTACCATTTTCTCAAGGGCAACTAGGAATGGGTAATATGCAAAAAATTATGTTTAGCACTTTGGTACATTTAAATACATTTTTTGTTGATCTTTTTAATGGTGTACACCTTGTGACAATTATAGTTCCCTTGAGTTCATTTGGAGACCTTCGCTATTCACGTCCATGGATATTTCCGGGGATTAGCATCTCCTGCACAGAGCATAAGTTACAAACCAAAATATCTAGTGTTACAGCTTTCATAGTCATATCAGACTACTTGTCAGAGTGAAGTTGGAAGCTGAAGAGGGAAACCAACTTCATTGATTACTATAGGCTTCCGCTCTGTTGAATCACAGATATCCAAAGATCTCAAAAGGAAGGGCGTCCAGCAGCTACCCCTGTCCAAGGCTGAAATTGGGAATTTCTCCCAATGTCATTATGAAGATTTACAGACTCATCATGATGTCACAACTGCCCTGCACATGACAATTAATGTTGCAGTAGCCTCAATCTTCCTGCTTCCACATCCTTCCCACCACCCACAGCACCTCTGAATAATGTGTATTAGGAAGCCGTCATTGACACAAGGAAGACAGTCTTGAGGGTAGGAGCCAGACATGTGAGACTGTGTTGTTTTTCGCTTATGGGCAGTGCACAACTATGGTGCAGGCTATGGGAGTTAGTAGACGCCCTTGAGCATAGTGCAGCATGGGGAAAGAATATTGTAAGTGGTGCTTTAAGTTATGATAAAGGATGTACTGAAGCTAGGAAGAAATGACACCCATTCACTTACCTTGCAAGATCTAGTCAGTTCACTGAATTGTTGTAGGGAGCAGTTCTTCTGCCCTGAGAGTACGAGAGTGGTCGAAGGTGCCAAAATTCTGCCTCCGTGCAGGTGATTCCACTGGCTGCTCTATCAAACCTTGGGGCAGAGCTTTCCCAAGAGATTGCACCTCGTTTGCTCCATTTTATCTGGACAAGTATCAAGATCCTCCTCCAAGAAATTTACCATTTACTTCCATCTTTTTGCTTAGTCGATGCTGTTGTCTCCTTAATCATCGACCTGCTGTCAATGGAAAATATAGATGTCGTGGAGATCTATACAAGCAGGACTTTGAAAGAATGCACTCCAAGGTTTGACTAGAGGCTGAAGCCATTTTGTTTTATTCTGTCATTCCCCAGCATATGAAGAATTTACAAGCAACGCTTTACAATTCTGAACACAGGCAATCTTATTAAAGTGACCAATGAAACCTATGTGACCTGTGACATTCTGAACCAGACAGTCTGTGTTCTGAGTGCAATATCTAAGTAAGAATGGACATTCACACTTGTCTTTCTGTTTCCCCAGAGACAAAAGAGACATCGAATCTCAAAATGTGTTAAACATTTGAGAAATGGATCTCATTGACCTTTCACTGTATTATGATAGCCCCTCACCAAGCTAGAAATGATAAATATCTAAGTGTCAAACGAAAAACAAATGTGTGCGCAATACATAACCTTTCTTTGTGAAAAAAGATTTAGAACTTGTTCAAGTTCCAGCGCGAGAAAGCTATCTTCTTGTCTACTTTAAGAATAACAACAGATGCTTCACGCAGTCTGACAGTCCCACTGAGAGGCTATTGAATTGATTACAAGTCAATTAGGCAGAAAAGGTAATAAACTATATATTGTACTTTGAAAGTGGGAAAAGCACTCTCCCCAAACAGTTGAAATTTCTTGATCTCCTGAGAATCAATATCCTGGCAATTCAACTACAAGAAGCTTCACTATCTACTGAGAATCTACTGCTTTCAAGACCATCACTCCAGCCAAAGCATCAACTTATTTACAAATAACACATACCTCCCAGAAAAAAACGACTGAGGCAATTACACAACAACATGAACAAAAACAAAAGTTGCTGGGAAAAAGTCCCAGACCCAACTTCTTGACCCTTGAAGGGTAACCGGACATGAAACGTTAACTCTGATTTTTCTTCACAGACGCTGCCAGACTTGCTGAGCTTTTCCAGCAACTTCTGTTTTTGTTCCTGATTTACAGCATCCGCAGTTCTATCAGTTTTTATACACCATCATGATATTATTTTTGTTTTCCCATCTTTGTGTGAGGGATAGTGTGTGCAAGTTGAGTGAGTGAGGCCTTATATTTTGACACCTCTATGGTGAGTTTGGGGTCACAAATAACCTTTTCTAATTCAAGGTTCACAAAAAAATCTTCCTGCTGGATTAATGTAAATTTGGACAATCTCTTTGAAGATAGAAAACACAATCCTCACATACAAGATACAGTGACCATGGCCAGGAAGAAAACGCAGAAATTCTGACCAGGCTTGCTCATTCTTGGGACTTTGACATTTTCAGGGGATGTTAGTATTTAGTGCTGTACCTCGATATACTCATGAGAATTTGGCCGTACATTGTCTTCTCAGATCACTGCAAGCCATGGTCCTGTCATAGTAATTGTACAAAAGCAAAATACTGCAAATGCTCGAAATCTGAAACAAACACAGGGAATGCTGGGGAAGCCCATCTATGGAGAGAGAAACAGTTAACATTTCATATCCAGTATGACTTCAGAACAGCTTCTGTTCTGAAGAAGAATCATCCAATACATGAAAAGTTAACTCTGTTTCTCTCTCCATAACAATTATACACACAGTTCAGTTGTATTTCCAGTCAATGGTGAACCCTAGGATAGTGATGTTGGCAACCTGGATGACGGTAATATCATTAAATGTTAAGGTTAGATGCAAAACCCCATATGTAAACAGTCCCAACTCTGATCTTATTATAGGAAGGTAATTAATGAAACCATTGAAAGTGGTCGGGTCTGGGACCTGAGGAACTCCTGCAGCATTATTCTGGGACTGAAATAATTGGTCTTCAATAACCACACACATCTTCCATTGGGCTAGGAATAATTCCAGTCCTTGTCAAGTCTCACTCTGGATCATGTTAAATTCAGTTATACCTGGGCTCAATCTGTAAAATGCATTAACGTAGTTACATCAATATTGTACTCATGTTTACAGTGGTTCAGCTCTTACTCTTGTTTTATATGAATCCTGCCAGTGCTCACATCAGTTTATAAGAACTACTTTTCACCAGCCTGTTTGTACATGTTATGACACACCTCCAGGGCAAGTGGAACTTGAACTCAGGCTTTCCTGACACAAAGTGGAGACGCAGCCACTCCACCACAACATTCCCTCTGCTTTCACTTCATACGCCAATTAAATTGCTTTGGATGTTGATGTGCAACCCCCTCTACTGGTGAGTTGTATATCTTTTAGCACAACGCCAATAAGAAACTGAGCTGTGCAAGAAATTCAAAGGCCTGACCTTTGTACTCTTCTGTATCTGTGAGTACTAATCATTCCCAAAATGACTTTTTTTGTTGTAACGCAGGAGCGGAAATGGTCAGCAAGCAAATCAATTGCCAAATTAAAGATGTCAAAAATTTACATTTTTGTAGCACCTTTAAGGTAAAACAACATGAGAAGTAGCTGAATAGCTGCAAGTCAAAAATTAAGGGATAGGCACTGAAGTGATGACCATTAAATTACCAAATGCAATTCCCTGTTATAGCGGGGACATACAATATGTGAAGGAAAATCAACACTGAGCAGCGCAGCAACAAATTACAAGAGTGCAGTAATAAACTTGCAGAATGTGTATTGAACTGGCAAATAACTTGCAATAGAGGTAAGTGTGAATTGCTATATGTTGGTGGAAAAAAATAAGGAGATGACATGTTACTTTGAAGGTAGGAATCTAAAAACCTATGTTGTATAAGGAGTTAATGTTCATGTTCCTTTGAGCTCTACCCAATCTAGATATGTCACATAGTCTTTCAGTTCTGTGCAAGTACTCAAAAGGAGCAGATGCATTCTACAGCTCTCAAGAGTTGTTTGTAATTATGCCTTGCAATTTAATATAAACTGTCTCTATTGCTATCATGCAACAAACTACCTTGTTATGTAAGACAAGCGCCTCTTCTGTTTAGACTCACCAGCGGTCTATCCTCTACCACTGACAATTAGCCAGGCCCTAGACACAGCAGAGAGGAAGGAGGACTATTGGCAGTGAGGTATCCAAACAAACTGCCTCATGTTGATGGAAGGGGTATCTGAAATTGTGATATGAGAGAAGAGCAAAGAGATGTGGAAATATATGTAGATAAATAACTAAAAGTAGTTAGGTCAATCGAGCCATAGCAAAAGTAAACCAAACACTAGGGTTTAATTGAAAAACAGGGAATTTATGTTATAATTATATAGAATCTTGGGAGTTACCTGTACAACATATTACAAAAAGGATTATAGAGGTACAGGAAAGAATGAAAAAGTGATTTATATTGATGCCAGAACTGTGATGTTATAGCTACTATAGAAGGGTGAACACCCTGGAAAGACAAGGCTGAGGGGTAATAAAAATTAAAATTATGAAAGGTTTGACTGAAGCATAGAGGCAGAATTTTAATTGTGGCATGCCTTTCCCAACAGTGCAACAGGAAGTGGAAACCACCTCTACCCTGTTGCTTTTTACTGGTTCCCATGAAACTCTAAATAAAATGTAAAATGCCAGCGTATTCATGGGAGACACATGAGATCACATAGCAGGGGAAATTATTTACCGCAAAAATAAGACTGATTAAAAGTGCAAAGTTGAAGCAAGTGTTTTTCAAATTCAAATATTACACGTAAGTATTTCATATTGTATTGGTTTCACTTTATTCACGTGTGCATCATGATTTGCTGAAACTAGATTAATCAGAGAATTAAATGTACTGGCACATGGTTGGCATGCATTGATGGTTACGGGGAAGTTAATGTTATTTCTCTATGGTGGAAAAAATGTTGAGAATGCGTTTTTTGGGTCCACTCTTTATTGAATGTTGGTGTTTGGGTTCAGTGTTGTACTCATCAGTCTGTGGAACATGATTGAACTTGTAGGTTTAACTGGCCTTCCCTTCCACGCATTGTAAAGAACGTTGCCTGAGCTTGCTCTCTGCAGGGATAACAGAAATGTTGTAGGGGAATGTGAAGCCCTTTAAAGACTCTGCCAGCCAACACTCTGAAATAGACCCATATGTAGACAGTACTGACCCTACACCTGAACATCTTCATTTTCTTACCATGGCTGACTGTGTCCAGCACTCGTCACAAAACCAATCTCTTTTTGTTTCGAATTCTACGTCTCCATGTATCCCTGATAGCCCTTGATTCCCCTGCCTAGAAGAATCCATCCACCTCTAAATTAAAAATAATCAATGAGCCTACTTCCACCACCTTCTAAGGCAGAGAGGTTCAAAGTCACACAGCCTCTGAGGGAAAACAAATTCTCCTCATCTCTGTCCTTATTGTTCTTTGTTTAAATTATACTCTTTTTAAAATTATTTTTGCCAAAGTGAACTTCACTTTTACCCATATTAGACTCCATCTGCCAGATGTTTGCACACTCACCCAATCTATCTGTGTCCATCAGCAACCTCTTTACATCTTCTTTTATTCTTACAGAAACAAAGATACCAGACATCGTCACATTGGATCATTCATTACGAGTAAAAGAAGACAAATGGAAATCGAAATTCCTTCAAATGCTGTTGGCAATTTTAGGTGATAATGATAAATGTGATACACGACTTGCAATAAACTAGATGCATTAAAACCCCCATCATTTTTAAGATAACAAAATAGAATCAATTGGTTCTACATTGATTGCGACAATTCCTTTTTTAAAAATTAACATTTTTACATATTTTGGAGTGAAGCAGATTTTACTGAACAAAATAAAGCAAAATAAAATAAATAAAATATATATCCTCTTCTCAAGTTGCAACATGATGATAACATTGTTATTGATTACATTTCACATTTCTTATTAATCGACGCTTCGGCCTATGGCCTAAAATAAAAATATGCAGTCTGACTGGGCCTCAAAATCATCTCAAAAGAATGTTCTAAGTAACTCCAAATGAAATTAAATCATCAGTCAAAACGGCAGAATTGGCAAAAAAAAATTATGAGCTAATCATAGATAACAAGGTGTAGAGCTGGATGAACACAGCAGGCCAAGCAGCATCAGAGGTCTAGACCTTTCTTCAGTCTAGGCCCAAAATGTCAGCCTTCCTGCTCCTGTGATGCTGCTTGGCCTGCTGTGTTCATCCAGTTCTACACCTTGTTATCTCAGATTCTCCAGCATCTGCAGTTCCTACTGTCTCTGAGCTAATCATAGTTTCTTTACAACAGATTTTTTAATCAAGATTGTTTTAAAAGTTCTTTCATGGGACCAAAAATATATCTATAGATTTACATTTTTTTAAAATTCATTTACAGGGTGTGGCATCGCTGGCTGTGTCAGCACTTTTTGTTCTTCCCTAGTTGCCCTTGAGAAGGTAGTGGTAAGCTGCTTCCTTGAAATGCTGCAGTCCCTATGCAGTAGGGAGACCCACAATGCTGTTAGGGAGGGATCTGCAGATACACATTTTTAGGATACTGTACCAGATGGAGTGGCTGCACAAAAAAATACTGCCAGGACTTGGACAACATTTAAGCTCTTCACCTTTGAGCTTTGCCCTTGCAGATTGTGTTGTAATATAAATAGCAAATTAATGATCCGCATTGTTGAAAATATAGTGTGCATTTGATAGCCAGAATAACTCACATCTTCTTCTGTTAAAATAGATGCACCGCCTGTGAATTGTGCATATTTTGTAGGGATGAGAACTTACATTTTCTGTTGTTTGTACTCTGGTGAAATGTTGGCCTCAGTTGCTGCACTGATGGCAGTAATCAGGTTATTTTTGTTTACATTGCCCCACCTCCCACCCCAAGCAATTTAGCATTCAAGGAGAATAATTATCTACCAAGCTCCTTCATATATTTGGAGATGGGGTAAGACAGAAGAGCAATACAGTCAGATGAAAAAGCCCATGACCACTTTCTCCCATCTCATACTCAACTGCTTACTCATGTCCATTTATTTTTCCAAAAGCATTACCACAGAGGTGAAAATATAACTCTTGGCTTTTCCAGGGAAGATGTTATCCTTCTTATGGGTTTAAAAAAACCACAATGTGAAAATGTGAATGCAGTTACAAAATGTGGCAGGGGGTCATGATGCTCGATGAACTTGCATTGTTTGTTGACTTGTAGGTAGTGCACAAGCCTTATGCTGGCTGCTCATTATCATGGTAATAATGTGCTAACCATCATTATTGCTGTAGCTGTAGGCCTCATCAGGGAGTCCAAGTTCATGTCAGGCTAGCATCACTTAAAACTAACCTCTGTTACTTAAAGCCAACTCTTATCTCTTAAAGGATGGTGTATTCGGACTGCAGCAGGAGATGCAATGAGTTACAGAATGGCATTTGAGCAGGAAGGAGATTAGAAATGCAGCGAAATGGGAGGGAACTATTTCCAATGTTCTCTGGTGCAGCACTGGAGGACTTGGTATAGGAGGTGCACAGAGGGAGAGAGGCCCTCTACCTACAGATGTCTGCAATAAATTGTGGTGCCCACATATTATGAAGGAATTTTACTGGCTTTGTTTCTTCTCTATAACTCTACCCTTGTACGCTTTACACAGACATTAGCCCCTCAGAAAATGTTTTATTATTAATATATCCAAGCTACACTCAGTAAATTCATAAGAACATAAGAACTAGGAGCAGAAGTAGGCCATCCAGCCCTTCGAGCCTGCTCCACCATTCAATAAGATCATGGCTGATCTTTTCGTGGATTCAGATCCACTTACCCGCACTCTCACTGTATCCCTTAATTCCTTTACTGTTAAAAAAAAATCTATCTTAGCTTTAAAAACGTTTACTGAAGTAGCGTCAACTACTTCACTGGGCAAGGAATTCCATAGATTAACAACACTCTGGGTGAAGAAGTTCCTCCTCAATTCAGTCCTAAATTTGCTCCCTCTAATCCTGATGCTATGCCCTCTTGTCCCAGCTTCACCTGCCAGTGGGAACATCCTCTCTACTTCTATCTTTTCCCTTCATAATTTTATATGTTTCTATAAGATCCTCCCTCAATCTTCTGAATTCCAATGAATATAATCCCAATCTACTCAGCGTCTCCTCATAAACCAACCCTTCAACTCTGGAATCAACCTAGTAAACCTCCTCTGCACCCCCTCAAGTGCCAGTACATCCTTTCTCAAGTAAGGAGATCAAAACTGCACACAGTACTCCAGGTATGGCCTCACCAGCACCTTGTACAGCTGCAACATAACCTCTCTGCTTTTAAACTCAATCCCTTTAGCAATGAAGGACAAAATTCCATTTGCCTTCCTAATTACTTGTTGTACCTGCAGACCAACCTTCTGTGATTCATGCACAAGGACACCCAGGTCCCTCTGCATAGCAGCATACTGCAACTTTTTACCATTCAAGTAATAGTCCTTTTTACTATTACTCCTACCAAAATGTACAACTTCACACTTATTTACATTGTATTCCATCTGCCAGACCTTTGCCCACTCACTCAATGTATCTATGTTCCTCTGCAAAGTTTCACAGTCCTCTGCACACTTTGTTCTGCCACTCATCTTAGTGTCATTTGCAAACTTTGACTCCCTACACGTGGTCCCCAACTCCAAATCATCAATATAAATTGTAAATAATTGCGGTCCCAACACCGATCCCTGAGACACACCACTAGTCACTGATTGCCAGCCAGAATAGCACTCATTTATCCCCACTCTTTGCTTCCTGTTAGTCAACCAATCCTCTATCCATGCTAATACTTTACCCCTAATGCCATGCATCCTTATCTTACGCAGCAGTCTCTTGTGCGGCACCTTGTTGAAGGCCTTTTGGAAATCCGGGTACATCACATCCACTTTGTCCACCTTGCTCGTAATGTGTTCATAGAATTCCAAAAGATTTGTCAAGCGTGACCTGCCCTTCACGAACCCATGCTGCGTCTGTCCAACGGGACAATTTCTATTGCGATGCCTTGTTATTTCTTCCTTGATAATAGACTCAAGCATCTTCCCCACTACAGAGGTTGAGCTAACCGGTCTATAATTCCCCATCTTTTGTCTACCTCCCTTTTTAAACAGTGGCGTCACATTTGCTGTTTTCCAATCTGCTGGGACTGCCCCAGAGTCCAGCGAATTTTGGAAAATTACAGCCAGTGCACCTGATATCTCTCCCACCATCTCTTTTAGTACCCTGGGATGCATTCCATCAGGGCCAGGAGACTTATCAATCCTTAGCTCCATTAGCTTGCCCAACACTACCTTTTCCGTAATAATGATTGTTTCCAGGTCCTCACCTACCTTCGTCTCTTTGTCAATTACTGGCATGTTATTAGTGTCCTCCACTGTGAAGACCGATACAAAATACCTGTTCAATGCCTCGGCCATTTCATCATACCCATAACTAAATTCCCCTTCTCATCCTCTAAAGGCCAACGTTTACTTTAGCCACTCTTTTTCATTTTATATATTTATAGAAACTTTTGCTATCTGTCTTTATATTCTGTGCTAGTTTTTTCTCATGTGCTATCTTACTTTTCTTTAAAGCTCTTTTTGTGGCTTTCTGTTGACCTTTAAAGTTTTCCCAATCTTCCAGTTTCATGCTGTTTTTGGCCACTTTGTATGCCTTCTCTTTCAATTTCATAGCCTCCCTTATTCCCTTAGACTCCCATGGCAGATTACCCCTTTTCTTACAGTCCTTCCTTTTTACTGGAATATACTTTTGCTGAGCACTTTGAAAAATTGCTTTGAAAGTCCTCCACTGCTCACCAACTGTCCCACCATAAAATCTTTGTTTCCACTCTACTTTAGCCAAGTCCTCCCTCATTCTTTTGTAGTCCCCCTTGTTCAAGCACAGGACCCTGATATTGGATTTTATCTTCACACTCTCCATCTGTATTCTAAATTCAACCACACTGTGATCACTCCTTCCAAGAGAATCCCTAACTATGAGGTCATTAATTAGTCCTGTCTCATTACACAGGACCAGGTCTAGGATAGCTTGCTTCCTCGTCGGTTCCATTACATACTGTACAAGAAAACTATCATGGATACACTCAACGAACGCCTCCTCAAGGCTACCCTGACCGAGCTGGTTCGACCAATTTCACAAATATTTACAGGTATTTGCAAAAATATATGGCTTGGTCTGGAGTTGCATGATTTGGAAGCAGACGAAAAAGTCTGAAGACCTTGTTTGAATTCCTGGCAGACAGCTTCACAGTGACTTTTGGCTGGCATCTAAATCTAAATATACTAATAGTTCTGTATGATGGAGTGCTAGGGTGGAAAAAAACCCTGACTAGCCAAACTCACTCAGCTTTAGCACTTGCATCAGCAATTCCCTGACATCTTTGATCCCACTGCTTGTAGTCGAAAAGAAAGTAGAGTTATGTGTCCAGGTATCTGCTTATTGACCTAAACTGATTTTGCACCACTGGCCCAGACAAACTTTATTCCAGTAGCACCAGAATTGTATTTCGCAACCCAGGGAAGATCACATGATGTATTCCAACATTTTATTTGTTTTCCTACATTGTCTTTAACTAAGTTAAGTTGTATCTCTCATGCCACCCCCTCACCATCCTCAAAAACCTTGGTTCTCCACTTGCCTCCTTTTACTTTAAGAACTTCCTCAAATGCCACTTCATCACCTCCCACATCCCTTCCAGATAGCTCCCACTTTGACTGGCAATCCATTTTTTTTGGCTGATTTCACTGCTGTGAAGCACTTTGGAATGTCTTTCTACATTCTGGTGCTACATCAATGTAAGTTGTTGTTAACAATATTTTGCACCAGAGGCCAGTGTGTTTTTCAAGTGAGGAGGTCTGTCACAAACAAAAGGTATGTCCTCAAAGTGGTCCATGAAGAGTATCGTTCAATTAGACCCCTTTCAATTTTCAAGCCTATGAATTTAAAAGTAAATCAGCAGCATAAATGTATGCTTGAAACAAGATAAAAGGTTAGTTTCTTATTCAACTATCACTGGAAATTATTTAGGATAAAAAGTGATAACGTTATGAACAAAAATTACAGATACAAAGATTTAAGATAAGCAAGTGTAAAGATTAAAGCAAGATCAATCTCTAAGATTGTTGAAAGCCCACTACTCGTTTGAAGATTCTCCTTCCAAAGGGAAGATGTTGAAAACTTGAAGTCAGAATTCAGCAGCTGCAATGACTTCTGTAGTTGAATAGTTGGAGGTTAATTTTGTAAGTGGATTCAAAAGGCAGAACCATTGCAGAGAGTAAGGAAATGACCCTTCTCTTCATAGGTTTGTGAGACTTGAAAACTGCCTGGAATCCTTCTCAGCAGAACAGAGAGGCTTCCTGGGGACATTATTTTTCTGCAATTCTGAGTGATAGAGAGAAAAACCCAACTCTCACATGCTGTTCACAGATAGTTCAACGGGTGCTGTGGTTAAGGCTGTCTTCACGTATCCTCCAGAGATCTCTTCACACTGAGTGGCTATGTCAGCCAATTTTTAATCAAAATCAAACAGAATGTTAGCTTGGATAAATCATTGTTCCACAAAGCAAAGTCAATTATCCTGAAATTCCCTGCAGTATCCTTCCAATCTCCTGTTCAACACTACAGAAGCCTTTGAGTCTTCGCATATTTTAAGGTTTCAATAGAGAGTCCTGGCATTCATCGAATTATTTACTGACCTTTTGTGATTGACTGTTAAGTCTGCTTTCGACTGCACTGTATCAACAAGAGCAATCATGTACTTCTGGGAGCCACCTTGTAAGTTCTTGTGTAAATTTTAAAGGCAGCATTGCCTTGTTTACAAATACACAACTATGACAAATCTCTGACATTTGGAAGAAAAATCTGCACTGGAATCAAGGGGTAAGGGACAAACAGGTCAAGTCCCATTTTGGTGAAATATATCGCCTAGCAGGCCACCAGACAAAACAGAAGCTGAATGCTACACAGTTACTATGTCCAGTATGGTATTGAGTTTATGCTTTGCACCATTCTTCCTTCACTGAAGCATCACTGATCAAACTCACAAATTATCCACTTATTTTCAAAGTCTATCAAACTCACATCAATGAATCCACACATGTCAGAGAATCAAATAATCTCTCGTGGGCTGCAATTTTAGTGTTTCTTTTGAGGAGTGTGAAAATCGTAGGGTTGTTTCATTTCTGTCTGCCCAAAGGTCGATCCATACCATGTTTAAAGCCAGGACGCCACGGGCACAGTTTTCCTCAGGGCAGGCAGTAAAATGTTTATTTTTGGTGGTTTACTCCAGGAAAATCCAATACTAGCCAATAACAGCACTTCTAGCTTGTGGGCGGAAAGATAAATATTTTAGGATACATTTTATATTAAACTGCCCACTGAATTAACTCACCTGTTGTGAAGGGCATTTTTGTTTTAGGAATGACCTGAGGGAATAGTGGGAATAGTGCCACCATCACAGTAACTCTGCCTTCATGGTAAGCATGTCAATTGTTGAAGATTTAAAAAAAAGTAAATCCATTAATAGCTTGCTACGGTCATAGCTGGCGTCCCAAACCACAAGCTACTGAATGTCAAATTTATCAGGAGAGCTTGAGAAATTCACAAGCCCCACACTCAGAAGTGAGCTGTGTTTCGGCTTTGCCTACAAATGAGAAAAATTCCAAATCCAATGTCTTACCGTAATTAATTTGCTGCAGAGCGGCAGTACAAAATATGACATCAGAGCAAAATGTGATTTTACAGCTGCTCATGTTGTGTTAATGTAAAAGATCTTTGAGGGCCTTCTGAATATCTCCCGGGGTGAAATATGTTTTAGGCAGTTGTGCAAATCAGGTGAGAGCGCAGAATCACAGTCCATTTTAAATCCTGTCTAATTTTCTTCTTCTTTGCAGTGGGTGGATAAAAATAAATTATTGTCCATTTTGCAACATTGCCTAAGGCTAATTTTACCCTCCCTATGCCTTTTTGCTAATCACCTGTTGCCGCTTTCGAGAAGATTATGGTCACTGTTCCAAAAATTCTATTTTCGTGCATTAAGGGCATACATAAAAATTATCAACAGCTTACGTATCAACAGACAAATTTGAATAATTTGTCATGCAGCTATTTTAAATTTGTGGCTCACTGTCATTTGAAATGAATAGAAGAGTGAGTGGCACAATGAGTTAATCGGCAGTCAGCAATCCATTTACCTTCAGAGTTTTAGGTTTTAATCCAAAATTTTATGGCATTGGTTTGGCCAACAGCAGAGGGAGCTCTCTTGTGTATCTGGACTAGAAGTTACTGAGCCATGAGATGACACAGAGTGGAGCCAGAGGAACACAGCAGGCCAGGCAGCATCAGAGGAGCAGGAAAGTTGATGTTTCGGGTCTGGGACCACAGCAGGACAGGCAGCATCGGAGGAGGAGGAAAGTTGATGTTTAGAGTCTGGACCCTTCTTCAGAAAATGATGCTCCTCTGATGCCGCCAGTCTTGCTGTGTTCCTCCAGCCCCACACCGTGTTATCTCTGACTCCAGCATCTGCAGTTCTTGCTATCACTGAAACATGAGTTCTTGTTGTGGCAGTGGTCAGGAAATGTGAGATCTTCTCGAAATATCACACTAAATTTAAATGTTAGCACTAGCAGAATGTTGCATGGTCCCATGGAGACCTTACTTAATTCTTTAAAAATACGTAAGTTATCTGTCCAAAAATATTCAAAGCAACCATGTCACAATTCAGATGTCACCCTTCGGACATGAGCACCAAACTTCAAGAGTTTAATAGAAATGAGAAAGAAAGGTAGACACAGTAAGCTGATTTTCTTCTGATTTCAAACTGGAAATTCACAATTAATTTTGTATCAAGCTAATTTACCATTAATAATTTTATTTGTGGTCTCCTAAGGATGCCTTAACAAAGAGCAGCTTTATCTTGGAACACAGAAGTAGCCAATTCACCCTTCCAACCCATTCTGCCATTTAATTATTAACCCAATTTTCCTCATATCCTTTAATGTCTAACTCCTAGGATGATCGGTTGGACTTTATGAGGAAAAAAATAACACAATTTCAGAACATTGTTAGCTGAAGATAAGTATAGGTTATTGATGGATCATTAAAGCAGGAAATGGTGCTCCTACAAAACTGTGTGAGGAGGGAAAGCTTTGTGATTAATATCCAGCAGTACATTTAAAGTAATAATCCAGTCCAGACTCTGCTGATGTCCATAAACCTCACCGTCATAAAAGGCTTATAATCGCATTACTACTCTGTAATGAGGTGAGGTGAAACTGACTGCCCTTGACATTAAAAGGGTCAAGCAGCCTGGAAAAGGTGAAGTCAATGGGAATACACTTTCCTGGTTGAGGTCACACTTAGCTCAAAGTAACATTGTTGTGGTTGTTAATCATTTCAGTCACAGGACATCATTGCAGGAGCTCCTCAGGATAGATGTTTATCAACCTGTTCAGATATGTTATTCTGTACTTCTGGGTGGGACTTGAACTAGGATTTCCTATCTAAGAGGTAGGGGGCGCTACCACTGTGCCGCAAGATCCCTTGAGCTCCTTGGTGTGGTGTGCTAAGTCCAACTCTCTTCAGCTCCTTCATCAATAACAAAAGTCAAAAGGGGGGCTGTTTGCTTATAATTGTACAATACTTAATACTATTCTCAACCTCTTAGTGTTAAAGCAGTCTGCACATATACACCAAGACTTGGACATCATTCAAACTTGGGCTGATAAGTAGTAAGTGAAATCTGTGCCACACAAGTGCCATGTAATGATCATCTCCAACAAGAAAGGGTCTAACCATCCTCCCGTGCCAATCACTCGCATTGCTGTCCTGACCAGACCCGAGGTGTGTTGTGACGGTTCAGATAGGATACCCCAAATTGTCAAGCTTCAGTGCGAGTAGGGATGGACTGCTTTATTCACAGTCCTCTTGAATGGTCATAATAATGTTAATTTACAAAAGACCCCTTCCGTGATGGATACCATTCTCCCAGACCAAATGTATTAAACCGAGTTAATTTAACCAGGCTTTCCTGAGTTCACAAAAGAGTTTATTAATTGCTAAACATGAGAATAAGCAATTAGGCAACTCATATACATTTGGATTAGATGTGAGCAATGAGTCCAAAAAAAGTTACATGTTAAAAGATATATCAATCAGTCTCTGGGTCATTCATGAAGAGTGGCAAATGGATTTTGATGGTTAAGCAATTGATTTTGGATTCTTGGGTCTGCAAGCTAGTTGAATTCCTTTTGACTGGCTAGCTAGCTTCAAATACTCAGAGTGAAAACATCCTTTACCTATATCACAGGGGTGATTAATGGGGAGGAGTGTGGCCTTCAGCTGTGATCTTCCTAGTATACTAGCGCTCAAACACAGGCCAATGCACATGAGTATCTCAGCTTAATACACATTTTGACTTATACAATTAAAAGTAGGACCTTGGGTAGTGTTGTAAAACAAAGAGACCTAGGGGTTCATGTTCATAATTCTTTAAAGTTTACATCGCATATAGACATGGTGGTTAAGAAGGCATTTAGCACACTTGCCTTCATTGTTCAGACTTTTGTGTATAGGAGTTGAGCCGTCATGTCGAGTTGTACAGGACATTGATGAGGCTTCTTCCGGAGTACTATATTGCCGTTAAAGGGAGGATATTATTAACCTGGAGAGGGTTCAGAAGATATTTACCAGGATGTTGACAGGGATGGAGGGTTTGTGTTATAAGGAGAAGCTGGATAGGCTGGGACTTTTTTCGCTTGAGGTTGAAGGGTGACCTTTAGAGATTTATAAAACCATGAGGGGCAGAGATAAGGTGCAAGGCAGGTGTCTTATCCATAGAGTGAGGATTTCAAGACTAAGGGGCATATTTTTAAGGTGAGGGGGAAAGATTTTAAAAAGACATGACGGGCAATTCTTTTTACATAGAATGTGGTTCATGTGTGGAAAAAAGTTCCAGAGGAAGTGGTGAATGCGGGTACAGTTACAATGTTTATGAAACATTTGGATAAGTACATGAATAAGAAATGTTTGGAGGGATATGGGCCAAGAGCAGGCAGGTGGGATTAGTTTAGTTTGGGATTAATGGTCGACATGGACTGGTCAGACTGAAGGTTCCTGAGTTGTATGGCACTATGACTCTATAGTAGCTCAGTCCACTGGAACACCAGAGCACCTCAGCCTACTAGCACACTTTCATTCACTAGCACACACAGTCCATAGTTGAACTGGCTTTTAACTCCTATCCTCATGTATTCTTAAAAGGAAAAGACACAAAACATGCCTCTTACTCAGACCACAATCTTTTCTCCCACATGTTCACTGTCTGAGATAAATCCCAGGAGATTACAGCTCAGTTTGTCATTTTACTCTTTTAAATCCATCTCTTTGAAGCTTCCTTGACACTTCATTAGGTCTGATATTCCAGGGAATCTGCCCTTCTCTAGACTGCCACTGAAATAATATCCACAGTTTTCTTTCGGCTGTACTTCCTTTTATTTCAAAAATATCAATTAAAGTTCAATGTGTCTATAAGTACTTCAAGGCTCCTCTGTTGTCATGACAATTACTGCTGCTGAACTCCCCGTTACTAACAGCTTGCAGACCAGAAACTGAACTGAACTAACCATATAAATACTGTGACTACAAGAGAAGCTAGAGGCTGGGAATTCCAGGGTGAGTATCCCACCTCCTGAATCCCTAAAGCATCTGTAAGTCATGAAGTCAGGTGTATGATGGAATACTCTCCACCTTCTTGATGGGTGCATCTACAAACACACAAAAGAAGCTCAAATCATTTTGGATAAACAGTCTGCTTGCTTGATCCCCCCATCAACCAACTAAACATTCAGTTCCTCTCTTGCCAACGCACTGTAGTGTATAGCATATGCAAGGTGCATTGCAGCAACACAGACTTCTTTGATGGCACCTTCCAAGCTCTTTACCAGCCCATAGCAAATCCACCACCTGCAATTTCCCCTCCAAGACATACACCATCCCAATTTTGATCTTATTGTTGGATTCTGGAGAATTACCAGGGGATTGGAAAACGCAAGGGTGACACGCCTATTCAAAAAGGGAGGGAGGCAAAAGTAGGGCGACTATAGGCCGATTGGCCCAATATCTATTGTTGGAAAGGTATTGGAATCAATTAAGGAAGTCATAACAGAATATTTGGAAAATCATGAACTAATTAAACAGAGTCAACGTGGCTTAACAAAAGGAAAAGTATGCCTGACTCATTTATTAGTTTTTTGAGGAAGACTCAACCATGTGGATAGAGTAGATGTGTTGCATTTGGACTTCAACAAGATATCTCACAAAATGTTAAGCCATAAAAGCCTATGGTGTTAGGGTAGTGTACTGGTATGGATAGACAATTGGTTCCTGGGCAGTAAAAAGTGAGTGAGAATTTTTTTTTTCAGTCATTTCAGCGGCGGGAGTCCAGAAGGAGGCGCAAGGGCAGCCTGGGAAGGTAAGCTTCTCCTTTAAAAGTCTTACCTCGTGAATAGGCGGAGTGCGCGCTGAGCAGGAGCAGACACGGGACGGCTGAGTAAGTGAGGTAATATATTTGGGCGGTTGCTTTACCCGAAACACTACTTAGATAGTGTCTCCCAACCATCCTTCTCCTCTAACCAAAAAGGCTCTGAGCGCCAATTTGATAAGTTACTAGTTTTTTTTTCCAATAGTCTGTTTTTTAGAATTCAGAACAACGGGAATGGATGTTAGGGCAGTTGCATGCTCCTCCTGTAGAATGTGGGAGGTAAGGGTCACCACTAGTGTCCCCACTGACTTCATCTGCGGGAAGTGCACCCAACTCCAGCTCCTCAGAAACCGCGTTAGGGAGCTGGAGCTGGATCTGGATGAACTTCGGATCATTCGGGAGGCTGAGGGGGTGATTGAGAGGAGTTACAGGGAGGTAGTCACACCTCAGGAACAGGAAAAAGGTAGGTGGGTTACAGTCAGGGGACGGAAAGGGAACAGGCAGACAGTGCAGGGATCGCCTGTGGCCGTTCCCCTCAATAACAAGTATACCGTTTTGGATACTGTTGAGGAGGATGACTTACCAGGGGTAGGCCATGGGGTACAGGTCTCTGGCGCAGAGTCTATCCTTGTTGCTCAGAAGGGAAAGGGGGAAGAGGAGGAGAGCATTAGTCACTGGGGACTCCATAGTTAGGGGGACAGGTAGGAAATTCTGCGGGAACGAGAGAGACTCGTGGTTGGTGTATTGCCTCCCAGGTGCCAGGGTCTGTGATGTTTCGGATCATGTTTTCGGGATCCTTAAGGGGGAGGGGGAGCAGCCCCAAGTCATGGTCCACATAGGCACCAGCAACATAGGTAGGAAAAGGGATGGGGATGTAAGGCAGAAATTCAAGGAGCTAGGGTGGAAGCTGAGCTCTAGAACAAACAGAGTTGTTATCTCTGGTTTGTTACCTGTGCCACGTGCTAGCGAGGCGAGGAATAGGGAGAGAGAGCAATTGAACACGTGGCTACAGGGATGGTGCAGGAGGGAGGGATTCAGATACCTGGATAATTGGGGCTCATTCTGGGGTAGGTGGGACCTCTACAAATGGGATGGTCTGCACCTGAACCAGAGGGGTACCAATATCCTGGGGGGGATATTTGCTAATGCTCTTCGGGAGGGTTTGAACTAATTCAGCAGGGGGATGGGAACCTGACCTGTAGCTCCAGTGTACAGGAAGTTGAGAGTAGTGAGGTCATGAATAAGGTTTCAAGGTCGCAGGAGTGTACCGGCAGACAGGAAGGTGGTTTGAAGTGTGTCTACTTCAACGCCAGGAGCATCCGGAATAAGGTGGGTGAACTTGCAGCATGGGTTGGCACCTGGGACTTTGATGTTGTGGCCATTTCGGAGACATGGATAGAGCAGGGACAGGAATGGTTGTTGCAGGTTCCGGGGTTTAGATGTTTCAGTAAGATCAGGGAAGGTGGTAAAAGAGGGGGAGGTGTGGCATTGTTAGTCAAGGACAGTATCACGGTGGTAGAAAGGATGTTTGATGAGGACTTGTCTACTGAGGTAGTATGGGCTGAGGTTAGAAACAGGAAAGGAGAGGTCACCCTGTTGGGAGTTTTCTATAGGCCTCTGAATAGTTCCAGAGATGTAGAGGAAGGGATAGCAAAGATGATTCTGGATAGGACCGAAAGTAACAGGGTAGTTGTTATGGGGGACTTTAACTTTCCAAATATTGACTGGAAATGCTATAGTTCAAGTACTTTAGATGGGTCAGTTTTTGTCCAATGTGTGCAGGAGGGTTTCCTGACACAGTATGTAGATAGGCCAACAAGAGGCGAGGCCACATTGTATTTGGCACTGGGTAATGAACCAGGCCAGGTGTTAGATTTGGAGGTAGGTGAGCACTTCGGTGATAGTGACCACAATTCGGTTACATTTACTTTAGCGATGGAAAGGTATAGGTATATACCGCAGGGCAAGAGTTAGAGCTGGGGGAAAGGCAATTATGAAGCGATTAGGCAAGACTTAGGAGGCATAGGATGGGGAAGGAAACTGCAGGGGCTGGGCACAATTGAAATGTGGAGCTTGTTCAAGGAACAGCTACTGCGTGTCCTTGATAAGTATGTCCCTGACAGGCAGGGAGGAAGTGGTCGAGCAAAGGAACTGTAGTTTATAAAGAAGTTGAATCTCTCGTCAAAAGAGGAAGAAGGAGGCTTATGTAAAGATGCGGCGTGAAGGCTCAGTTAGGGCGCTTGAGAGTTACAAGTTAGCCAGGAAGGACCTAAACAGAGAGCTAAGAAGAGCCAGGACAGGACGTGAGAAGTCTTTGGCAGGTAGGATCAAGGAAAACCCTCAAGCTTTCTATAGGTATGTCAGGAATAAAAGGATGATTAGAGTAAGATTAGGGCCAGTCAAGGACAGTAGTGGGAAGTTGTGTGTGGAGCCCGAAGAGATAGGAGAGACGCTAAATGAATATTTTTCGTCAGTATTCACACATGAAAAAGACAATGTTGCCGAGGAGAATACTGAGATACAGGCTATTAGACTAGACGGGATTGAGGTTCATAAGGGGAGGTGTTAGCAATTCTGGAAAGTGAGAGAATAGATAAGTCCCCTGGGCCGGATGGGATCTATCCTAGGATTCTCTGGGAAGCTAGGGAGGAGATTGCAGAGCCTTTGGCTTTGATCTTTATGTCATCATTTTCTACAGGAATAGTACCAGAAGACTGGAGGACAGCAAATGTTGTCCCCTTGTTCAAGAAGGGGAGTAGAGACAACCCTGGTAATTATAGACCAGTGAGCCTTACTTCGGTTGTGGGTAAAGTGTTGGAAAGGATTATAAGAGATAAGATTTATAATCATCTAGAAAGGAATAATTTGATTAGGGATAGTCAACACGGTTTTGTGAAGGGTAGGTCGTGCCTCACAAACCTTATTGAGTTCTTTGAGAAGGGGACTAAACAGGTGGATGAGGGTAAAGCGGTTGATGTGGTGTATATGGATTTCGGTAAAGCGTTTGATAAGGTTCCCCACAGTAGGCTAATGCAGAAAATTCGGAGACATGGGATTGAGGGTGATTTAGCGGTTTGGATCAGAAATTGGCTAGCTGGAAGAAGACAGAGGGTGGTCGTTGATGGGAAATGTTCATCCTGGAGGTCAGTTACTAGTGGTGTACCGCAAGGATCTGTTTTGGGGCCACTGCTGTTTGTCATTTTTATAAATGACCTGGATGAGGGCATAGAAGGATGGGTTGGTAAATTTGCGAATGACACTAAAGTCGGTGAAGTTGTGGATAGTGCGGAAGGATGTTGCAGGTTATAGAGGGACATAGATAAGCTGCAGAGCTGGGCTGAGAGGTGGCAAATGGAGTTTAATGCAGAAAAGTGTGAGGTGATTCACTTTGGAAGGAGTAACAGGAATACAGAGTACTAGGCTAATGGTAAGATTCTTGGTAGTGTGGATGAGCAGAGAGATCTCAGTGTCCATGTGCATAGATCCCCGAAAGTTGCCACCCAGGTTGGTAAGGTTGTTAAGAAGGCATACGGTGTGTTAGGTTTTACTGGTAGAGGGATTGAGTTTCGGAGCCGTAAGGTCATGTTGCAGCTGTACAAAACTCTGGTGCGGCTGCACTTGGAGTATTGTGTGCAGTTCTGGTCACCGCATTATAGGAAGGATGTAGAAGCATTGGAAAGGGTGCAGAGGAGATTTACCAGGATGTTGCCTGGTATGGAGGGAAGGTCTTATGAGGAAAGGCTGAGGGACTTGACGCTGTTTTTGTTAGAGAGAAGAAGGTTAAGAGGTGACTTAATAGAGACATACAAAATGATCAGAGGATTAGATAGGGTGGACTGTGAAAGCCTTTTTCCTCGGATGGTGACGGCTAGCAC
>JAHRHZ010000266.1:22416775-22529434 GCA_024137785.1 Ginglymostoma cirratum
GAAGGGTCTAGGCCCGAAACGTCAGCCTTCCTGCTCCTCTGATGCTGCTTGGCCTGCTGTGTTCATCCAGCTCTACACCTTGTTATCTCAGATTCTCCAGCATCTGCAGTTCCTGCTATCCCAGAGGAGGGCGGCAGTGGGTAGGAACAGTTCAGGCCTTTGCTCCAGGAAGAAGCGGAGAACCATGAGACCATCTGGTGGGGGATAGACGTGTAAAAGGATTGCACATCCATGGTAAAGAGGAGGTGGCTGCAGCCAGTTCTGAAACTGGCGTAAAGCGCCAGAGGAATCACAAATGTATGTTGGCAGGGACTGGACTGGGGAGAAAAGACTGAGTCAAGGTAGGAATAGATGAGTTCTGTGGGGCAGGAGCAGGCTGACACAATAGGTCTGCCCAGGCAGTCCTGTTCGTGGATTTTTGAAAGGAGGTAGAGGCAAGCCGTGCGGGGCTGGGGGGGCTATCAGCTTGGAGGCAGTTGTGGGGTGAGAGATAACCGGATGAAATGAGATCATTTACCTGATGTGCCATGGTGAGGTCATCGTACTTATCTCTTCCTACCTTGACTCAGTCTTTAGCAGGGACTGGACCAGGGGAGAAAAGGCTGCATATACCTTAACATCGAACAGAGAAATAACGGCATAAGCCCAATGGTAGATAAGAATTTCTTTTATGCAGCAAGTGATTATGACCTGGAACAAAAACGAAGTTGCTGGAAAAGCTCAGCAGGTCTGGCAGCATCTGTGAAGGAGAAAACAGTTAACTTTTCGGGTCCAGTGACCCTTCCTCAGATTATGACCTGGAATGCATTGTCTAAGAGGGAATTGAATGACAACTTTTGAGAGGGAATTGGGAATACTTGTAAATTTTGCATGACTGTAAGTGGCAAGGGAATGCAGCTTATTAGATAGCTCCTTTCAAAGAGAAGACTGATGGGCTGAAGAGCCACTTTCTGTATCATTCTTAGAGGCTAAGAATGCTGTGCATGGGAAATTTTGAAACGATTAACTATAATTTTCAATGTAAAAATAATAAAATGTTTCTTAATCCGCACCTATGCTGCTGAATTCGTATCCACAGTTTAAAAATTAGGACGGTTACTATGGTTTGTCATTTATCTTATTTAATTTACTAGTATATAAAACAAAAGTACTGATCTATCTTTGGTATTTTTGCTGCAGGTTTACACGATACATCACTCTGCTGTGCCTGGCTAAGTTCCTTAAAGTTATTGGGATTTTTGAATCATATGACCTCCTTAAAGTTGTCCATATTGTCCAGTTTGTCTTCATAATCCAGCTGGGGTAAGTTTTTAACATTAAAATCATTCAAAGTCACCAGCAATGATTTAAGAAAGATCTGCCAATTGAATGAACATCTGTGATTCTGTAACTTTACAGTTGCTTTAAAACGTATTACTATTTCGATAACATTATAGAAATTCATAAGGGCTATGTTATAGTAATTAAAAAGCTCTAAGATTTTTCTTTCTTAATTGCAATGAAAAGCAAGGGATAGGCAGTGTAATTATCTCAAATTTACTCTCATCCTTGTGATCTCTTTGCATCTGGGCTACTTGTATGAGAATGTGGAACTAGTGGGATAATAAATAATGCAATGTTTCAAAATTATCATTACCACTTTGGTAATTAATTAACAAGTTTATCAAATCTGCTTTAGGGAGGGGGTATCTATTTGGAGAGCACTTATTCTCTAGATCTAAAGCAGCACCCAGATTCAATAAACAATGCTGTAGATGAGATAAAGGAATTAATTAATTATCCTTTGATAGTAAGAATAGAAAAGTGGAATGCTGTTTAAATGAAGAAAGATTGTAGAACAATGAGGTACAAAGGGATCTAGTGTGCTGATACATGAATCACAAAGTTAGCATGGAGGTATGGCAAGTGATAAGGCACGTGGAATATTAGTATTTATCGCAAGGGGAATGGAGCATAAAAGGGAAATCTTACTTAGTGAGACCATATCTGTTTTATTGTGTACAGTTTTGCTCTCCAAAATATGGAAAATGATATAATTGCTTTAGAAGCAGTCCCAAGATGGTTCACTTGATTAATTCCTGAGATAAGGGAGTTTCCCTGTCATTTGAATTTATAAGAATGAGAGATTATTCTGCAGAAACATAAGATTCAGAAGAAACTTGATAGGGTGATACTGGAAAGATGTTTCCTTTTTGGAGTAGGAGGGAGGAGAGCAGAGCTGGGGACGCGGTTTAAGAATACAAAGTCTTCCTTTATGACAAAAGTTGTGTTTTGTTATTTCCTCAAGGTTGCTGGTCTGTGGAACTCTCTTCCCTCAGAAAGTAGTGGAAGTTAAACTTAGTCAAGGCTATTTTTGCTTTGATTTATTATTGTCACATACACTGCATACAGTTGAAATACACTTTATTGCATGCTAACCAGACAAATCATACCTTACATAAGTACATCAGGGTAATAGACCAGGATGCAGAATATAGCCTTGTAGCCACAGTGAAGGTGCAGAGAAAGACCAAGACTAATATGAGGGGTCTGTTCATAAGGCTGATAACAGCAGGGAAAATGTTCTTAAATTTGTTGGTATGTTTTTTCAAACTTTTGTATCTTCTGCCCGATGGAAGAACATGGAAGAGAGTATAATCAGGGTGTGGGGGTGGGGTCTTTGATTATATTGGCTGCTTTCCCAAGAAGACCGGAAGTGTAGGCTGAGTCAGTGGAAGGAAGGCTGGTTTTCATGATAGGCTGAGCTGGATCCACAACTCTCTGCTGCCATACCAAGAAGTGATGCATCCGTTTAGGATGCTTTCTATGAAAACAGTTAAGAGTCTTTGTAGACATGCCAAATTTCCTTAGCGTCTGAGGGGTATTGATGTGAATGGACCAGGATAGATATTTGGTAATATTTACTTCCAGGAACTTGAAGCACCGACCATCTCCACCTCAGCACCATCGATACAGACAGGGGTGTGTCCTCTACTCTGTTTTCTAAAGTTGATGACCAGCTCCTTCATTTTTGCTGACATTGTTGCCAGCAGAGATTGTTGTCTTCACACCATGCCAGTAACCTGTCTGTCTCCTTTCTGCACTCTGTCTCGTTGTTTGAGATCCGCCTCACCACAGTGGTGTTATCAGCAAATTTGCAAGTGGAGTTAGAGCTGAATTGCCCACACAGTTGTGAGTATGTAGGGAGTATAGTAAAAGGCTGAGTACACAGCCTTGCAGGACACCGGTGTTGACGATTATTGTGGAGGAGGTGTTGGCACCTATCCTTATCGATTGCAGTCTTCAGGTCAAGAAGTCATGGTTCTAGTTGCAGAGAGGCGAGCAGAGTCCTAGGTCTTGGAGTTTAAAATGTTTAGAGTTTAGAATCATAGAATGCATTGAGTTCATTGGGGAGGGATGCACTGTTGTCAGCAATTCTACTCAGCTTCACATTGTAGCCCACTATATTGTGTAAGCCTCACCGCAGTCAACATGTGTTCGTATGGTTAGTCTGGGACTCTAGTTTAATCTGGTATTGTCTCTTGGCGTCCATGATAGCTTTGCGAAGATTGTACCTAGGTTTCCTCTATAGGTCAAGGTCACCCGACTTGAAGGCATTAGACCCAGACTTCAGGAGGGAATGGATCTTCCGGCTCATCCATGGTTTCCGATTCGGGAACACTCGGATTAACTTCTTTGGCATGAAGTCCTCTGCACAGTTGCTGAAGAAGCGTGTGACAGTAGTGGCATACTCATTTCGGTTGGCCACTGAGTTCTCGAACGTGGACCAGTCCACCAACTCCAAGCAGTCCAAGCTCATCCATTACCTCAGACCAACATTGTATGACTTTCCATAACGGATCTTCAGGCTTCAGTTTCCGCTTGCAAGCCAGGAGAAGGAGCGGAGCCTTGTGGTCTGATTTACCAAAATGGAAGCAGGGGATGTAGCGGTAGGCATCCTTGATGGTTGTATAGCAATGGTCAAGGGTGTTTTGGCCTCTAGTGGAACAGGAGACGTGTTGTTGGCAACTTGGTAGCACACTCTTGGAGTTGGCCTGGTTAAAGTCACCAGCTATAATGAACAAGGCCTTGATATTCTGTCTCAAAGCTGAATGTGGCAGTGCATATTTCATCAAGTGCATTGTTCGTTTCTGCATGGGGTGGGATGTTAACTACAGTTAGGATAGCAGAAGTAAACTGATGCAGTAAGTAGTAGGGACAACATTTCACTGTTAGATATTCTAGGTCCAGGGAGCAGTAACTTGCCATAGTCATGTCCGAACACCAAGAGGTGTTGATCAAGAGGCCTTTGCCTTGCCCAAGGACACCATGCAGTCCATCCGGTAGATTAAGGAACCCTCCGATTGTAAGGCACAGTCAAGTGAAACAGGAGTGGGCCATGTCTGTCCAAACCAGCGCACACAATAGTCTCTCAATTCTGGTTGGTAAGTGTGTCTGTCTTTAAGTTCATCCAGCTTGATTTTAATGGCTTGGATGTTTGCCAGGACTATGCCTGGGGAGGGAGAACTTGAAACTGTGTTGTTTACATCTCACCTGCAGGTCACTGTGTCTCCCACGTTTCCTAGATAAGTGGCTGTTTTTGTTTGGGCCTGGGAGTTGGAGTGATGGTCTGCTGTTCGATGGGGTCCTGGGCACTGGTCATGGCCTCGGGCACTCTGGGGGTTCTTGTTCTCAGTCTGGTCAACCCTCCATGTTGGGGTAGGGCCTCGGTGACGTCCACGTCAGGCCTTTGTGAAGCCAGTAATTGACTGGCCACTTTGTGATCGCAGTCACGGTTCCAGCATCGGCAGTCAGACCCCATTGGTTCACGCAGTTGGGTGCTCCCTGTGGTCCTGGTCTTTGTCTGGTCAAATCCAGTCAGGCCATTGGTTGTTTCCAGAGATCGAAAAATCACCAGACCTGTAAGTAAATTTAAAAGAACACTGTTAGTAATCCTGACAGACTTAGAATTTAGCTTTAAAAGAGTAAAACGATTATAAAAGACGTAAGGGATGACCTGCTTGGGAGAGCTTGCTAAGAGTGGCCGACCTCCATTGGAAAATTAGATGGATTTTAGGAAGACAATGGAATTGAGCATGTATCTGGATCAGCCATGAGCTTATCGAATGGTAGAGCAGGCTGGAAGGGCCGAATGGCCTAATGTTGTTTCCAAGTACTATGTTACTGTATAATCAAATTTTTTGTACTCTTGAGGTTAGCGTTAAGTGCTCTACGTTTGCACCTTCTATTACAAAAGGAACAAATGCGTCAGATTTGCTCCAGGAAGGAGGGTACCCATTTGGACAGCTCCTATACTCTACAGCTGAACTAGTACCCAGATTCAACAAAAATGGTGTGGATGAGATAATAAATATAAAAGAATTAATTTGTGAGGAAAAGCTCAATATAACAAAAATTTATTTCTCATGATTCTATAAACCCATTCAGCTGATAGTGAGGAATGGAGATGACTACATCCACCACCTGTTTTACTTAACTAATCATTTATCCAAGTTGGAAAACCAGACCATTCTAAAGCACTATTCTGTTTTCTCTGTTGTCAGATCTGCGATATTCTTGGTTTTATTTCAAAAACCATTTTCTACTGGCAAACCAATATCAAGACGGCTGGTGAGTTACATTGTGTTTCAAGAAGATAACTGCAACTGTTATTCACAATAACCTGACCTCGGCTCATCCCTCTGCTGGCCAAATTTATTTATGTTATTAATTTTGTTGATTGGGATTTGGCATTCTAGATTAGGACGTTGTCTTTGTGAGCTATAGCTTTAAATGTAGGCAAATAATGAAAGTAGTTGAAGAGTTTATATTTTGTTGTAATGATGGCCTATCCAGTTGGTCCTGTATTTGTTGACAAATACTTGTAATAAAAACTTCTTTTTTTATTACTCAAGTGCTTTGTCATGTTAATAGAAGCTCAATTATATAACCTGCACTGCCATTTGGATAGTTAAACTGCCAATCTTGAAGCTGTAGTTACAGCATACAAAATTTGAATCTGCAGAAACATCCTAGCATTGTACATGTCAACACACTACATTCTATATATGAATAGTAAGATAATTCAACTTTTCAGTTTATTGTGCTGCCTTTGCTTCAGACATCAAATTAAATAATGTTGCAAATCCTGGACTTGTCAATCCTGATTGCACTTAGTAAACTGGATATTTTTTGTATCTAGATTCAATTTTTAGCATGGTGAAATAACATTAGTGCTCTCCCTTTGCAGTTGGACTGCAGAATTGAAGTCCCTTTTTGTCCCAATGCATTAAATGTTTTAATGTGCTCTATTACAAGGATTTACTTAAAACAAAAAGAACATTTTTAAGTCAATGACATTAAATACTTAAATTCAATGATAATGAACTGGACAATTTTTTTTGTTGTATGTTAGCGCATCACCATCCTTTGCTCAGTGAAAGGTTAATTTGGATAAATGTGAGGTATTGCATTTTGGTAAGGCAAATCAGCGCAGGACTTATGCACTTAATGGTTGGGTCCTGGGGAGTGTTGCCAAACAGAGACCTTGGGGTGCAAGTTCATAGCTCCTTGAAAGTGGAGTCGCAAGTAGACAGGGTAGTGAGGAAGGTGTTTGGTACCCGTGCCTTTATTGGTCAGTGCATTGAGCATAGGAGTTGGGAGGTCATGTTGCAGCTGTATAGGATATTGGTGAGGCCACATTTGGAAAGTTGAGTTCAATTCTTGTCTCCCTGCCATGGTCAAGATATTGTGAAACTTGAAAGGCTTCAGAAAAGATCTACAAGGATATTGCTGAGGTTGGAGGGATTGAGCTGTAGGGAAGGCTGACTAGCCTGGGGCTATTTTTCCTGGAGTGCCCGAGGCTGAGGGGTGACCTTAGAGGTTTATACAATCATGAGGGGCATGGATAGGGTGAATAGCCAAAGTCTTTTTCCCAGGCTAAGGAAAACTAGAGGGCATAGGTTTAAAATGAGAGGGGAAAGATTTGAGAGAGACCTGAGGGGCAACTTTTTCCACAGGGGGTGGTGCATGTATGGAATGAGCTGCCAGAGGAAGTGGTGGAGGTGGGTACAATTACAACATTTAAAAGGCATCTGGATGCGTACATGAATTGGAAGGGTTTAGAGGGATATGGGCAAAAGGCTGGTAAATGGGACTGGATTGATTTAGGATATCTGGTCGGCACGGATAAGTTGAACTGAAAGGTCTGTTTCCATGCTGTACATCTCTAGAACTTTCTATCTGAGACTTGAGTTGGAATCACATGGGATTTATGTTGTGTTTTTATTTTAGAAAATCTTTGTAACTTTATTTTGTTCTTTAGTTGTGTTTCACATAACTGTGTCAAATGGTGGAGCAGGCTTGAGGGACTGACTTGCTGACTCCTGTTCCTAGTTTTTACGTTCTTATTTCCAGCAACATAAACCGGTGTAGATTGTACTATCCAGTCATAAAGTGGTCATGTCACAGGAGGCTATTTGGCCTTTGTGTACGTGTCATTTGCTATGCGAGCAATCCAGCTCGTTCTACTGTCTCACCTTTTCTGCGTAATGCTTCAAATACTTTCTTCTCCTTGTCCCACCAAGCTCTTTATCTAAAGCCCACATCCAGTGTGCCTTTTAAACTGGCGTCTTAATCTACCCTCTCACCTTCACTGAGTTTGGTTAACGTACTCCTATGTCTCCCTGTTCCTGCATCCTCACTGTACCTTGAATTTTAAACTACCTCTTCTCGTTCTTCTGACCTAAATGCATTGCTTTGGACTTTTTTTACATTAAATTTTGTTTGTCATGTACGTTCATTCCACAGTTTGTCAGTAGAGTACAATGAGGTTCAACAAGCAGGAATCGAGGTAAAGTTACCATAGATCTACTGAACCATTGGACTACTCTCTCATTAGAGATGGGTGACTGGTAGCGGTTTAACCTGAGGGTCACCATGCCTTAGGCAGGGCAGATCTTTAAAAGGAGAGTCCTTCGTGGTAACTTCAGCCAGTTGCGGGAATTGAACTCACACTGTAGACATCACTTTGCATCACCAACAGCTGTCTAGCCAACTCCTAAGTGAAAGCAAGCATAGTAAATGTCCAATTGATAATACCAGTGAAAACCAAGCTGACTATAGAAAGTTCAGACTGATAGTAAAGAAGAAAGTGAGTTTGAGAAGAGACCAGCAACTAACACAGGAGAATCCAAAAGTCTTCAATGCCCAGATGAGCATTAGGGAAAAGGAGGGGTGGTGCTGATTAGTGACTAAAAAGGATATGTGCCAATAGAGGTAAAAGGCATTGATGAGGTACTTCATAGATGATGATGCTGCACTAGATGTAGTGGAGGAGGAGGCAGTTGAAAAACTGTATGATCGAAAAAATTTTCGAGAAGGAATTAAAAAGATTGGCTGTGCTCAGCTATTAATAAGTTACCAGGACTAGACGGGCTGCATCTCAGGATAGCAAGGGAAGTAAGAGTAGAAAATGTAGAAGCACTGGCATAAGCTTCTGATTCTCTGAAGGAATGGAGGTAGTGCCAGAGGATTGGTAAATTGCAGATGTTTACAGCAGCATGCAAGGATAAACCCAGTCAGTTTAACATCAGTGATGAGAAAGCTTTTAGAATTTATCATCTTGGACAATATTACCAATCAGTTGATCAAAGGTGAATTAATTTAGGAAAGTCAGAATAGATTTTGAAAAGCAAATTGTGTTTAACTAATTTGATAGAGGTTTTTGAAATTTGTTTTTCAGACATGAGAAATATGTACAGTAGTGTTCCCCCAAAGTTCAGTCCCAGGACCACTTATTTTCTTGAGCGATATTAACGTTTAAGACAATTTCAAAGTTAACAGATGATCAATACTTGCTTATTCCCACACCCAACCTGAAAATTAGCTTTCTCAAGTCTAATTTATACACTAAACTAGATGTGCTTATTGACATTTGTATATGGTGCCAAGCCAGTCCACTGTAGAGTCTCCCAGTTCTGAAGAAGGGTCCTGACCCGAAACGGCGACTTTCCTACTCCTCTGATGCTCCCTGACCTGCTGTGTTCCTCCAGCTCCACACTGTGTTGTCTCCATCCACTGTAGATATTTTGCTAGGAATGCAGATTACCAAGGGAGACTAATAGCACAGATTATAGCACAAAGCCCTTTGTGACAACCATATTTAATTTATAATGGGATGACAATATAGGAGCCATGTGTATCCGTTTCACCTGGTTGATTACACTGTTGCCCTGAAATGTACGGAAGGCAGTGAATGTAAAAATCAGCTGACAGTATGTAAAGGAGAACTGGATTTTTTTAAATTCAGCAGTAGTATATATACATTGTAGAACTGGTCAGACAGGTAATTGTGGTTTTCTTTCGTTTTCAGGTTTCAGCATTTCCTACTTAAAGCTTTACTCAATAGATTATGTAATCAGGTAGAGTTTATTGGGTTTATGACAAATTTATGATCAATTTTATTTATTGAGTTGTGCATTAGCCTCATGGGTCTGATTCAACCCACATGTCCCAACAGATTTAACATTGTATTTGAGACTGTATTCACTTCAGAACACAAAGTTTAAAAAACATTTTTAACAACAGAGTCACCTTATGAAACCATGCTTTATGAGAAAAATATATTGTTACTTTACTGGTCGGAAAATACTTCAGATTTTTCAAAAAAGACTGAATCAACATTCCGGTAACATGAAACCAGTGCTTCTAAGATAGCTGAATATTTGCGTCAGTGTACAGTATAAATTCCAAAGCCATTTCGCAGAGTCAACCCTAGCTGATATAATTACGTCGAAGGATAATAAATAGGAATATCTCCTGAACCTACACAAGATCCAGACAATCACCTAGGTTGGGGGCATTAGATGTAATAACCCACCTAGAGTACCCAATCCATTACCACATTAGAGTTGCTGGTTAGTAGGAGAGGATCATATGATAAGCAAGCTATATAATTCACGCTCAATTGGCAAGAAACCTTTTCCAAAAAAACTGCTGTAATCAATTGAGTCCATTAATTCAAGTGATCTGGGTATCAGGGGTTGATGGTTAGATTCTCTTTTGTTTGAGATAATTATTGCCTAACATGTGTGTATTGCGAATGTTACCTCCCATTTATCATCCTTGACTTGTCCTGTTATCCAGGTCATGCTGCTTTTGAGCCATGAATGTTGTTGAGCATTGAGTAATCATCAGCAAACATCCTCATTTTTGACCTTCTGATGGAGGGAAGGTCATTGATGAAGCATTTGAAGATGATTGGGCCTAGGACAGTATTCTTTGATTTATTGTTGTCACATGTGCCAAAAAAAGGTGAAAAATTTTGTTTTATGTGCTGTATGGGCAGATCATTCATTACAAAGTGCATCAGGGTAGCAGAACAGAGTCAGAATATAGTGTTACAGGCACAGAGAAGGTGCAGAGAAAGAGAATATAATTAACATTTGAAAGGTCTGTTCAAAAGTCTGATAACAGTGGAGAAGAATCTGTTCATACGTGTATTCAAACTTTTATATCTTCTGCCTGATAGAAGAGGGTGAAAGAATGAATAACCAGGGTGGGAGGGGGTCTTTGATTATGTTGGTTGGTTTCCCAGGGCAGCAGGAACTATAGATGGAGTCAGTGGATAGCAGGCTGGTTTGCGTGATGGACTGGGCTGTGTTCTGAGGAGCGCTTGCAGTGACATCCTGGAACTGAGATAAGTAACTTCCAATAACCACATCCATGTTCCCTTTTCGCTATGTATGACTCTAGCCAGTGGAAAATTTTCCCTTTATTCCCATTAACTCCAGTTTTGCTGGGGGTCTTTGATTTCATACTTTGTCGAATGCTGCCATGGTGTTAAGGTCATTTTTACCTCATCTCTGAAGTTTAGCTTTTTACAAGTGTTTGGAGCGAAGCAGCAGAAAGGTCAGGAACTGAGTACAGATTAACAGACTATTGCTGAGCAAGTCGCACTTGAACCAGGGTTCACCTTCTGGCTTCACGATAGTAATAGAGGCATGATTCTGCGAATGTGGCTATTGCAGTTGGTTGCTTTATTAGTCCGTGGGACAGCTCTAAATTTTGGCAGAAGTTTCCAGATACTATTAGGGAGATTTCATTCCTTAAGGGGACATTAGTAAACCAGACGGGTGTTTACAATAGTTGACTATGTTTGCATCACCATTACACTAACTTTTAGTTTCAGATTTTATGAAAATTTCACAATCTGGAGCAGTTGGGTTTGATTGGCCTAGGACATAATTAGTAGCCCAATAATCTTACCACTTTTTTTAACCATCTCTACTGTTTGGAAAGCTGTACTTGTCAAATAAACCTTAAGTTTTCACACATTTTCTAAATGTGTTTCAGGTGGAAATATTTTTGACAAGCAACTTGATTTAGCTTTATCAAAATTCTACTGGCCTAGAAGATGTAAATACTTTCCACCTAAAGCAAACCTTGTTGTTTGACCTTTTAAAAAGTTGGCCTGCCAAGCACTGGTTGCGAAATTAGCCAGTCGTGACTTTCCGTCAAGGATCTCATGCAGTTTGGCTGTTCTCCATTGAAGAAATTATTATCAATTGCATTGATTTATATGGTAATCATGAAACCATTAGAAGTAAAATTTACTTTGGTATAGACTGAGCTAAATAAAATACACCATTCTGAAATTATATTTTTGCAGTGGGTCAAGATCGGTAAACATGCAGTTGGTGGTTGCGTTATTTTGCTGTTGTGGTTCTTTGGACTCACACTTTGTGGACCCTTGAGGTAATTCTTTTTTAAATTATGTATCAATATTTAGTTTTGGTGTAATGCAATAATTTTAATGGAGTGTGACTTGTCTGAAGGATTGCAACTCCAAGACACGCAATAAGGTCAATACCATCCAGAATGAAGGAGCTTGCTTGAAGTCGTTCCTCCACTATCAACACATTCTGGCCATAGAAAATACCATTTACAAACATCCTGCAGCAAGGCTGCTTTAGCAGCAGGTTCTAAAACATTGATGGCAAGGGACGAAGTAGAGTTGTAGAGCAGGAGCTTAAGAAGTTGGTTAATTGTGAAGTGAGAAGAAATTCTACGAGAAATGAGTTAAACTGTTTGTACAGCAATACATTTAGTGCACATAGAGGAGCTGTAAGCACTATGCCTTGGGAGGCAACATAAATTGTAGAAATTACTAGGACGTGGTTATGTAAAAATCAGGACTAGGAATTAAACATCTATGGCATATTTTGAAAAGATAGAGGGATAACAGGGAGATGGACTGACTACTTATTAGGGATATTGGCAGTAGTAGAAAGGAGCTCAGTATCAGCAAGAAAAAGAATAGAATCCATGTGTATAGAGATAAAAACAATACAGGTTCAGTTAAATAATTGGTGTAGTCCACAAACCACATAGTAATGAAAAGCAGTTTGGGAAGAAGTATACAGACAAATTGGAGAATTGAGTGATAAATATAGAATAGTAATCACTGGGGATTTGAACTCTCCAAAACTTAATTGAGCAGAAAATGTAGGAAAAGGAAATAAGGAAGTGAAGTTCCTACAATGTGTACAGTGTCCTATCTAACAAATGTGTTAGAAGTTTAAGAAGAGGAAGATTTGCAGTTGGATCTAGTAATGGAGAATGGACCGAACAGATGAGAGGTACAAGGAGGGCAACACCTAGGCCATATAATGCAATTTAAGATGATTATAGAGAAGGATTTCAAAATTACAGAATCGGGTTGATAGATTGGATAAATACTAATTTTGAGGGGCTGAGAACAGGGCTGGATGAAAGTGTAGTAGAAAACCATACTGACAAAGAATAGTGTAGATAAACTAATCGAAACATTTTAAAAGTGTTCACAAATAATACTAATGGTTTTTAATCATGCAAAGGATAAATTGCAGATTGTTTGTATTGGAAAATTAATATATTGACTAATCAAGTTTGGAACATGAAACATGGAAACCTGTAAAATCATATAGTTAAGTAGACAAATTTAGCAGATAACATTGGACAGGATACTGAAAAACAATAAAAATTATAAACCAAAGCACAATTCTTACATTGCAGGTACTTAAGTTCATATAGATTTCATCATTTGATTTCATCACTGAGGACTTGAACCAGCTGTATAAAGTAACTTGCCTCATAAAATTCAATTTAGTTCAATGTAGTCAAATTTTTAAGTTGCTGAAGTATTGCCAGTATACGTTGTACCATATCTTAGCCAGAATTAGCACTTTTTGAAAGGAAACTGTAAGACTGCAGAAACAAATCTATATAAGCATTGATTTGACTTTTCAAAAAGGGTTAAAATTTAACTGAACGTTAAGCTGAAGCATTGAAATTCCAATGTACCTACTTGAAAAACCAAAATGCAGATCAAAACTGCAGTAAGTAATTGTGAGTGTGCACTTATCTGTGCTATTTTCCAGGCTCCTTCACGTGTGCTAATATCTTTAATGTGGTAGCCAAACTCTCGTTCTGCAGAAGACCTCTGCATGGTAAATATAGTAAGGGGCCTAATTCTAACTGCTTGGGTTCTGCTCCTCCTCCTAACTTTAACTCTGCCAGGAACATTCTTGATTTGGAATTGACACAGATGAGAAGGAGCAGGGGAAATTAAGGCTATGCTTTTCAGTAAAGTGCATCTGAAACTTGAATTCTTGCTTGAACCCTTTGTGGTAAAAGTGTTTGTCTCTTGGCTGACATTTATCCCGAGATCCTGAGCACAGCAGCATTAGGTACAATATTCAAAATGGCAGGATTGTACAAACAAGAATGGGAAGTTCACTTAAACATTACAGATGGTAAGATCATGAGGTAGTTAGTGCATTTTAAAAATAATTAGTGAAAGAGACCTTTGTTTATCAGTTGTTTTACATTTTAAGCATGTTTTGCATTTTTATGCATTTTTCTTGGCATAACATTGACAAAATCACAAGCTTCCACAGACTGAAATTTGCCCAGGTCGGCTCTAGGTTAACTTATGCTATATATTTGGTCCTACTTGCTTGCAGGCTTTTACAAGTGCCTTGTGTTTAGCAAGATGCAAGGAAATAGGCAAATGCTGTTTTCATATTGTCTTATATGTTGACTTTCTTTTCCCAACATATAAAATGGATTTCTAGAAGCTTAAGGTGTCAAGTGGTAATGGGAGAGAACGAGACTGAGGCATTGAGTTGGAGGATCAGCCATGATCATATTGAATGGCAGAGCAGGCTCAATGGGATTAATTACCTGCTCCTCATATTTCCTCTGTTTCCTGTCTGTGGAGCAGTGTCCTTGCATTCATTTGGTGCTTTTTAATGAGCATTCAATTCAGTCCATTTTTATGTTTTTAGAATAATATATGAACTTGAGCCAGTTCTACTGCATTTTGTGGTGTATTTATTGTGATATGGTTAGTTCTAATCATTTTAATTAAAGACTTTAAATACTAAAAATGTGTCCCATTACATTTTGTCTTTACAGAACAGTACTTCTATTTGAGCACAGTGACATTGTTGTCATTTCTCTGCTTGGTGTTTTGTTTACCAGCTCCGATGGAAGCCCAGCAAAGGTACAGTGCATCTCAAACTGCATTCTGTGCAGTTTTTCTTATTGTAAAAATACAAAGAATATTGTTCTTGGGGAATGTTACCCTTCTAAGTTTAGGGGATAAACTCCATAACTGTTTAGATTAGTTTCATGAGATGAATAAACGGTGTAACTTAAAACATTTTTACAACTAATTTTTTTTTTTGGACAGACTGTGGTAATTATTTTGGTTTGTTTGTTTGTTTATGTGAAGAGAACTTTTCCTGAAGTATTGTTTATACTATAAATAGATCTTTGGAATCAGGAGTTTAGTTTAATTAAACAAATGTGTTGGTGAAGCTGTATGTTGAATATTTACTTTACAAATCTGTTGAATTTATTACTTTAAATTTGAAGCAATAATTTTTTAAAATTATTTGACAAATTTACTCCTGGCAACAAATGCCTAAAGGTCTGAAAACGGCCACAAAACAAATATTGCTTAATTTAAGCTATCATTTTAGAAGAATTCTAATGATGGACATTAATAAAACCTGTTTTCTGAATGGCATGCTTATCAATGCCTTTAAATATTTACATAATTGAACTCGTGATGTGATCACAACCCTAATTTATACCTGAGAAACATAAATGCAACGCTAATCAATATCTGCCTTTAGTAAGAATGAATCTGCACAATGCACTGATATAACATCTTTGAATTAATTTGTTTCAATTAAAGTATCTTTGTGATTTTGATGAATTGACATGCTTTGAGGAATAGTATCGTTCACGTCTTTGAAGCAACCAGGTTAAATGTTGAATAATAAATAAGTAAAGTGGAATTTTGAGAGATTGCCAAACTATTATGTCTTTGAAATTTCATTGATTGCTAAGGTGAGCATCTAACGTGTTGGACAAGTTTAGAAGTTGCAACTTGACAATTAGATAATTTATGGATAGACTAGTATCTAGTTTATTATGCTATAATAGGAGATTCTAAATTGATTGTTATACAATGACTAATTTAGTGTATTTTAATTAGTCTTCGTTTTATTCAACTTGCACAAGTTTAATCATAACCACGTGTAACATAATCAGAGAGCTTCTATAATGTGACTGAAGATTGATGCATTTTCTAAACATTATTGTCTTTGCTATCCTGTATTTTTGTAATGCTTGTATATGTGTTTCATTTTTCCCACTCCATTTGGATATTTTGGTATGAAGAAGATATTTAACGAAGCCAGTTGTAAACTGAGAATCATCAGTTGCAGGTTTAACCAGTTGTATTTATAAATATTGTGTATTATTTATGCAGCATGATACATTACGTTCTTATTGCATTTTTTGTTGAAACCAGTTAATTTTTTTTAAAAATCTGAAATCTTGTATATTTGCTTTAAAAAAAAATGCAGCAAGATTCCATTGTTTAAAAACAAAGTTTTTTTTACCTTAAAAAGAATCAAGCAAAACACTTTCGCTAGCCATGTTAATACCAAAAATCACTATAAACTTCGTGTGAATTAACGGGCAAGTTGCTGTTGATTATAAAATATAACTTCCTTTATTCATTTATGGGATGGTGACATTGCTGGTTAGGCCAGCATTTATTGACATCCTGAATTGCCCAGCGAGCAGTTTTAAGAGTCAGCCACATTGCTGTAGATCTGGAGTCATGCGTAGGCCAGATCAGGTAATGAGGCCCAGTTTCCTTCCCTAAAGCATATTAGTGAACCAGATGGGTTTCCCCCCAATAATAGTCAGTAATGAATGCCCATGAATCCAGACTCTTAACTCCAGATTTCTATTGAAATATGCTATGGTGGGATTCGAACCCAGGACATTACCTAAATCTCTGGATTAAATCTCTGGATTAATAGTATAGTGATAATACCATTGGGCCATCATCATTAACTGTCACACACAGTAAATCGGTCTTTGTGAATTGTCATTGTAATTCATTTAATATGTAGGATATCAACCTGAGTCATAGTCCTTCAAAACTGTCTTCTACTTGAAAAATTTCAGGTTCTGTACTTCCAGGAGCTATCCTATTCCACACGTGATGACAGCACAAGCTAACCTGAGTTCCGTGAGCACGATCTTAGGAGCGTAGAGACAGGAGTAGGCCATTCAGTACCTTGAGCCTGCTCCATTTAATGAGATCATGGCTAATCTATGGCCTGACTCCATATACCTGCCTTTGGCCCGTATCCCTTAATACCTTTGCTTAACAAAAGCCTACTGATCTCAGATTTAAAATTAACAACTGATTTAACATCTACTGCCATCTGTGGAAGAGAGTTTCAAACATCTACCACCCCAATATTTCAGGGCTCCTGACCTTCAAGCTTTTGAAAGTGCCTGAGTTTGCTCTACTTGATGAATTTCCTGCATTTGTCAGTATTATCAGATTATAAGCAAATATAAAAATGACTATTTTCTCCATTTTAATGTTTTCTTTTTCTAGTCTTTGTAAAGACTTTACAAGTCTTTAGGGCAAGGGATCCCTTGGAATGTGTAAAATATTAGGTGGAGGCTTCCAGCCAAAAAAAAACTCAAAAGCTCTTGGTTTAACAGATTGTATGTAGTCCAGTTAAACTCGGGATTTTACATTTAACTAATCAAAATATGTATATTTTTCCCCATTCGTAGACGAGAGGAGCAGCTTTCTTCATTATCGCTGTCATCTGTTTATTATTGTTTGACAATGATGATCTGATGGCTAAAATGGCTGAACACCGTATCCTTTCTGTTAAGAGCTGGTGCATTGTATTTGTGTAAGATGTACGTGTGGATTTCTCTTTATTAATTGGGCAACATCCTGCTGTTGAATAATGAAATCTGACTGATTTATTTAACCAGTAACTAATATACATATAATGCTTGTTTCTTTAACTAAATTCTACCTTGTAGCTGAGGGCCATCATGATAGTGCATTAACACATGCACTGTACACAGTCATCTCTCTTCTTGGAGTAGCAGACCACAAGGTAATTCCTTTGTAATAGCAAGGGTGACATTTGCTAGCAATATTGATAGGATGTCATCCTAATATTCCAAACAGCTTTAAGCAATTAATATTTATGTATTATAATGTGTATTAACAATTGTCAAATGAAGTCACACTCGGCATTCCAAAAATATACATTTTTGCCAAGACTGTTTGCTAAAACTTTGTGTTTAAAGAATCCATAATGCGTTGTTTACCATTTCTATTATATTTTAGTTGGCGTGTGCACAGCACCACGCAGTTGCCTTGTCAAGTGTAGTCTACATTCAGTCTTCAACCGTGTGAGTCATTGTTTAGCCTGCACCGCAAGTTGGTCTTGCTGAGCAAACTGATTTTGAGCAGCAATGCAAGCCTTAGAAACTGTTTAAAAGACCCTACTATGAAAGCTTAAAACCAATTGGGTGAGCAGTGGGGATCCCCAACGAGCAAGCAATTTCTGGTGGATACTCTTTCTGCCAATCTTGAGTGACAGAGAGAGCCCGTCAATTTCTATAATTCAGGCATAAATTAGAAGTGATTTTCAATTCGGCAGTTAAATGACCTCCTGCGTTGTGCAAAGGCTGCCAGCTTGATGAAGTTGGCTTCCTTACAACAGTCCAGGAGGCATTGGAGGAGAAGGTTCTTCCATTTAGGGGGCGCAGCAATTGAAGACTGGCTACCCAGTCCTAAAACCCAACAAAAGGGATTTCCCTCTGTTATATGAATGGTACAAAAGTGTGAGGTGATTCATTTTGGAAGGACAAACTTGAAAGCAGAATACAGGGTTCACTGAAAGATTCTTGGCAGTGTGGAGGAGCAGAGGGATCTCGGGGTTCATGTCCCCAGTTCCCTGAAAGCTGCCACCCAGGTGGATAGAGTTGTTAAAAAGGCATATGGTGTGTTAGCTTTCACTAATAGAGGGATTGGGATCGAGAGCCATGAAGTTGTGCTGCAGCTATACAAAAGCCTGGTTCGGCCACATCTGGAGTATTGTGTCCAGTTCTGGTCGCCTCATTACAGGAAAGATGTGGAAGCGTTGGAAAAGGTGCAGAGGAGATTTACCAGGATGTTGCCTGCAATGGAGGGAACGTCTTACGAGGAAACGTTGAGAGGGCTAGGGCTTTTCTCTTTAGAACGACAAGGGATGAGAGTTGACTTGATAGAGGTGTACAAAATGATCGGAGGTATAGATAGAGTGGACAGCCAGAGACTTTTTCTGAGGGTGGAGGTAGCTATTACGAGGGGGCATAGTTTTAAAGTGAGTGGAGGTAGATTTAAGGGAGACGTCAGAGGTAAATTCTTTACTCGGAGTGTGGTCAGGGCGTGGAATGCGTTGCCAGAGAGGGTAGTGGTGTCTGCCTCATTTGGGGCATTTAAGCAGCAATTAGATAGGCATATGGATGATAGTATAAGGTAGGGGTAGACGTTAGATAGACCTTAGGATTAGGGTAAAGTTCAGCACAACATCATGGGCCGAAGGGCCTGTACTGTGCTGTACTGTTCTATATTCTACGTTCTATGTTCTACATTCCTTCCCCTTCCAACATTATTGTGTTTACACCTGAGATGACCTGAAGGCGTCATGCTTGACTCAGCTGCATTCATGCCTAAAAGTGGGGCATGAAAAGTGCAACCTTCTAATTATGCTGGCAACATCCGGGGCCCCATAGTTTTGTAATCAATTTATGAAATTGATACATGCGTATTCATGCATTTGATTTCCCGTGTAAAGAACTGTCTATCTAGGCTATTCCATCCAAGGGAAGCATGAAATGAACTCCAGAATGGCTGTCCACCCATAGTAGTTTACTGGACCCAAGGTGGAGATCAAATTGGTGGATGTCAGGACTGACCACCTTACTACTTCACTGTCTCAGCCAGAGACTGAAGCACAAAGTGCTACCCTAAACACACAGCAAAAAAGACAATTTTTAAAGAATGGGGCCGAGGAAATATCTTTCTGATGTGGAAGCATAAAAACCAGTTCATATTCAGTTTGTGGAATTTCAATTTGCCGCATGCATTTTTTAAATAGTGATGTTGTTTTAAGTTCACCATCTCACAATTTTAATTTGTCTCTTTTAGGGTGGAGTTTTATTATTGGTGATGTCGTTGTGTTTTAAAGTTGGTTTTCATACAGCTTCTAGAAAGCTGTCTGTGGATGTCGGTGGAGTCAAACGCCTGCACACCTTATCTACCCTAACTTCAGCAGTGTTATTGTTTCCGTGGGTAGTCATATTGACTGTAACAACAGAGGTAATAGACATAGTATATTTACCACTCTGATTGCAATTATCAAAATGCTGGGTAAACAGGTTTGCTCAAAATTAACAAATTGTCCATCTTGGTTTATAGTAAAACAAATAAAATGAGTGGTGTATCATTCTTCTGCATCAAAACATCTCCTCCATTGTCACTGACTCCATCCCTTCCCTTGGTTTTAAACAGGCTGGGCAAGCTGTCCAGTTGGTAACCTGCACAACTTCAGACTGAGCTTTAAACCCATTCTATAAAATTACCACAATCACTTATTTCATCCTTCTTGACATTATCTTCATTAATTCCTGCCTTCCCACTTTTGCCAAAGTTGCTACATGCACCTTCAGCAAAGCGTAGAATGTTCTTCCCGGCCTTCCAACCTATTTCTTCATTAAAGTACAACATCCAAATCTCTGTTTATTACACCATAAACCACCACCACCATTACTTAGTCATGACCATCCTTATTGATTTAAACTCTCATCCCAGGCCCCAATAAATCAGATTTAGAATCCTCGTTCTTTGTATGTTGCTTCTCTTGGCAATCAAAGGTAATGATCAAATGAGCTCTCTGACTCTAGCTGCTTTCGAATGACCCCTCTGCCCATTTGTTTGGGGAAGAGTCCTTGACTGTCCTGGCTCTGTCTTAGAATCATAGAGTGTACAGCGTGGAAACAGAGCCTTTGGTCCATCTTGTCCATGCTGACCAGATGTCCTAAATAAATCTAGTCCCATTTGCCAGCATTTGGCTCATATTCCCCCTAAACCCTTCCTATTCATATACCCATCCAGATGCCTTTTAAATGTTGTAATTGTAGCAGCCTCCACCACTTCCTCTGGTAGCTCATTCCATGCATGCACCATCCTCTGTGTGAAAAGTTTCTCCTTAGGTCCCTTTTAAATCTTTCTCCTCTCACCTTAAACCTATGCCCTCTAGTTTTGGACTCCCTTACCCCAGGGAAAAAAACCTTGTCTATTCATCCTATCCATGCCCCTCATGATTTTATAAACCTCTGTAAGGTCACTCCTCAGCCTCCAATGCTCCAGGGAAAATAGCCCCAGCCTATTCAGCCTCTCCCAATAGCTCAGAACTTCCAATCCTGGCAACATCCTTATAAATCTTTTCTGCACCCTTTCAAGTTTCACAATATGCTTCCTATAGTGAGGGACCAGAATTGCATGCAGTCTTCCAAAAGTGGCCTAACCAGTATCCTGTACAGCCACAACATGACCTCCCAACTCCTGTAATCAATACACTGACCAGTAAAGGTAGCATACCAAATGCCACCTTCACTATCCTGTCCACCTGGGACTCCACTTCCAAGGAACTATGAACCTGCACTCCAAGGTCTCTTTGTTCTGCAACACTCCCCAGGACCTTACCGTTAAGTGTATAAATCTTGCCCTGATTTGCCTTTCCAAAATGCAGCACCTCACATTTATCTAAATTAAATTCCATCCGCCAGTCCTTGGCCCATCTGATCGACATTTCTCTGAGGTAACCTCCTTCGCTGTCCATTACACCTCCAATTTTGGTGTCATCTTCAAGCTTACTAACCATACCTCCTAAGTTCATATCCAAATCATTGATATAAATGACAAAAAGCAGTGGACCCAGCACTGATCCTTGTGGCACACTGCTGGACCCAGGCCTCCAGTCTGAAAAGCAACCCTCCACTGCCACCCTCTGTCTTCTATCTTTATCCACATAGCTAGTTCTCACTCTATTCTGTGTGATCTAACCTTGTTAACCAGCCTACCATGTGGAACATGTAGAACTTGTCGAACGCCTTGTTGAAGTCCGTATAGATCACGTCCACTACTCTGCTGTCATCGATCCTCTTTGTTATTTCTTCAAAAACCTCAATCAAGTTAGTGAGACATGATTTCCCATGCAAAAGATTACTATCCGTAATCAGTCCTTACCTTTCCAAATGCATGTAAATCCTGTCCCTTAGGATACAGTCCAACAACTTGCCTACCACTGATGTCAGGCTCACCAGTCTGTAGTTCCCTGGCTTTTCCTTATCACCTTAAATAGTGGTACCAAGTTAGCCAACCTCCAGTCTTCTGGCACCTCACTTGTGGCTATCAATGATACAAATATCTCAGCGAGGTGCCCAGCAATCACTTCCCTAGCTTCCCCAGAGTTCTAGGGTACACCTGATCAGGTCCCGGGGATTTATCCACCCTAATGCGTTTTCAGACATCCAGCACCACCTCTGTAATAATGGACATTTTTCAAGATGTTGCTATTTATTTCCCCATGTTGTCTATCTTCCCTATCCTGCTCTACAGTAAACACTGATGCAAAATACTCATTTAGTGTCTCCTCCATCTCCTGCACTTCCACACATAGGTGGCTTTGCTGATCTTTCTGGAATTCCTTTCATAAATCTCACTGCCTTTCTACCTATTTCCATGCTTAAAATCATTTCAACAAGTGACTTAGTTCCTACTGCCTTAAAACATTTTTTTCCCACATTAAATGAAGCATGTAACTGTGTTATTGAGTAGAATAGACTGTCCAAAAGACAGTGTAGACAATTTGTGGAATGGGTATTTTGAAGAGTAAGCAGTTGATTTGTGCCCATACTTAAGTCTGGCCAGTTAAACGGCATGATCAGTATATGTCCTGTATCTCCCTCTGCTTTACAATAATTGCAAGCGAGAAAATGATGCCACATTAGAAATCTCCAGTTGAGAGTTGCATCCAGTAATATCTTTATCCCTGTTAATTGTATTGAGAATTTAATATTGTATGAGTATGTAGGTTGTTCACTGGCTGTAAAGTCCAGGAGCTTAAATAATGTCAGTATTGTTCTTACAGTTGCCCAGCTCTGATAATGAGGGCATTAGTCAGTTAAACTAATTGTTTTAGTAGTGATTACATGTCTTCTGAGCATCGTGCCATTGAAATTTATGATGAATTACAACTATTACATTGCCCTAATATAGTAACTTAAGTTTCTTAGAACTTCTGTCTTTTGTGTTATAGAGTAAAATAGAATCCTGGTCTTCTCTTATTATGCCATTTGGGACTGTCATCTTCTGTGTGCTAATATTGGACTTCTATGTAGAATCTATATGTTCTGCCAAAATGGAAGCTCCGAAGTGTGCACAGTATGGTTCAATCCTTGTCTTTTTTGGAGCTTTACTTCTTGCTAATTTCTGGACACATCCAATAACTGATCAGCTACGGGTAATCAACAAACAAACCCTGCAGCACAGCACTGAACATGTATTGTCAGGTGGAGTCGTGGTTAGTGCCATTTTCTTCATTCTAGGTGAGTATTCTTGTTATAAGTCACTAAAGAACAAAGCTTGTGTTTGTGCCATTGGCAGCTTTTAGGTATACATTCTTATTTCAGTTCCTTTCTTTTTGTTATGTTCTTTTGCTATTCCTTTCTCAGCACTTAGTCAATTCTCTTTTGAATGCTGCCTCAACAGCCATAGTTATAAAGTTCTGAGCTCACGTGTGAAAACATTTAAGATAGAGAGGAGACAGCACAGTGTGGAGCTGGAGGAACGCAGCAGGCTAGGCAGCATCAGAGGAGCAGGGAAGTTAACATTGCAGGTCGGGACCCTTCTTCAGAAATGAGGAGAGGATGTTTCCTCTTGTGGGGAGGTCTAGAATGAGAGGCTGTAGTTTTAGGTAAGGGATAGATGATTTGAAACAGAGATGATGTGAAAGTATTTCTCGCAAAGGGTCATGAATCCGTGGAATTCACTGCTGCAGAGTGTGGTGGATATCAAGATATTTTTAATTAATAGTAACTGTTTGAAGGGTTATGAGGAGTGGACAGGAAAACGAGGGTAAGGCCAAGATGGGATCGACCATAATCATATTGAATGGCAGAGCAGGTTCGAGGGACTAAAGTGTCTACTTCTAGTTATTTCCTCTAACCTACCCCTTTGGCCTCCAATCATCACCCTAGCTTTTTTCCTTATTATCCAAAGAGTTGTAAGTAGTGGAAAATCATTTACTGTTTATCCAATACTGAACAATGTTATTAGATGCCCTTTGACCATTTCTAATCCAACAGATAATCTGTCCAATTCGTAAGTGATTTCTGCATTATTATTAAAATTACAAAGGGATAGACAAATTACTGTTTTCAATATTTTTGAGAAATATCTGCACAAAATCTTTAGCTTTATATTTGACTCACATGAGTTGTTCATTTTTCCTTTGAGTGCAACCACTTTTGTAACTACGCGAAGACCTTTCTTAAGGGGAAAAGTTCCTTACAGTAACTTCAGTATGTCAATTCAGGAAATGATTTCTGTTGTACTTTGTGCAATATGCATTAGCACCTGAAATCAAGTATACCAAATAGCCATATGTGGAATTCTTGAGCAATATTCCTCCCTCGAACAACAGCCGCATCACAAATTTATTTTATGTGCCATCTGTTTTCAATGTGACTAATCACTAAAGTTGTACTTGAAGGGCTTTGAAATCTTTCTTGTTTTAAACCTTTATCAGTATACAGTGTTGATTAAACGAATACGAACATTCTGAGTGTTAAAGAGATTAAAAGAAGAAAGAGGCTAATATGCAGACTTTTATAAACATTGAATATAAAAAAGCTTAGTTTAACTCACTTGTGTTTATCTATCTCTCCAGCTGCCAGCATCTTATCCTCACCTTCTAAGAAAGGGCAAAAGGGTACTCTGGTTGGTTACTCACCTGAAGGTACCCCACTGTATAACTTTATGGGTGATGCCTTACAACATACTTCCCAGTCAATGCCCAGGTTTATTAAAGAATCTTTGAAACAAATCCTTGAAGAGTATGACTCCAGACAGATCTTCTACTTTCTCTGCCTTAATCTAGTGAGTATTTCATGTTTGTGATTTTATTTTTCACACTTGAAATAAAAGAACATTATAAATTTTATGAACAAAGGGATGGCATTACGGTGTTTGAAGAAACGAATGCAATCTCGCATGAGTTACCCAGCATAAGGGAAAATGGCTGTGGCTGTTAGAAGCTAAATTAAATCACCTTAGCCCAGGATAGTACTGAAGGAGTTCTTCAGGGTCCTAGGCAAACCATCTTCATTTTTTTCCATCATTGGCTGTCTTCCATCGTGAGGTTAGAAGTGGGATGTTCACTGACGATTACAGCGATTGGTACCATCTGTATCTCCTTAGGTACTGAACCAGTTCATTTCCATTTGCAGCAAGACAAGGGCAACATTCATGCTTGAGCTGATAAGTTGCAGGTAACACATAAGTTGATGACCACCAACAAGCAAGAATCTAAATAAAAACTGAAAGAACTGCGGATGCTGTAAATCAGGAACAAAAACAAAGTTGCTGGAAAAGCTCGGCAGGTCTGGCAGCATCTGTGAAGGGTAAAATAAGAGTTAACGTTTCGGGTCTGGTGACCCTTCCTCCGAACTGGACAGAATCTAACCACCTCCCTTTAATATTCAGTGGCATTACCATCACCACTGCCAAAATCTGGGTTACAATTGACTAGAAATTGAACTGGACAGCTATATAAATAGTGGTTACAAGGGTGGCCCAGAGGCTGTAAATTCTCTGGCGAATTACTCAACGTATCTGTCTTCCCAGTGTCTGTCCCAAAAGCAGCAGAAATTCAACCAAGCTCCTTCGACTGCATCTTTCAAACCCCTGACCTCTATTACCTAGAAGGACCAGGGCAGCGATGCATAGAAATACTACCTACTGAAAGTTTTCCTCCAAGTCGCACACTGTCCTGACTCAGAGCTGTGTCACCATTCCTGCACAATGAGTGCGATAAAATCCTGGAACACCCTCATTCACGGCACTGGGTTTATGTACAACTTGAAAACAGTAGTGGTTCAAGGAGGCAAGCATCACCGCTTTCTTCAGGGCTATTGTGTGGCGGTGCCAGTGTTGGACTGAGGTGGACAAAGTCTGAAGTCACACGACACCAAGTTATAGTCCAACAGGTTTATTTGGAATCACACAAGCTTTCGGAGGCCTGCCCCTCATCTGACGAAGAGGCTGCGCTCCGAAAGCTTATGTGATTCCAAATAACCTGTTGGACTATAACCTGGTGCCATGTGACTTCTGACTTCAGGGCTGTTGTGGATGGCAGTTAAAGGTGGTGATGCCCACATCCATGAATGAATTGTTTTAAAAAAAAGTCACAAGTGTGATAGAACATTCTCCACTTGCTTGGATGAGTGCAGTTGCAGCAACATCCAAGAATCTGCACTGTTCTGGACAAGCTTCATCAACAGATGATGCTAGATGGAGGAGTGGTTCAGGTCATATGAGTTTATCCATGAAAAGATTCTAAAAGTTTTTTTTTCAATGCTTAATTTAATAGATTAATAAATATTTCCTGATTTTCATGACACTATTTCTTTTGAGAGGTCACTTTTCATATATGAAGAAAAATGTGCTGCTTTTAATTTCTTTTCTTTCTTTCTCAAAATCCAGATTTGATGTCAATTACTGAGAGTAGAATGCTGTACTTTATATAATATGAGACCAGTGAGACATACAAGTTAAAATTCTGTCAACAAATTGAGGTTATATTCGGGCCATATGAGTATTTGTAGTCAACCCCAAATGGCTTTGGGGTAACTAAGATTCAGAAATAAATGTTTCACAACATTGTCCATTTCCCAGGACCAAATTTTAAAATGTTAGTTTACAGCCAAAGTAAAGAAGTAACGCACAAGATTAGTTTTCCATCTAGGCTCCTCAATATTGCCTTTTTATATTTAAAAAAATGGCTGCTTCAACTGATCTCCAGGCAATCTCGTATTGAGATAAGCCTTTGAGATCTTGTGATTTATTTGGAAAGGTGAACAAAGTCAAGAGCATTGACATTTATTTAAACCCTTTAATTTTTTTTTTAAAAGCCGTGGCACTACATAAAAAAAGCTAAATAAACGTGGAGATTAGAAGAAGTGAACCTTAACTTGGTCAAAGATCTGGGTTTAAATAAGAATTGAGCAGGGAGAGGATGATTGAAAGCAAAGCATCTTGTGGATGTGATTCCTAAAGTCATCCTAAACCAGAGATGAAAGGGCCAATAGGAAAACGAGAAAATCTTGACCAGGTGTGAAGTACGGTTCAAGGAGATTGAGTAGAGATCATTAAGTAAATTAAATATAAGAATGGTCCTTTTAAATTTTAGGTGTTTAGGCACCAGGAGCCATTGAAGTTCAGCAACAACAGGGGATAATGGCCGAATGGAACTTGGTTTGGCTAAGAACACTGCAAGGAACATTGAACAAGGATGGTACTAAAATAATTGAGTACGTAGGTGACGAAGAAAAGTCTGAGGGTTTCAGCACAACAGCTGCCACAGGGCTGCAAGAAGAGTGCCTAATGGAAATGATGTTAAAGAAATCAGCATTTTGTGATGTGGAAGGAAGACCTGGCAGTTGTACCTGGATATAAACAGGCATATTTTGTGGCTTATTTGCCCAGTTGCATCTGTAGTGTTGCTGTTACTCCATACTTTTCAGAAGTTAGCTCATTCATTTGTGAGGAAATAATAACTACAATGCGTAGAATGAGCAATTCTCTTACATATTAAGCTGGATCTAAACAACAAATTGATTCATTGAGTAGTCATTTTCTTTTTGTTTTAGGCCTTTACATTTGTGGAATTGTTCTATGGTGTGTGGACCAACAGTCTTGGCCTTATCTCTGATGGTTTCCACATGCTGTTTGACTGCTCAGCACTAGTCTTGGGCCTCTTTGCAGCCCTAATGACCAGATGGAAGGCAACTCGAATTTACTCTTATGGGTTAGTTTTCCTAATGTTGATTTTTCTCTTTCCCTTCAATTTACACACATGCTCAAATTAGAAAAGTCTGGTACTGTCTTCAGAATTGAAAGAGGATTTGAATAAATTGACACCTTTGAGATCTCAAAATTCCGCAGCGAGACATATTTTTAATAATGAGTTGAAGAGTGTAGGGAGCGGTGAGAAAGTGGAGTTGACAATGAGATGAGATCAGCCACAATTGATTTCAATGGTGGAATAGGCTCGAGGGGCTGAATTGTCTACTCCTGCTCCTAGTTCTTATGTTCTTAAACACAGATGGTAAGTTCCCACATACAGCAGACAGTTGTCAACTTATTGGTAGTGTAGTAAAATAAAGTTTCAATAAAAGAAGTTCCTGCATTAGTGTGATGACCTTCCTGTACACACTTTCAATAGGCTGCTTACAAATTGCAATATCACACATAGAAGGTTAAAAGTTGTTATCTAACATGATGTTGCTGTGTAAAATATTGTATTTGATTCTGATGTTGTAATTACAGTAGGTTTTGATCTTGCTGGTAATTTCTCAAATTGAATAATGATTTTTTTCCCTTCCCGCCTACAGATACGGACGTCTTGAAATTCTGTCTGGATTTATTAATGGGCTTTTTCTAATGGTTATAGCATTTTTTGTTTTTGTTGAGTCTGTGGCTAGAGTCTTTGATCCTCCAGACATCGATACAGAAATGTTAACAGTGAGTGTTTCTCAGTATTATCTGCACATGTGTATTTGGCAATGTTTAAGGGCATTAATTTTGTAACTTTACTTTAGCAATAAAAGTTTAATTTTAGATTACAGTGTTATTTAATTGTGCACAATGAATGCTGTATAACAATATAAGAGGTTTGTGTAAAGTATATTTATTGCAGAAGTTGATATTTTCATTGTAAATTAAAACAGTATTGCAAAGGATGTATTTATTCCCTTATATCTTCCTTACTGTTGAACAGCCTGTTTCCATTGGGGGTCTGATAGTGAACCTGATTGGAATCTGTGCCTTTAGCCACGCCCATTCCCATGGTGGTTCTCGAAGCAGTTGTTCTTCACATGAGCACGGCCACAGTCACGGACATGGGCATTCTCATGGCGATCATGGACATGGAGGAGGACATGGCCACAGCCATAGCCATAGCCACAACCATGGTCACTCCCATGGATCTTCAGGTGGTGGAATGAATGCTAACATGCGAGGTAAAGCATGCAAATAGTTGTAGTGTGCAGTTAAATTAAGCAGAAAGTAAAAATAATTTAGACACAAGCATTTTTAAATTATCATTAAAATCTACTCAAAGGCAGTAGCTTATGTCTGTAAAGTTTAGTCTGTATGAGCAGTCATGTTAAACTAATATTCACGAATCATAGATTTGTGCAACATACCTGGACATCAGCTAGTGTTTTTCTCAAAGAGCCACCTAGCCACAATTCCACTTCCAAATTTTTATTCATTATGAGTCAAGTACCAAGTATTTCATGTTAAATGAGGGACAGGTTGTCTGTTAGACTTTTTTTGTGTGCTTTAAATTGAATCTGAAATACTTTCAACTTCTCTCACTGCTATGCACGTAAGACATTGCATTTCTCCCACTGTATGTCCAATATAATATTCTTTGAGCTTTTCTACAATGGAGATCCAGTTGTGCGTCTGAGTCAATAATCTGATAACTGAGGGCATATAGGGAGGGTTAATTAGAAGCAATGAGAGGAGGAGTTGCCACTCCCTTTGGAAATGAGTTAGATATAAACATATAAATCCCTTTAAGACTGAGCTTGACTCTCAGAGAAAGTGCAGAAATTACCATAATATAAAAGTGTGATATTTATCACTTCTGTAAAGTGTTTCGTTGTTTTTGTCTATGTAGCAGTTATTGCTTCAAAGTACTTAAATGTAATTTGAAGTGGCTTGTTGTTTAATCCACTAACCTTTAGGAACTGAGTGGCTTTTTGTTTACATGTTGGCTACCATCATTTCAGTACGGCTAATGATGTCTCTGAGCATTGAACTTCTAAGGTATCAGCTGGTAGCAAGCTCATCTCCAACTCAAAATTGTGGATTCAAATCAGATGCCAGAGACTTTCAGGTCAAAATCTAGACTGACACTCCAGTACAGCAAGTATCAGCTTTTGGATGAAACTTTAGTCCAAGGTCTTGCCTGCCCACTCAGGTGACCATAAATGATTCTATCATACTATTTCAAAGAAGAGCAGAGAAGTTCTCCCTATGTTCTAGCCAGTATTTATTCGTCAACAAACTTCATTCAAGTGGATTATCTGGTCTTTTTCATGTTACTGTTTCTGGGACTTTGCAATTTGCAAATCAACGACGATTCAGATTGTGTCTTTGACTGTAAAGCTGCTTTGAGACATCCTAAAGTCCTGGAAGATGCAAGGCTTTTGTTTAACACTGTATATTCTCAGCTTCAATGCGTCTAACAGTCTACATCAAAAAGGTGTAAACATAAACTTGGAAGGGTGAAAAGGAGAGATTTAATTGATGCAGTTTTAATTTTTTGGGAAACATATGTATGTTCGTCTACCAGTGACAACAAAGGAACTATTTGAATCAAATAACTTAAAGCCATTAAATAACAAAACAAATGTTATAGAGAGAAAGACAAATATTTTGTGATCTATTTTCCAGAGAGTGGACTGTCAAAATAGACTTCAGTGGTATTTTCCGTTGCTGCCATTCCTTTGTAAAAGTACATTTTGTGTTGCAGGAGTATTTCTGCACGTGCTGGCAGATACACTCGGCAGTGTTGGAGTGATCATCTCATCTCTTCTAATTCGTCAGTTTGGATGGCTAATTGCTGATCCTATTTGCTCTCTTTTCATTGCTATATTAATATTTCTAAGTGTTATTCCACTTATGAAAGATGCTTGTCAATTATTGCTGCTACGGACGCCACCAGAACTTGAGAAGCAACTCATTAGTGCCCTAAATAAGGTCAGAATCTGTTTACTTCTGAATATTCAATCACAAGAAAATTTTACATTTCTATTTAAAAAGTAAAACTTGCTGATGTAACATTCAACATTGCTTCAAGTTATGACTTCAGGTAATATTGAGCAAAATTTCTAAATCTGTCTTGATCTAGTGATTTGTAGATGTTGGAGTAGGCAGTCTTATCAGACTTATTTATTGTTTCATATTTTCACAAATTGATTTGCGTTACATGTCCCTTGGTTCAACATAATTTTTTAATTACAAAAGCAGTGCTTTTGAGTTTTTCTATGATAAAAGCACTAAATAAGTGCAGGTAGTTGATAGGGTAAGGTAGTGAGTTTTTAAAAAAACACAAAACATACTGTAGACAAGGCAGCTTAATGTGTAGAAAGTTGTTAATTTTGTTTTACAGTGGGGATAATTGAGGCAAAGAGCAGTTCAACATTTAAGAAAGATATTGATAGTTAAAGGTTTGAAGTGGAGGAGGAAATGTGATCAGTTTGAAATTATGCCACTTTCCGATAAGATAGTTCAAATTGTTTCCTTTTTTGTCGATTTCTGTGATATCATTCTCCAAAAAAATGAAGTTTTTAACATTTAGAAGTTTCCCGTTGCATTGTAAAGAAATAATAGTTTGTTTTTCTGAATTCTATAAATTGTTTCAGATCCAGAAAATTGAAGGTGTTCTATCTTATCGAGATCCTCATTTCTGGCGCCACTCAGCCAGTGTAATAGCAGGAACCCTGCACGTGCAGGTCATGCCAGATGTTGTGGAGCAGAGAATTGTACAGCAGGTATAGTGCTGCTTAGTTATATGTGCTGTATAGTTTATCTTATGTTTTTTAAGAAAACTTTTAATATGAAGCTTGTATTAACTATTCACATTTGCTAGTTCTTTCATAGACCTACAGTAAATTCAACTTTACCTAATGACATTCAATAACTTGGAGCTTGCTGTAGAATTAATGTCCCATATTGTATCAATATCTAGAATGAATAGAAGCGTGAGAAAGAGGGAGACTTTTTTAAATTACACTGCAGTCTATTTGGTTGGTCCCAACAACAAATACTGTCAAAAACTTGTGAACTGTGCAAGTACAAACACGCATTCAGCACTGTCAGCATGAAGCATTCTTTTTTAAAATTATCCAGTTTTTACACAAGCATTTTGTGAAATCCATTTCGAATTTTGTTACATATTAGTCGCAGGATACAATGTCACATTGAAGTTCTTGTTACAGTTTCACGTAAACTTTTGCAAAGTAAGAGAAATTACATGTAATTGTATTCTGAGTTGGAAACATGTGCAGCAGGCTCTCTTGGAACCATATCATTGGTTGCAAAAGACTTGGAAGAAATCCGGTGAATGATGGTCTGTCCTCAGATGGATACATTCTGAACATGTACAACACAAACATTGCCAGGTTCAGTGTACCCAGCGCAAGGATGAAGTTATCTCTATAAGCAATTAACAGAAGTCCACTTCCCAAAATGTGACTAGTATTATTAGCTAAAGCTAGACACTTCTAGAACCAAGTCAACCGTGCCAGCTGCAATATGGGGCAACTTCCCTGGAACTGGAACTTGAATAGATCCATAAAAATGCGTGTCTGTCCTCATCCACATCACTCACTACTTCTACTTCCCTTCCTTTCCTATCACCCATCTTGAGTCTCTTCTGTCCAAGTCTTTTCTCCCCACCCCACCACTCTCTACAAGGAAATTCCTCTTCCGCTCAGCATATTCCTTCCTTTCCCTCTTCTCATTTCCAACACACTCTCCATCCCAAACCCCTCGTTGACTGTCCTCCCCACCCTACACTCAGGTATTTTATGTAGTAATAGAATTGTCATAAAATATAAGTATTATTTTTTGATTTTTATGATTACTGTAAGTGAAAATTGTATAGCAAGAGCTTTGAAAAGAATATTAAAGTATGCATCAATGGATTATAACACTTCTTTGTTTATAATATAACTAGGTGATAGCTGCTTTAAAAGATGTTGGTGTAAATAACTTATCGGTTCAGGTGGAGAAGGAGTCCTACTTCCAGCATATGTCGGGTCTGAGTACAGGTTTCCAAGAAATCCTTGCTATGACACAGCAAATGGAAACTGTAAAACTTTTAAAAGATGGTACTTACATTATGTGACCAAAACCCTGAAATACATCTTCCTGGAAGCTCCAGAAAAGCAACATCACTTCAACGTACTAACGGTTTTATATAAAATATATTTATTTTAAGAAAACCTGTGCAGAATTATATGCATTATATTGATATATCTCGTTTTTCTTTCTGATGTGGATTTGTTAACAGAAATTCAAAGATCTGATAGCAGTAAAAAGGACAACTTTAGCATTAAATGTATTGTGTAAAAAATATATTCTGAATTTATATTAAATGGGCCAACAGGCATTATCCTGATGTTTACATTTGAGCAATAAGTATTAGATTTATAATTCCCTTTATGTACATTTTGGTCATGCAAAGATTGCATTAAGTTTAGAATAGAGGTGTCAAAATAGACAGATAACTCCAAACATTTGAATGAGACCTGTACGTATTTTTAAAACTGTCAGTGTGTTTTAAGTGGAATTAGATTGCTAATGATGTACCAACAATTAACTGGTAATACCAGTTGTGTCTGTCCTTTATTTATATTTTGCTTCTCTATTTCGTGTCCAAATCCTGTGGATTTTTTTCTCGCTGTTAATTCATGTGTTGAAAATACTGAATCATCTTTTCTTGCATAAAAATGTTTGGAAAAGCAAAGAGAGAAGCCCCTGACTATTCTACAGACTTCTGTGGCCGTACTACGTGTTATCATCCATAGGTTTCCACAGCCCAGGCAAATAAAATTTTAAATTTTGATTTGATTTTCCTCAATCTAAGCCAGCAATGGTTGGAACAATCATGTCTCCTTGCTACTCAGCATACTTTGGTAACCAAGGAAGAGATAGCACTTGTGTAAGTTTTCCATGTCACTCTGTCGTTTTCTGAGATACTTACCCAAAGCTGTCAGAATCACTCACTGTATAAACCGGAATTTAACTTGGACCCCCCTACTTCAGAACTCTGCCTTTTAATATTCTAGCTATGAGGATAACCATAAAATGTTTCTCTATATATCAGTGATTTTTTTGGAGTTACTTTGGAGTTTAAAATGGGACCTAAATGTCAATAAATTTGTTGTCCGCACAATTGTGTATTATAATTGCTATTGATTATGGTTCTCTTAAATGTGTTTCAGAAGTATAAAAGAGCATTTGACACAAACAAGCTTTCTCTTTACAATTCAGTTTTCTCCAGTTTTGAAATCTAACGGCAGCACGGTGGCACAGTGGTTAGCACTGCTGCCTCACAGCACCAGGGACCCAAGTTCAGTTCCACCCTTGGAGAACTGTCTGTGTGGAGTTTGCACGTTTACCCCGTGTCTGTGTGCATTTCCTCCAGGTGCTCCGGTTTCCTCCCACAGTTCAAACATGCAGTTTGGATGGATTGGCACAGCATTGCAGAAAACTGAAGTAACATTAGGTCACAGAAAACTGTTTGATTGATTGATATTATTTCTCAATACTTGAGCACATATATAGGCCATATGCTGGCGGTGACACTCTAGTGTCCTTGCAGCCTGCTATTTCTATCAACACAACCCTGAATTCACATTCTCCAGTTGTTCATGACTGCCCACTTACTATCAGTCCCTAACTGCCCAGAGAACAGTTAAGTCAACAACATTGTTGTGAATCTCGAGTCACATATAGGCCAGACCGTGTAGATAGCAGATTTTCTTGGTTTTGCAACAATCAACAGTATTTACAATTACAACGGTAATTCAAATTTTTCATTGAATTTAAATTTCACCATCTCCTGTGGAACATTAGCCTGGGTTCTGGATTGCTGGTTCACTCAAATTACTACTGCACTACCATCTCTCCTTTATAAGTATCCACACAGTTCACCACAACTATTCCATATATCTCCACATATATGTTCCACAATCTCCCACCCTCTGGGTAGAGATGTTTCTAATTGATTTCTTGATGCCTATTTTCTATTGATGGCCTCTAATTTATGCACTTCCCAACAAGTGGCAACTGTGCTTCCTCACTTATGAATAGCGAAACATATTGCAGCATATCATCTGTGAAAGAAAAAACAGAGTTAATGTTTCAGGTCCGGTGACCCTTCCTCAGAATTGCTGAGCTTTTCCAGCAACTTTGTCTTTGTTCCTGATTTACAGCATCCGCAGTTCTTTCGGTTTTTATTTTGCAGCATGTTATGTTGGTGCAGAACAAAAAGTAAGACATGTGCCTAGATTGAAATAAAATAAGAAAAGATATTGAACCGCAAGAGCATCAGAACTTCCGTTATTTCTTTGCAGAATATTTTTGGGAAATTTCTAAAGTAACAGCCAAGATTTTGCATCTCTAAAGTATGCCCAGAATGCACAATCCACAACAGTTTGAACAATAATTTGTCTCTTAAATCTTGATTAGTACCTTGTGACAATGAGAATTATCAATAACGCTGCTTGGTATTTTTCTGTTTGGATTTGGAGATAAGTAATTGTGCAAGGTGAGAAGTCTGAAGGAGTAACTGCCCCTGAGCTGTGAAGTTGGCTTGATGGCCCAGTTGCTGTTTTATGTTCTGAATGTTTTCTTGGTCATTCAGTTTAGGGAAGGGATGGCCTAGTTGTATTATTGCAGGACAGTTAATCCAGAGACCCAGATAATGTTCTTCGGACCTGGGTTCGAAACCCATCATCGCAGATGATGGAATTTGAATTAACTTTTAAAAATCTGGAATGAAGAGTCCAATCATGACCACAAAACCCATTGCCGATTGTCAGAAAAACCCATCTGGAAGCAAGTCTGTCATTCTCACCTAGTCTCGTTTACATGTGAATCCAGACCCAAAGTTTGACTCTTAACTGCCCTCTGGGCAATTAGGAATGGGCAATAAATGCTGTCCAATCCAGTGACGACTTCACCCCATAAATGATTTTGTTTTTAAAAAGTTATGATTAGCTAGTTGAGTTTATCTTATGGATGTCTTAAATTACGAGAGCAGTAGGAGCCATGAGTTTTTCTCCAAAGTTGTTGATGTTTATGTTGAAACCTTGTATTTGGTATGATCTGTTGAATAGTGACATCAATAAGCAATGTAATTTTATTAAGATAATTGTAAAGAATAATTACATCATCTCATCTTTTGTCATTTAAAGATACACTAATGCACTCGCAATTTAAAGGTTGCGCTGAATAGAAGTTGTATTTAGGGCATCCTTAAAGAGAGGACTAACAAAAAAGTGTAAGTACTAGAACCTTCAAAGGCAAGAGCAGTTATCCTTAAGTCTATAAGCACTGACACATGACAGTATAAACAGTGAATAAGAAGTCGCAAATTCAATCCCCTGATATTGAGTTAGTTGCCATACATTATTGCTTTAATTGGCCTTAAGAGTATTGGGAAGGGAGGGAAGATTGATCACCACTAACACTCCTAATTGCCATCAGACTGTTTCTTCTGCAATTTCCCTTGTATAGATTTCTTCTCAGGATAAGATGAGGTTTCTCGGTTATGTTGTTACTCAGTCACTGGATAGGAGACATTAAGACACAGTGTTGATCTGATAATCAGAATTAACATATGGATTAGACACAAGATTCATGTTTATATTAGGTGAAGTAAGATTCTCTACAATCCCTTCTAATTAGTTGAAAGTAAGTATTTAGTACTTGGCTATTAAGATCCCTGTTTTTAGGCCAATAATTTTGAGGTGAATTTTCCAATTGACCCAATGGAAGTAACTGAATGATTTCAATTTTTAAAACTACTATAACCCAACAAAATTAACTTAATTCAAACATTAATAATACTTCAAATAAAAAGATACACTTCACATAAATCAATATAACAAAGATGCATTTTACAAGACCACATTCACGTGTAATCCCAGGCACATCGGGCACCAGATTTGTACCAAAGTTCTCTCACCCAACCCTGATTATCTACATTCTCTCACTTTCCGACTGATCATTTAACCTTTAAATCGGTTAGACTAACAGCTGTATTCTATCCAAAGTTCTTGGATATGCCTGTTGCCCAGGCCATCTTGCAGTGCAGTGGTAGTGTCCCTGCCCTGGACCAGGGAGGCCCAGGTTCAAGTCACACCATCTCCAAAGGGGTATAATAGCATCTCTGAACAGATTGATTAGAAAAGTAGATTAATAAACAGAAATATACCTTTTGCTCAAACAGCACACCTGGGCAGAATCTCCTTTGCAAGGTTTGCAACAGTTAGATGGCACAGATACCCAGGGACTTCTTTTCCCCTTTAAATTGTCTGGTTGGCTCTGGCACAACTGAAACCAAAGCAGTAGTACTCTTGTCCAATCCTCAATCCCTGCTCTACGTGTTTTGCAGTTTTTATCCTTTTAAATAGATGCATTGCTCATTGTGAAAGATGCCTTCTCTATTCTCAACTGCATGTCTGTTCTAATCTCAGGTATCTATTTTTATGTTCAGAGACCAGCTGTAATAAAATATTCAATTGGATGTCTATTCACCCCTTCTGCATTTCCCAGTGGCCCCACAACTGACCTAGCTAATGAAGTCTGGAGGGACGCGGCTGCCAGACTGGGTTCACGGCAAATTGAGAGAGAATTGAATGCATACTCTCAAGCCTCTAGCAGATAAATGCAAATGTCGTAGAGTTTTACAGCATGGAAAGAGGTCCTTTGATGCATTGTGTCCACACCCATAGTCTTCCATGTAACGATATTTCTGGTGCTGATCTGAATATTGCTTAAATTTCTTGAGGATTCTTGCCTCAATCACCCTTTTTCACCTATTTCAGATAACCACCATCTTCTGGGTGATTTTTTTCCCCTTAAATCCTTTCTATATCTCCTGCTCCTTACTTTAAAATTGTACCCCATGGCTATTGACTTCTCTACTAAGGGTACAGAGGGGGAAAAATGTTTCTTCCTATCTCATAATTTAGTACATCTTAATCATGCACCCCCTTCAGTCTTCTATAGATACATTAAGGGCAAAAGAGTAACTAGGGAGTGAACAGGCCCCCTTAAAGATCAGTGTGACCGTCTGTGTGGAACTGCAGGAGGTGGGTGAAATACCATACGAATATTTTGCATCTGTATGTACTGTGGAGGACTTGGAAATTGGAGAACTTGGGCGAATGAATACTTCTGTCTTGAAAAGAGTTCATATTACAGAAGAGAAGGTGCTGGAGGTCTTAAAATGCAGAGAGGTAGATAAATCCCCAGGACACGGATTAGGTGTTTCCAGAACTTCGTGGGAAGATAGGGAAGAAATTTCTGGGACCCTAGCTAAGATAGTTCTCTCATCATTAGACATCGGTGAGGTGTCGGAAGACTGGAGATTGGCTAATGTGGTGCCATTATTTAAGAAAAGCTAAAGAAAAGTCAGGGAACTATAGACCAGTGAGCTTTATGTGAGTGGTGGATAAATTGTTGAAGGGGATTCTGAGGGACAGGATTTACATGCATTTGGAAAGGCAAGGACTAATTACAGATAGTCGGCATAGCTTTGTGCATGGGAAATTGTGTCTCACTAACTTGATTGAGTTTTTTGAAGAGGTGACGATTGCTGAAGCAGAGCAGCAGATGTCTATATTGACATCAGCAAAATGGTCAACAAGGTTCCACATGATAGATTGGTTAGTAAAGTTAGATCATATTGGATCCAGGGGGAGCTAGTCAATTGGATGTAAAATTGGCTTGTAGGTAGGAGACAGGGTGATGGTGGAGGATTGTTCTTCGGACCAGAGGCCTGTGACCAGTGGTAAGCCACAAAGATCGGTGCTGGGTCCACTGCTTTTTGTCATTTATATAAATAATTTGGATGTGAGTAAAGAAGGTATGGTTAGTAAGTTTGCGCATGACACCAAAACAGGTGGTGTAGTGGACAGTGAAGAAGATTAACTCAGAGTACAACGGGACCTTGATCAGATGGGCCAATGGGCTGAGGAGTGGCAGATGGAGTTTAATTTAGATAAATGGGAGGTACTGTATTTTTGTAAGGCAAACACTGGCAGGATTTATACACTTAATGGTAGTGTCCTGGGGAGTGTTGCCAAACAAAGAGACCTAGGGGTGCAGGTGCATAGTTCCTTGGAATAGGAGTCACAGGTAGACAGGGTGATGAAGACGTTGTTTGGCACACTTGCCTTCATTGATCATATCCTAACTCCTATACTCAATGCTATCATGCTGTGTCTGTACAGGACATTGGTGAGGCCATGTTAGAAATAATGCATATAATTCTGGTTGCCATTCTATAGGAAGGATGTTGTTAAACTTGACAGGGTGCAGGAAAGATTTAGAAGGATGTTGCTGGGCCTAGAAGTTTGAGCTATGGAGAGAGGCTGAATAGGCCGGGACTCTTCCCCTGGAGGATCAGAGACTGAGGAGTGACTTTATAGAGGTTTATAAACTCTTGAGGGGCATGGTGAATAGCCTAGGTCTTTTTCTAGAGTGGAAGAGTCCAAACCTGGAGGACATGGGTTTAAGATGATGGAAACATTTTAAAAAGGATCCAAGGAGTAACTTTTTCATGCAGAGCGTGGTGCACGTATGGAATGAGCTGCCAGCGGAAGTGGTGAAGGCAGGTACGATTACAACATTGAAAAGGCATCTGGATGGGTATATGAAAAGGAAGGGTTTAGACGGATATGGGCCAAATGCTGGCAAATGGGACCACGTCAGATTGGGGTGGCTGGTCAATGCAGATGAAATGGACCGAAGGGTCCGTTTCTGTGCTGTATGAATCTGTGACTCTAAGAAAAACAACCCCGAGTGTCTCTTCATATCTGAATTGCTCCAGCCCTGACAACATCCTGGTAATCTCCTCTGCACCCTCTTTAATGCAATCATATTCCTTTCTATGGTGCGGTGATCAAAACTGCACAAAGTACTCTAGCTGTGGCCTATCTATTACGTACATTTTAACCTCCTTTATTTTCTAGCCAATGCCTTGACAAATAAAGGCACCTATCTCATTTGTTATGTTAACCATCTGCTCCCTTCATGGATCTGTGTCCATTCACACCAATGTTCCTCAGATCCTCTCCACGTTTTAGGGTCCAACCGTTCAATGAGTATTCCCTTGCTTTGTTATTCCTCCCAAAATGCATCACCTCACACTTTGTAGAATTAAATACCATTTGCCACCATTCAGCCCATCTCTATCATCCTGTCTTCTAAGGCTTTCATCCCTGCTATTTACTACACCACCAAATTTTGACCTATCTTCGAACTTACTGATCATACCTCCTGCATTCAAGTCTAGATCATTAACACACACAACAAAGAGCAAGGGCTCTAGCACAACTTTGCGGTATGCCACTAGAGACAGACTTCCAGGCATCCTCTGCTTCCTACCACTAAGACAATTTTGGATCCAATTTGCCCTGGATCCTATAGCCTCTGAGCTTCCTCCCAGTCTGCTATGTGACACTTTGTCGAAAACCTTACAGAAGTCCATTTAGCCTACATCTGCTGCACTCTCATCTACCTCTGAAAAATACAGTCAAATTTGTTAAATGTCAGTTCCCCCTGACAAAGACATGCTGACTATCCCTGATCAATCCTTGCCTTTCCAAGTGGAGTATAGTTCTGTCCCTTGGATTTTTTTTCCAGTTATTTCCCTACCACAAACATTAACTGGCCTGTAGTTCCCTATTTTATTTTCCTACCACCCTTCTTGAATAATGGTCCCACATTAGCTGTCCTCCATTTCTCTGGCATTCCTCTTGTGGCCAGAGAACATTTCAAAATTAATATTTGAGCCATTGCAATCTCTTCCTTTGCCTCCCGCAGCAGCTTGGGATAGACCTGGGGATTTATCCCTTTTGAAGTCTACTAAACCCGTTATTTCCTCACGTTGGAGGTGGACATTGCCTGGGTACTTGAAGACGTGCATGCTATATTCAGCACAAAATTCAGGGTGGTGTGGTGGCACAATGGTTAGCACTACTGTCTCACAAGTGCCAGAGGCCCAGGTTCAATTCCAGGCCTGGGTGACTGTCTGTCTGGAGTTCGATGGTTCTCCCTGTGACTGTGTAGGTTTCCCCCAGGTGCTCTGGTTTCCTCCCACAGTCCAAAGGTGTGCAGGTTAGGTGGATTGGCCATGGTAAATTGCCTGTAGTGTCCAGGAATGCCTAGGTTAGGTGGATTAGCCAATGGAAATGCAGGATTACAGGGTTAGAGTAGTAGGTTAGCTCTGGGTGGGATGCTCTTTGGAGAGTCGCTGTGGACTTGTTGGGCTGTGTGAGACATAATAGGTACTGCAGATGCTGGAGAATCCGAGATAACAAGGTGTTCATTTCTGATGAAGGGTCTAGGCCCGAAACGTCAAGCTTTTCTGCTCCTATGATGCTGCTTGGCCTGCTGTGTTCATCCAGCTGTATGTCCCGTTTCCAGCCGGTAGGGATTCTATCGAAAAAATTCCAGCCTCCGACCTTCTCTTGCAGCCGCAGCATATGTTCGGTTCCTTAGGCTGTTACTAGTGCTATTAATGAAATTGAGCCTGAGTAGCAGTTAAATAGAGAGGATTTAGTAGAGTTGAAAATGCAGACATTTGAGCAATGTGAATATGATTACCGGGACTAAAAACAACAAATGCTGGAGATCACAGCGGGTCAGACAGCATCCGTGGAAAAACAGCAACCTAACGTGTCGAGTCCGTAGCATCTGCAGTAATTTGCTCCTATAACTGCCGGGACACTGAGATGCTTATTGAAAATCCGGGGACGTTCTGACAAAACTTGCAGTTCTGGTTACCTTAGGCATATTTAAACACGTATTGCTGTTAACTGAGTTGTAGCAGACCGTCGGGTAACATGACGTTTCCTGAAAGTTCTAACAATTAGCTTAATTTCGGTTTGCCAGATTCGTTTTCTTACAGTGATTTAAACTTGAAATGTTTGCAACGTATCACACAGTCCACCACTTCACTGCAAAAACCCTACAGAGTGTATTAAGTGATCGAAAGCCGTTGGGTGGGCTGGGCTGCACTGTTTAAATGGCACAGTCCTTCCCCTCCATCCGTACGATTGGTGGCATCCAAATGGACCAATCACAGCGACTCAAAGTTCGCCTCTATTTGGGGGGAGAAAGGAGAAAAACGATAACGTTCACACAAACGGGCAATAAATGTGCCCGGTGCCCAGCAGCAGCTGCCTCCAGCTGATCGCTACATTTCCAATGATGCGGGGGGTAAACCGATACAAACCGCTGACGTCAGACAAACCCATCGCCGGGGCAACGCATTCTAGTGGAGCGGGCTGCGCCAATCAGAGTGGGCGGAATGTGGAACGGCAGCGAATGAGCATGCAGCGGCGCGGAGTTTAAACCTGAAGCCGGCTGGTGTTGGGCTGCAGTCCTTGGCGAGTGCTCAGACCGTTAGTATGGCTCTTCGGGCGGTTAAGGTATCGTTTATTATTGGCTTTTCTTTTAAAAATAAAACCCTTGTTTCTACCACCGTAATTACCCACTCTAAGGCAAGGTGCTCAAGATTTTCCAACAGGAGCAACCGGGAAATTAACAGAATTGGTTCGCTTGTAAACTGGGCATTTTTTTAATATCGGTAATGAAATTTGGAGTAAAACTAAAGTCTTAACTTAAAAAATTCTGTTTTTATTTTCTTGTTAGGATTCGCTTCCACTGTAACCGTGCTTAACACTGTTATGGTAGTCTTTTAAGGTGCAAGTATTGTATGTGGCAACTTCACTTCAGGCCTGCTTTTGTTAACCCGTATAACAGACCGAAGCTAAAACCAAAGACTGACAAGCGTTTGGTTATATTCTTAACTTCTGGGCCGAAGTTGGTGTGCAATTGTTTTGGTTTAACTCTCCTTGTAGAAGTTGAACGCGGCGATAACTTTTTCTAAGCTGGGTTACTGCTGGGCGTGTAGGGAAGAGCGGTGCAGCTGTGCAACGAAGTTCAGTGGCGTTTTCTGAGGCTTCTTAAGAAAAACTAACTTTCTGCGTCTGCCATAAGTGGCTGGACCCACAAGAGGGTCCATGTTCGTATATTGCTACGTTCTGTAGATAAGCGGTAGCCTTGTATTTCAATGCAGGAATGAAAAATAACAGCATTTTTACTTCTAAGGCGGGGCTCCCAGATAACATGCTTTTGCAACGTTGCAAAGTGCTACGGGAAGGCGCCATTCAGAATCTGGCTCAAAAATCTCAATTTGTCATAAACATGCTAAATACGCTGTCGTGAATTACTTTCTCGCCCCAATCCTTTTGGGGGTTAGGGCCTCTTGTCGGACGTTATTTCCTGCACAGAACGTTTTTTATCCCATTTTAGTCGCCATTCTGGCAACTTGCTTTTGACATTGAGTCCTCTTCTCCCTCCCACTGCACCAAACTCACGGTTCCGTTTGGTTATCCAAACACTTAATGTTGGTTGTAGGGCAAAAATCCCTCTGCAGAAGGTGGCTGGAGTAGTACTTGATGTTTATGTAAACACCACAGTCAGGACTCCTTGTGTGACCAATTCCTCTAAACAGTGGTTCTGAACAACTGTTTAATTCTTTAGTTGTCTGGCTTTACCGGGATTGGTGTTGGAGTCAGCCATGTGAATTTTCCTTAATTGCTAGCTTTAGTTAATGGCTCTTCCTGTTCCCACTTTGGCCCAAATAGGCCAAATTCACGATGGCTATCCTGTCCTACAAATCAATAAAGCAATCTATTAGAGTTAGAATGGATGGGGAGAAAGTTGGCAACTGCTGTACTGCAACAGATCAAAAGTGGAATGGAACAACAATACTCTTATGAACAAAGAGGTGAAATACCTCCTGTGCTATTGCAGTACTGCAGCAGTGCCCAGTTTAGTGGTGTTCTTGTTCATTCAGTATTAACATCTTAATGAACTACTTTGACAGACTAATCATGTTGGTAAAGACAACATTGAACCAAAAGTCCTTCCAGGAAAAGTTGGAACAAAGCTTGGCTTGAGACCTAGAACTGCTTTGGTGGACATAGGCAACAAGACGCTGGGAACTAAACTCCCAGTGAAAAAGGTATGTTGTGCATTGCTAGATAACCTGCTCCCTTACTGGACTTAAATTCCTAGCAGCTGTATTTGATTTTTGCCTCTATTGTAGCAAACATTGACTAATTTGCAGAATGCTTCTCCAGTATAAAGTGCAACCCTGAGTTTGTTTGCTTTTAATTCATCTAGTGCTGGCACTCTTCTGTCCTTGGTCTACTATAGCACTTCAATGAAGCTCAACACTAAACCACCCCTTCTCATTAAGTAGATTTTTGTAACTTTCTGAACTCATTACAACTTCATTGCACTAACCGATCCCATGGTTTTTGACCATATCACTTTGAATTTTTTTAACCAGTTCTAACAAAGGAGCATTCAAGTTATCTCTTCAACAACTATAGCCATGCTCTTGTCACATGTTTCTGACTAATCTCTCTCCCGGTCTTTAGTATTTCAGACTGTCTTCACGTTTTTGACAATGTATTCCTTCTACCTTCCTTTCTGAAAAGCATTGTTTTTGTTAGCAAAGCTTACCAAATGTCCTTTCAGCAAACTCTCTATGTTGCCAGACTTTCTTAGTTTCTCCAGAAACTTTTTTTTTTTTGGATTTCCAGCGTCTGGAGTTCTTTCACTCTTTAGTACTATCTGCTTTTACTTTTTTAGTTTTGACTGTTATGCTCTGTAAAGGTGGTTAACTACTGCATGGACAATTTCTAGTAAACTAAACTGCATTGAGGGGTGGGGAAGAGAAGTGCTAGCATGAAATAAAACCTTACTTTAAATTCTACAGGGGAAAAGTACAGTGGCCCCAAAGGTCGAACCTGTGAAGAAGGTCAACAAACCAGTAGCTCCACAAACAGAGAAGCAATATGAAGATATACCAAAGGTAACTGTTCCAAAAGCCTGAGTCAGCTATAAAAGCAGGCCAAAACATTATTGCATGAAGCAATACTTAGTGCATTAGAGAAGGATGTATCCTTTCATTGCATATGTTGAAGGAAACTCCACTACTAAAGTAGTTTTTTGTTTTTCTTGCTCTCCATCCTAGACCATTAAACCTGTATGTCCCACGATGTTTGTACCCACAGCAATGCCACAAATAGCAGTTATTTGCTGTTGTCATTAAAACTTCAGTTAATTTGCGTTCTGGACATCTTGATGCTATTTGCATTTTTTTTGCATGTAGCACTTTTTGCTCTGACAAACTAAATTGTGCAAGTGTTCTTCAGGATTTAAGTATGAATGCTTTGGTTCAGTCTGAGCTTTGCATGTAAATTGTGCTGAGTTAGTATAACACTAACCTTCAAACCACTGACCAAGGGCCACCTTAAGAACAGCAGGAGTAGACCACATGGTCAGTTAGTATTGCTCTCCATTCAATACTGCTGTGGCTGATCTTAGTTTTTAGTTTTACTTCCATGTCACTTCATTTTAGTTTCTGCTCTCCATTATCCCTCTACTTCCCTAGACCAAGTCTCCAGTCCCTAAAATTCATAGAACAATGAAGTATCTGAAACTTCTGCATGTAGCCTTTCAAAGATTCTCAACCCCCAAAGTGGAGAAATTTCTTGTGCTCAAATGATCCACTCGTGAGATTACCTCTAGTCAGGAATCTAGACAAGTTGAACAAACCTGTCCACCCCTTCAGAATCAGTCTTGGTTTATAAAACCAAGTCAATGCATTAAATATAGTAAGTCTTGAGCATTAGCCTATTTAGTTTACACTAAGTACTGCAGTTTATCACTAATGCAGGATGGCACTGAATAAACTTAAAGATACTGCCTTGATCTAATGTATTGTCTCATGTTATATGACTGCTCTAATTAAACTGTAGTTGCTACCTGTGTTTCTTGCCAGTGACACTAGCGTCAGTATGGGTAAATAATTGAAATATTAATTACAAGCAGTTCTAGCCTCAGATATGAAGTAGGTAGCAGTCCTTGCTGTGATCTTTGTTACACTTTGTAACTATGCCATCTCTTCAGTTACAGGTACCAACATCACCATCCCTGATGGAAACATCAGGCTGTATACCTGAAGACTTGTGCCAGGCATTTTCAGATGTTCTCCTTCCTGTTAAAGATGTTGATGCAGATGATGGTGATAATCCCATGCTATGCAGTGAATATGTTAAAGATATCTACAAATACTTGAGACAACTGGAGGTCAGTTTTTTAATTTGGTTGACATCAGTTTAAACTCTAGCCTCCTACCTTCCACCTTTCTTAAACATGTCCTCTTCAAAAAGAACACTCTACTTGTATCTGCACATGCAAGTGCTGTTCACCCTTCTCAATGCACTTGACTATATAAATCCTTGTCTGGGACTTAATTCAAAATTTTCTTTTTAAAGAAGGTCCCTGCGTGACTTCAGTTTTCAGTTGTCAAATATTTTGGTCCTCCAGGATCTCTTGTATCCCTTACTTCCTGACCCTTTTAAAAACCTCCAATTGTTGGCTGCCTTCAGCTGAGATCTCCCTCTTTCTTCCTAATGTCCTTAACTACCTTTTTTGTTATCCATATTTTTCCTTTTTAGACAAAACATTTTTACAGTAAAGTTGCCAAGAGCAATATTGTGCCTACTCTTCCACCATTTTTGAATCATGAACGATCTTTTTAGTTACATGTTAGTGATGACAGCTAAAGTAGCTAGGGTCTTTTCATTGTGAGGAAATGAGACTTCATTTCCTTAGGACACTTGTAGACAAATTCTTAAGTTCACTCTTGTCCTGGCTTATGGGGAAGGCCATCTGGAAATTTTTTCTTGCTGTTGCAACATTAAGTGCTCAGGCAAAGCTGTGCACTTCATGCTAGGTCACTTTTCATTTTGAGTAGTGGCCACTTTTCTGCTGTTCAAAGCAGTAGCTTGTCCATTTTGAGGACAGTTAGGAATCAGCCATGTTGTGGGTCTGAAGTTCCATCTAGGTCAGACGAGATGGATGGCAGCTTTCCTTCCTAAAGGTCATTAGTAAGTCAGGTGGTTTTTGGTCAGTCAGTTGAATTAACTGACCAAAAAATGGTTGGTTGCCCCTTCCAATGCTAATCCCACCAGCTATCACAGTGGGATTTGAATCTGTCCCTGTGCCAGGGCCTTTGGATTCTTAGTCAAGTGATGCATCCACTCTGCCACCTTTTGTAGAACTTGTACATAATAAGAAATGCATTCTCTTGGGGTAGTGGAGGGAGATTTTGAAATTGATCACTTGTTTTATTGCCAAAACTTTTTGCTTGGAGTAAAAAGAAATATGGATTTTTTTCCCCTGAAAGGTGGAGCAGTCAGTGAGACCAAGGTACCTGGAGGGAAGGGAGATAACTGGAAATATGCGTGCTATCCTCATAGACTGGCTTGTGCAAGTTCAGAGGAAATTTCAGCTGCTCCAAGAAACACTATACATGACTGTGTCAATCATTGATCGCTTTCTTCAGGTAAGAATACTCCCTTTATTCTGAGATTACAAAGCCTTAATTGGATAGTGGTTTTTCTTAAGCTATCTGTTTAAATCTAGGAATTAACCTCAGTGTTTGAGAAACTGATTCATGGACTGAAAGCTACATAGGCTGCATTCTCCTGTTAACCTGGTATCTCGTTCTGTAGTGCAGTCCAAGATTAAATGTTGTTACCCAAGGGTTTTTGATTCTTTGTACAAAGACTTGAGCCCTGTGAACAGGAGCCTACCTCCAGTTTGAAGCTTTCTTCCTTTTGTAGAAGGACCAGTGTTATGAGCCTGTATTCTGGACCTGCCACAACTTTCCAATGTGCCATTTTGAGAACCCATCTTTGAAGGTCACAATCCTAGGATATGAAGAGCTGCCATTTAAAAGAACTTGAAGCTGTGGGTATGCACTTCCCACTGTTTTCCACCTTATCAGGCTCTTCAAAGGTTGAACCTCAATTGTTTGAATCCCATTCTGATGTCTGTTGCTTGTAAACAAGTATCTCCTAGATTTCTGTATACATGCCAGTGACTTGTACACTTCTTGCCACTTTGAATAGGGTGGTGAGCTACCACCTCAAACCACTGCAGTCCATTCTGTTGGGTAGACCCACAGGTCAACTAGAGGGAGTTCCAGGATTCTCTCCTTCAATCACACTGAACAAATGGTGATTTTTATATTTCCAACTCAGGGTAGTAAGTGGTGTTCCTGTGAATGTGCTGCCTTTTGCCCTTCTAGATGGCAGTTCTTAGCTGGCAAGATGCTGTATAAGGAGCCTTGGTGAATGTCTACAGTGCATCTTCTAGATGGTACACACTGCTAGACCTGAGCAGTGGTGGAAGGAGAATATCTGAACATGCTGCCAACAAAACAGGCTGCTTTGTCCTGGATGGTGTGAAGCTTCTTGTAGTGCTGGAGCTGCAACCACTTAGGCAAACAGAATACACCTTCTGTGGATGAACAGGCATTGGGGTTGAGTGTTAAGGGATTCCTAGCCCCTTGACATTCAGATAATTTAATTGGTTTAAGACTAGTCTTTTGTTGGGAACCTCACGAGGTGTTGGCCATCACCCCAGGGTAGATAAATCCCTGGGAAGCAGAGATTGACAAGACAAATCTCAGGAATCCTCATGTGAGGTGCCAGGAGATTAGACATCCAGCTAAGGTGGTAAGATTAAAGCCAGGTACCTATAGACCAGTGAGTGTGACATCAGTGGCAGGCAAATTGTTGCAAGGAATCCTGAGGGACAAGATTTATATTCCTTTGGCAAGGTGTTGACTAATTGAAGTCAACATGGCTGTGCATGGGAAATTGTCTCTAACTTGATTCTTCTGGTTTTTCTCTTAATCCTTGAAGTATGAGGATTGGGGGCAGTGGTGGATGTGATCTATGGGCTTCAGTAAAGTGGTTTGACAAGGTTCCTTGTGCTAGATTGGTAGCAAGACTAGATAATGTGGAATACAGGGAGAACTGGCTAAAGGTACAAGGTAGCAGGGTTGCTTCTTAGACTGGAGGCCTGTGTCCAGTAGGGTGCCATAAGAACTGGTGCTGGGTCCACTGCTTAATTGCTTAGCAAAATGACTTTCACATGAACATAGGAGGTATGGTTGCTAAATTTGCAGATGGCACAAATTAGAGCTATAGTGGACTGCAAAGATTACCTCCTAACAACAGGATTTTCTCAGATGTACTGAGTGGCAGATAAAGTTTATTTTTTGTCTTAAATAAATGAGGTGCTGCATTTTGCAAAGGCAAACTGGAGCAGGAGTTGTAACACTTTATTAGTAAGATCTGGAGTGATGCTGAACAAAGGCCTTTGAGTGCGGCTTCATACCTCCTTGAAGGTGGTATCGCAGATAGGATAGTGAAGAAGGCATTTGCTATGTTTGTCTTTATTGGTCAGCGCATGGAGTATAGGAGTTCAGAGAGCATGTTGTGGATGTACAGGGTACTAGTTATTCCACTTCAGAACTGAAAACAGTATTTCAGGTCTCCCTGCTATTGGCAGAAGGCTATGAAACTCTATAAAGGATTCAGGAAAAATTTACAAGGACATTACCAGAGCTGGAGGGTTGCCTCTGTAGGGAGAAGCAGAAAGGCTGGGGCTATCTTCTACAGAGCCTCAGACTGAGGGATGACAGAACCTTAAACTGAACGGCATGGATTGTGTAAAAGCTAGAGGGCATGGGTTTAAGATGAGAGGGGAAGGATTTTAAAAGCTGCCCAAGGAACAGCTTCTACATGCAGAGGGTGGTGCATCTCAGAAGTGAGAGGCTGGTACAATGTCTACAATTAAGACATCTGGAAGGGTTTCAAGGGATATGGGCCAAATGCTGGCAAATGGGACTAGACTTAGGAATCTGGTCAGCATAGACAAGTTGGACAGAAGGGTATATCTGTATGTATGACTACTTCTGGCTGAATAGCATTACAAGTGCCTCAGCCTTTCTATACTGCCTGGACTCCCCACTTCTTGAGGATGGGGATATCTGAAGTGCTGCTTCCCACACCCCACCACCTCTGTCACTTGTTTAACTATCCACCACCATTAATGAGTAAGATGACAGAACTTTGATCTGATCCACTTTGGAATTGTTTAGCTGTCTTTACTTGTATCAAAACAGCAGAGGCTAATGTGGTGTCACTGTTGGTATGCCTGGTGCTAATTATAGCCCTTTGATAGGCCTCTTTATTGGATGACAAATGACTGAATAGTTGCAGATTTTATACTCAATCCCCAGAGAGGCTGCAGATTAAACATTACCCAGTTCAATAACTGGGGTTCTGGCATTGGAACAACTTTCATCCTTCATCTAGTCATGTAACAATCACCACACTACAATGTAGTAACATCCCCCCCAGGCTTGTGGGGTTTTAAGTGTCACTTTCATCTTGTTCAGTCCACTTCTATGGGTTGGAGAAACTCTCAAAGTTGAACTCCAGAATGGGACCTAGGTCTCTGGATGCTTTAGTTGTCTAAATGTCCATTGATCTGATTCTTCAAATTGAAGTTGAGCCTTAAGGTTGTAGTCCTAAAAGCTGAATTTTGACAGCTTAATGTAAGTCTGCAAGACCAAAAGTAAAGAGCAGATAAGATGTTCCACTTGTTCAGAACTGTTGCAACTGTCTCACTGCAGGATAATCCAGTAACCAAGAACAATCTACAACTTGTTGGTGTGACAGCAATGCTGGTAGCATCCAAATATGAAGAAATGTATCCTCCAGAAATTGGGGACTTTGTCTATGTCACAGACAACACTTACACTACAGCTGCAATACGTGAGATGGAGAGGAAGATTCTCAAGAAGCTTAACTTCTCTCTCGGTCGACCTCTTCCTCTGCACTTTCTGAGGAGGTCTTCAAAAGTGGCAGAAGTAAGTCTAGCTTTACTTTGTCAGCAAAGACTTGAGTTGCATTTCAATTCTATACTGAGGAATTATCTTTTTCTTGTCAGCAAATGCTAAGGCTTAAGTAACTTCAGTTGCCCAATGACACTTTGGGGTTTTTCCCATGGATTGGCCATGGGACCCACTGAAATGTTTCTATCTCCATGTCTGTCTGATCTGGTAGATCTAAAGTTGGCATTTTGTATAGTTGTCTGATATTTCAGACCACTGATTTTTTTTTTGGCATTCCTGCCTCAATTAGGTTATGGGTTCAAACATCCAATTAAGAATTTAACACTTGACTGCTATAATCAGTTCTGTCCTAGTCAATGTTTATTGTTCAGCCCAAACTGCCAGTGGGTTATGTCTTTATAACTCACTGAATCATGTTCTTAAATTTGACTAAGTTCTTTTTGTATATAATACACAAAGGTGGTTGTGGTACAAGAGACTCTTCAGTATTGAGGGGAGTCTTGTAGCCTGTGACTGCTACTTAAATCCTTCTGGCTCCAGTGTTCTAGTATTAGTTTTTAAGTAGTATTAAGTACTTAGTAATACTAAGTATTTACTTAGTATTCAAAGTGGTTTTAATATTAAAGCAAATGCTTCACCCCCCCCCCCCCCCAGAGGAAACTGACATCCTTTGCTGGTGTGGCCTACATGGGACTCCAGATCCACAGCAATGTGGCTGACTCGTCAGTTAGGGATGAGCAATAATGCTGGCCTAGCCAGAGACTCTTACCTTATGAATTTAAAAGGTGCAGAATCTAGCTAAAGGAGGAATCTCCTGCCCTTGAAGTAATATAAATTGGAAAAGTGTCTGTAAAAGATTCTATGCAACCATGAGTGTGCTTTTAAGTTAACTGACATGAAATATAACAATGCCTATAATAAATCTTTGTGCCAAAGGCTAAACAAAGCACTGTTTTAAAATTCATTTTTTCATCTTTGTTTTTACTATTCTGATCTCAGGTAAGCTCTGAACACCATACTCTGGCTAAATATCTAATGGAACTGACTATCATTGACTATGAGATGATCCATTATCTTCCATCTCAGATTGCTGCTGCAGCTTTTTGTCTTGCCCAGAAAGTCTTGAATAGTGGAGAGTGGGTGAGTATTCTTGGAGAGCAGGATTAGTCCAAGTCTGTTCAGCCACTTGCTCATGGCAGTGTTTCTCCACCTCCCTTTCTGCCTGCTCAACATAACACTTAGTCCCCATACTAACCAAGAACTTCTATCTTAAACACACTGACTTGGTCACCACAGCTCTCTGCTGCAATGAGTTCCATGGATTCACTAGCCTCTGGCTGAACGTTCCTTGTCTCAGTTTGTAGAGGTCACTAAGGCAGTGCCCTCAGGTCCTGGTTTCTGCTGCTAGAAGAAGCATCTTCTCCATGTCCACTCTATCAGACTTTGGTATACTGTCAGGTTTGCTTGAGATTCCCACCCACAACTTTAAGTACAGACCATGAGTCCTCAGCCACTCACAACAAGATCTTCATCCTGGGGTTATGCCTGTAAACCACCTCTGGACCCTTTCTCGATATGGGGCGCAAATTGTTCTCAATCTTTCAAATGCAGTCTGACCAAAGCCTTGTACAGACTCGGCAGTACATCTCTGCTGTATTCTGGTCCCCTAAAAACACATGCTAACACTGCATTTGCCTTCCTAACTACCAGCTGAACCTGCATGTTAACCTCGAATCCTAAAGTGACTCCAGTCCAGGCCCTCTCTGGCTTCAGATTTCCAAAGCTGTTCCTCATTTCGAAAATAGTCTGTGTTCCCTCTTTGATGCAAAGTGCATAACATCACACTTTCCCACACTAGTCCTTTACCACCTGTCACTTTTTTTTTTTTGCCCACTCTTAGCCTAAGTCCATCTGAAGCCTTCCTGCTTCCTCAGCACTACCTTTTTTTTTTGGTCCAACCACTTGTCATTGCTAGGTTTGCAGATGACATCAGGCAATTCCTTTTTATCTGATTGCTAATGTATAATATGATTAGCTGGTCCAATACTGACCTCTTGTGAAACTCCACCTCATCACTGATTGTCATCCTGGCTGACATTCCTTACCTTTGCCTTCTGCCAGAGTCACTTAAACCATGCCAGTACCTTGTCCCCTAACACCACAGGTTCTTTAGCAGCCTCTTGTATGGAACCTTGCCAATTCTTCCTGGAAACCCAAACAGACCATGGTCACTGTCTTTGTAACACTCTCTCTACCATGTCATTCTAACAGACTTGTTGGGCATGACTTCCCCTTGAAGCCCTTTTGACTCGGCCTGTTTTATCATGTGCTTCCAAGTATTCTGCAGTCTACCATTGTTAATGGACCAGTCAATTGTTACTAATGACAAGGCTAACTCCTAATTCCATCTTCTGCCTACCTTTTTAATGGGTTATTGCAGTAGCCATTCTCTACCCCCTGCCCCACCCCTTAACTACAGTGATTCCTGGATTGCTACCAATGCCTCTACAATTTCATCAGCTAATTCCAGAACTTTAGGGTGTGCTCCATTTAGTCCAGGTGATCTAGCCAATATTAGACCTTTCAGCTTCCCCAGCACCTTAATGACCACCCTTCTTTAATGGGGCAGAGATGCCCCAAATCTAAGTTGTGGTGAAAGATACTGGCAGCACACCAGAAACTGAAGGTACTTTTCAGTTCCATCATTTCTTGGTACCCATTACCACTACGCCAGCCCTCCTTTTTAAGCTGTCTAATCTCTACTCTTGCCCCTTCTCTCTTTTTGTATATAAAACTTGCAATACTTTACCATAACTCGCTAGCTTAGCCTTGCATCCCCCTGGCATTATTGCTATTTTAACTGTCCTTTGCTGGTGTTTAAAGGCTTCCAACTAACCTTCACCACATACAATTCATTAACAGCATAAGAGCAAAAATTACCATGCAGTCATGGTTGCCTTGCCATCCTTTTGTCTACTGTTCCTCCCAAGGAAGTAGTATACCAGTCCAGAAGCACCTGCCATTGCTTCACCATCTGGGCTCCCCTTCCAATTAACTCTGGACAGCTCCTTCCTCTTGCCTTTTGAGTCTTAAGCAAATAAGTTGTAGTCTTTTTTCAAATTGAACTGAAGGATGAATTTCTTCATATAATGGAAACCCACCCCTGTTTTCCTTCACTTTTTAAGCTCACTAATCCCTCACTATCGCTACCAAACCCAGAATTAGCTATTGCCTGTGGGCCCTACCACAAGCTGCTCAAAAAGCACCTCATGAGAAAGAGGATTGTGGAATGCCTCTCGATCTGCAGACAGCCTGTTTACCTCCAGTCCACCTGCCAGTTGAAGTTCCCCCTGATGTGAATTGTAACTTTGCTTTCTCCATTCTCCATCTCCACCCCCCCCCCACCCCCACCCCGACAATTGCTAGGAGGCCTGTATGTAACTCCCATCAGTGCTTTCCCTTCGTGGTTCCTAAACTCTAGCCACATTTGGCCTTCTGGCCATATAATGCTTTCTATTGAGTTAAGAACAAGCCCAAGGTGGCGTATGTCTTCAGTTTCTCTTCCTACATTTTACTAGGGAACCATTGAAAATATGAAATGATCACATAATGTCCAGTCAGCTCCATCACTATCCAGCAATCCACCACCCTGCCTCTTCCAATGTTCCATGCCACTGAACCCCCCCCCCCATTACTATTTAGCTTACACCCTAGTTATGTTCTGGTCCTAGCATAACTTCAGGTGGAGCCCACCCCCCATGAGAACAGTACTAGTGTCAATGCCAGACTTCAGCTGAAAGATGATAATTGTCTATATCTGATATTCTGCAAGCCCTAAATAGTTTTATCATTCTCTTTAGTCACTTCTCCTGCAGCGTTACATGTCTTATAAAGAAGAGGATCTCATTCCAGTGATGGAACACATTGCTAAGAATGTTGTGAAAGTCAACCAAGGTCTCACTAAACATGTGGTAAGTGCTTGTATATTCAGTAACTGAATATTGACTCCTGTACCCTTGCCTGAAATGGCAGTTCTTAAAATCACATTTTGGAATTCAAATGTGTTGAAGTAAGTAATCTGATTTTAGTGAAACCTGGTGTGGTAAACAAAGTTGCTTTTTGCAGTTGGTAATGTGGTGCCTAACCTTGTAGTTGTTGAACCACCAAGTAGTTGTTAATGAGACAACAAAGATTTTTAAAAGTGACTCACGAGTAACAAATGGTACAGCCTAGTTCCTAAACTTTTCAGATGCCCATCAGAGAAATTACTCTTGTCTGCTCCCTTAATCTCTTCAATGGACTTATTTAAATGCTCCTTGGACTGATGACAGTTTAAATCTGCTGGCATGATTCTTCTCAGAAATTATGGCCTTCTGAAACGAACTAGTTGTTTGATTCTCCTGAACTGGTTTTGTTTTCAATGTGTTTTTAAATGCTGCTTTAAGATGGCTATTATGAATATCTTCATGTATTAAGATTCCAGCTCAGTTCACTGCATTACATGCCTTTTTTAGCAAGTGTCTATTATCTACTGTTTCAAAACTGAAACCACATCTGCCTCTAAAAATCTAAAATGGTATTATGTATCATGCACACTGGAACAAGCTGGTTAAAGTAGAGGCCATTCAGCTATTTTACCCTAATTCTGCAAGATCAAACCCCCCCCCACCCATCTGCACACTAACAACCTGCTGCCATAAAGTTTACTCTTATTTGCACTTGCTTTTTTACTAACTTTTTTTTTGTGTCCACCCAAAACCATTTCTCCCTGTCTGACCACACCTCCATCAGGGCAGCTCAGTGGTTAGCACTGCTGTCTCAGCACCAGGGACCCAGGTTCAATTCCATCCTTGGGCAACTGTCTGGAGTTTGCACCCCCCACCCCCCTGTCTGTATGGGTTTCCTCGCACAGTACAAAGATGTGCAGCCTAGGTGGATTGGCCATGCTAAATTGCCTGTAGTGTTCAAGGATGTCATTTAGGGGATGGGCCTAGGTGGGATTCTGAAGGTCAGTGTGGACTTGTTGGGCTGAATGGCCTGTTTCCACTAGGGATTCTACAACTATGGGTTTTTTGATACCTGTCAGATTACCTTGCAATATTTAAGATGGGAACAGTCTCAGCTTATCTTGCTGCAGTTCCCCTTTTGAACCACCGAAGGTGTTATGCAACCCTCTAATGTCACCTTCATCCTATTCCATGATACAACAGTCAACTATGTAGATCCATTGTTGTATGATATCCAGACCTCTTGTTCTGTAATCTAGTACTTAAATTCTTGATCCACTTTTAGACAGGCAATATGGCCTTGCTCTTTTAAAGATTGGTGTGTATTTGACTGCTGTTTTAACAAGTAGAGGTAAGTTAATATCTAAGGATGCTGTCAGGTGCCAAGATTGCAGTTTCCACATTGCTTTCAGTGGATAACTGACCTGTAGATTAACTTAGTCTGTTGTCAAAAACCTAATTTTCAAGCAAGCTTTTAATGCCACTTTTCTGCAAGTGCTCTGAAGCATAAACAAGGGGTCAGTATCCAAGGTGAAGGGAAATCCTTCAGATACAAAAGTTGGAAATAATTGAATGCTGAAAATCCCAGTCAGGCAACAATTGAGTCACTTTTTTTTGTTTCTGTTCACTCTTGATTTACCTTTTTACACTCTCTTCTCTTTTTGGAAGAAAGGGAGGAGATCTAGTTCATAAGCACCAGTACCTTTAATTACTAAAATCTTCTCCCTACACCCCCCCCACCCCCATGACTAACTTTGTCACATTTCATATAATCCAGAACTGCTTACACTGACCTAACATGCTTTTATGTGCAAAAAAAAACACCAGTTTTCTGCTCTTCGAACCTCTGGTTAGTGAGCCTTTGCCTTCTTCCCACCTTCAAGGACCTGTAGCATGAATTTCCCAAATCATACTTCCTCTTGCACTTCAGTAACCTATCTCATGTTTCCCTATCCTCCTTGCAATTCAATGCCTCGCTTCTCCATGTTGTCATTGGGTTTTTTCTTGATCAACTACACAGCCAAATCATCTGCAAAACTTAATGCCCCTCTTGCACTACACTAAATCATGTCACAATTGCCCTCTGATTCTTGCCATGGAGTCAACTTTAGTCAAAAAACCTAATCTGCCTTTTGAACCTCTTGAATCCAAAGTCTTGCTAGAATCACTGGCTAACTTATGGAGTTGGATTTTCTGAAGTGCTGTGGTCTTTGAGTCATATTACTTGCATGGCCTGGAACAAACAACAATATCTTAACATGGCTTTAGCAATAGCTTCTTCCAGTGTGGTGGAACTTTTTTTAATGATACTAAACATTGCTCCTCTACAAAAAAATTCTAATACTTGTGGTTTGATTACCATTGTTGGCTCTAATGTTTTTTCTTTTTTTCTGTCTAGACTGTTAAGAATAAATATGCCAGCAGTAAGCAAATGAAGATCAGCACTATTCCACAGTTAAAATCTGATGTGATACTCAACCTTTCGAAGCATTTAATCTCCCAGAAATAACTTCACTTTCTCTGAGCAGCATATCCTTGTAGAGTCTGTCTGAGATGCTTGTCAGCACCATGTGCTACTGTAAATAAATGTAATTATCCATTTTATCTACTGACTTTCTTTAATAAAACTGATTTTTAAAATTCAGTTGTCCAATATTGGTGTTAATGCACTAGTTCAAATGCAGCTCTTGAACTCGATCCATTTTGAAGTCCAGTGTAGTTCAGTTCTCATGTTTGGCTTGATTCTTCTATTTATCAAACTCTCCTCTGCATTGGCATGTGGTTCCTTTCTGGAAACCAGTCTGAAATCCCACTTGATTTGTTGTAATCACATTCAACACTTTACGTGATTAACTATACCTGCTTTGCTAAATCATAGCACGGCATCTACATCAACTTTGTCCATAATCCCTCAGTCATTTCCCAGCAATCAACCAATTTCTGCCCCAATGACTGAGACCTTTGGTCTTAAGTGGTTTGCCCTCAATTAAATTCTCTGGTTTTGGACTTGTCAGTGCAAACAGCTGATCTACATCATCCTAACTAGCTTCAATCAGTCCCCTGTTAGGGGAGGCAATGGTGTAGTGGTAATGTTCTGGAGGCCTGGTCAAAGGCTCCTCTGACAAATGGCCAAACTTGAATTCGAGTAGAGGGGCAAGTTTGGAGATTGAGTCTGTGTGAATCCATTATGGGCCTCCTCTAGTCCCTACAAGAGTAGTGTTCCTACCACTGGAGTGAACCACTCAGGTTCCATGTCCTAACTACTCCAGATGTGTATATCAACATCCAAACAGGCAGACTAGGAAAATACTTGTATGCAATTCCTTTTTGCCTCAAATCTCTAGTGGTGTTTTTAATAAAAAAACAAAAAAAAAACCCTAGTGTTAGTGTCCCTGCCTTTCAGCCAGGACACCTAGGGTCAAGTACCACCTGCTCAAGACCTGTTTTAATTTTTTTTTAAAAAAAAAAACTACTTCCCTCTGACCTTAGATTTCAGAGCATGATCACCCCTATTCTTCCCAAACACCAACTTGGGTGAACCTGTTTGCAATTTGCCATTTAAAGCATATTTCCCCTCTGCATAAGGGAACCAAACTGTACTTAATGCTCCAGCTTGATATATAAGCATAGCAAAGATACAGTTGAGTGGTGTGCATGGATTTCTAAGACTTCAAACCGGAGATTCTTCCAAGTCAGGACAGTGAGCATTGATGGGCACTGCCATTGTCCCAGGTCCAATAGAGGTCACAGGTCTGGGAGATATTTCTGAAACTGTATTTTGTAGACTGGAGGGAAGCGACCCTTTTCAGGGTTGTTTGAAATATAGCTTGATTTGGAATAAATAATTTTAACATTGCAGGTTCTTTAAATGGGAATAAACCTAGTTTGTTGCTACTTTTCCCAACCTATTATCTCTTGGCTACAATTTTTAGATAGTCTGGTGGGCCTGAGCTAATTTAGAGTCTCCCCTCGTTAGGGAGACTGACAGTCCATTGGTTATAGCCTAGAATATGAGCATTGGGTAAGTTACTTCACTAAGGAATAGTGGTGGCCATTCATTTCCATTAGTAAAAGGAGTTAAGCTATTTACATGAAAATTCAAGTAAAGCATAGCTGGACTGTGATTTTTAAACTGGCCCAGAATGCTGTTCTTAGTACACTTTCTAAGGTTACTTTTCTTGTATGCACATAATTAATTTGTATTAACTAGGTTATGAAAACAAATTACTGCAGATGGTGGAAATCAAAAATTTAAAAGTGCTGAGGAAACTGCAGGTCTGGCAGCAGCTGAAGGGAGGAAAATATTTGCTTTAAATCTGATATGACTCTAACTCATACTGGACTCTGTTAAATTTCTATGCATTTATTAGGTAGTGAGTGCTAAAAGCACACAATCATATGAATACAAAATCTGGTGTGACGGGTGAATATTCTATGTTTATTTATAGATTTATCAGAACAATGGGTGCAGCATTATGCAATTAGATCCAATGTATCAAAGAATGCAAGATACCAGTTGGTATGGATGTAATTTGTCTTCACGGTTATAGTTTTCCTTGTTTTTCTGGGCTGTATCATAAGGCTGTGCCTATTTTGCTGATGCTACAATATTCTCTTATCTTAACTAAATTGGCATTAAGTAATCTGGGCTCAAGGAAACTGAATCTACATCCATATATTTCTTTTGAGTCTTAAAAATCTAAAGTTTCAACTTATGCAGGTTTGGCCAAGCATGTTGAAGAACTAAAGCCAGGAAAGCTTTATTTTGGTGACCTTATGTCATTAAAAATGCATTGCAAATAAGATAGTCAAGGGTGTGGTGTGGATCATTTTAAAATAACTGCAATTTAAAATCTGTAATGGCACTTTATGGCTGCACCTGAAGATCTGATGGCATGAGAAAAGACATCTCATGCGGGGACAACTGGTGTGGAAAATGTTTGGAATGACAGGAAAAAAAATTGCGATTTAAGTATGCAATGAAACCAGGAAATAGGAGCAGGAGTAAGCAATTTGGCCTCAAACCTGTTCCACCATTCAATAGGATCATGGCTGGCCTAACATTCCTCATGTCCACTTTCTTGTGTTTTCCCCAATACCCTTGATTCCCCACCTGATCAAGAATTTATCTATCTCAGCCTTAAATATACACAGCGACTCTGCCCACACAGCTGTCTGTGGCACAGAGTTCCCAAAACACACAGCCCTCTAAGAGAAGAAATTCCTCCTCATCCCAGTTTTCATTTGGCACCCTTTAATTCTGAGACTTCTTGAGGTGCTAAACTTCCCCATGAGGGGAAACATCCTCTCAGCATTTACCCTGTCAAGCCCTTTAATAATCCTTTGATAACTTTCCTGCTCCTCTGATGCTGCTTGGCGTGCTGTGTTCATCCAGCTCCACAACGTTTTATCTCAGATTCTCCAGCATCGGCAGTTCCTACTATCCCTTTAATAATCCTATTTCTTTCAATAAGATCACGTCTCTTTCTTCTAAACTCCAGCGAATAGAGTCCCAACCTGTTTAGCTGTTGTTGATAAGAATATCCCTCCACACCAGGGATCACAAGTCAAATTCAGGTAAGCTGAAACCTGTCTTAACATTGTTGGCCATTTCCACCAACTGAATAGGAAATCCAATAGAAGGCTACCATCGACATTTCCAGACTGGTGGCTCCGGATTCGCCAAACAAGTCTAAACCTGAGATAACAAGGTATGGAGCTGGATGAACGCAGCAGGCCAGGCAGCATCAGAGAAGCAGGAAAGCTGACGTTTCGGGTCTGGACCCTTCTTCAGAAATGGCGGAGGGGAAGGGGACTCTGAAATAAATGGAGAGAGGAGGAGGCAGTGATAGAAGGTGGATAGTGGAGCAGATAGGTGAAGAGAAGACAGAAAGGTCAAGGAGGCAGAGATGAAGCTTGTAAAGGCGAGTGTAGGTAGGGAGTTGGAATGGGGGTTGGTCAGTGAGGTGGGAGGAGCGGGTAGATGGGAGAGAAGATGGACAGGTCAAGGAGGCGGGAACGAGAGAGAGGGGCTGGTCTTGGGCTGAGGTTGGGGGTGGGGAGAATTTGAATCTCATAAAGTCCACATTGAGACCATTGGATTGTAGGGTTCCTAGGCGAAATATGACCTCCGACACTTCCGCCATCTGCAATCAGACCCCACCACCAAAGACATTCTTCCCTCCCCACCCTTATCTGCCTTCCGGAGGGACCATTCCCTCCGCGACTCCCTTGTCCGCTCCACACTCCCCTCCAGCCCCACCACACCCGGCACTTTTCCCTGCAACCGCAGGAAGTGCTACACCTGCCCCCACACCTCCTCCCTCACCCCAATCCCAGGCCCCAAGAAGACTTTCCACATCAGGCAGATGTTCACCTGCACATCTGCCAATGTGGTATACTGCATCCGCTGTACCCGTTGTGGCTTCCTCTACATTGGGGAAACCAAGCGGAGGCTTGGGGACTGCTTTGCTGAACACCTGCGCTCAGTTCGCAACAAACAACTGCACCTCCCAGTCGCGAACCATTTCAACTCCCCCTCCCATTCCTCAGACGACATGTCCATCCTGGACCTCCGGCAATGCCACAGTGATGTCACCCGAAGGCTGCAGGAACAGCAAATCATATTCAGCCTGGGAACCGTGCAGCCCAATGGTATCAATGTGGATTTCACAAGCTTCAAAATCTCCCCTCCCCCAACCGCATCCCAAAACCAGCCCAGCTCATTTCCACCTCCCTAATCTGTTTTTCCTCTCACCTATCCCCTCCTCCCAACTCAAGCCCCACCCCCATCTCCTATCGACTACCATCATCCCGCACCCTTGACCTGTCCGTCCTCCCTGGACTGACCTATCTCCTCCCTACCCCCCCCCCATCTACACTCACCTTTACTGGCTCCATCCCCGCCTCTTCGACTTGTCTGCCTCCTCTCCACCTATCCTCTCCTCTATCCATCCTCTATCCGCCTCCCCCTCTCTCCCTATTTATTTCAGAACCCTCTTCTCCTCCCCCATTTCTGATGAAGGGTCTAGGCCCGAAACGTCAAGTTTTCCTGCTCCTATGATGCTGCTTGGCCTGCTGTGTTCATCCAGCCCCATACCTTGTTATCTCGGATTCTCCAGCATCTGCAGTACCTTTTATCTCTGAAATATGAGGTGCTGTTCCTCCAGTTTTCGGGTGGCATCATTGTGACACTGGAGGAGGCCCAGGATGGACATGTCGTCCAGGGACTGGGAGGTGCAATTGAAGTGATTCGCGACTGGGAGGTGTTGTTGTTTGTCGTGAACCGAGCATAGGTGCTCCACAAAGCAGTCTCCGAGCCTCCGCATGGTCTCCCCGATGTAGAGGAGGCCACATCAAGAACAGCGGACACAATGGACCAAATTAGTGGACGTGCAGGTGAACATCTGTTTAATGTGGAAGGTTTTCTTGGGGCCTGGGATGGGGGTGAGGGCAGGTGTAGCACCTCCTGCAGTTGCAGGGAAAGGTGCGGGGCGTGATGGGGCTAATGAGGAGTGTGGAGCAGACGAGGGAGTCATGGAGAGAGCAGTCCCTCCGGAAGGCAGATAAGGGTGGGGAGGGAAATATATCCTTGGCGGTGGGGTCAGATTGCAGGTGGCGGAGAATGATGCGTTGAATCCGGAGGTTAATGGGGTGATATATGAGGACAAGGGGAATTCTTGTTTTTTTTTTATTGCAGGGAGAGGGTGTGAGGGCTGAGGTGCAAGAAACGCAAGAGATGCGGTCAAGGGCATTTTCGACCACTGTGGGGGGGGAAATTGCAGATGCGGCGGAGGCGGAGGAATTGGGAATAGGGGATCACATCCTTGCAGGAAGGTGGGTGAGAGGACATGTGGTCTAGGTAGCTGTGGGAGTCGGTGGGCTTGAAATAGATAACAGTTTACAGATGGTTACAAGAGATAGAGACAGAGAGGTCCAGGAAGGAGAGAGATGTATTAGAGATGGTCCAGGTAAACTTAAGGTTGGGGTGGAAGATGTTAGTAAATTGGATGAACTGTTCGAGCTCCTCGTGGGAGCACGAAGCAGTGTCGATACAGTCATCGATATAACGGAGGAAGAGGTGGGGGATAGGGCCAGTGTAGTTGCGGAAGAGGGACTGTTCCATGTACCCTACAAAGAGGCAGGCATAGCTTGGGCCCATGCAGGTACCCATGGCCACCCCCTTTGTCTGTAGGAAGTGGGAGGAATTGAAGGAGAAGTTGTTAAGGGTAAGGATGGGTAAGGGTAAGTTCAGTTAGGCGGGTAAGGGTGTCGACGGAGGGGGACTGGTCGGGCCTGCGGGACAGGAAGAAGTGGAGGGCTTTTAGGCCATCTGCAGGGGGAATGCAAGTATATAGGGCCTGAACGTCCATGGTGAAGATGAGGTGTTGAGGGCTAGGGAACCGGAATTTTTGGAGGAGGTGGAGGAGGTAGTGTCCCAGATGTAGGTGGGGAGTTCCTGGACCTGGGGGAACAAATGGAGTCAGTAGAGGGGGGCGTTCCCCTCCCCCATTTCTGAAGATGGGTCCAGACCCAGAACGTCAGCTTTCCTGCTCCTCTGATGCCGCCTGGCCTGCTGTGTTCATCCAGCTCCACATCTTGTTATCTCAGACTCCAGCACTGGCAGTTCCTACTATCTGAGTGAAGTCTAAACCCGATATCACCAATTAGAATGGGGCGGAGCCACTCCAGTCTGACATCAGGGGCAAGCTACCATTCAACATTGTGATCTCTCTGAAACCACCCAAAAACTGCTAAATATGTAAGACATCCAATTGGAGACAAAGTGAAGTTGATATAGCAAGTGGAAAACTATGATGTGACGTGAAGAGTGAGCTTTATTAAAAGAGGGCAAATTCCACCATGGAGCTTATCATCTATTCTGAAACACAAGTTGGGGAAGCAGGCAATCTTGCCAGCGAGGTAGAGAAGGAGAAGAGATACTTATTGTGACATTGAAGAAGCTCTGCTTCATGATCCATGGCATTTGCAAGCAGAGATCATTCCCATCTCCTGTCCAATCCTACAGGAATGTGGAGTTACCCTGGCAAAGAGCCTTGACCACAAGGAAGTTCTGCAGCAATGGATGACTGGACCGTTCAAGGCAAGATGAAGTAGGGTGCTGTCTCACACACAGTGAGAGTGTGGCAGTTATGTCAGCAGTAATTGGCTACTAAATGGTCTTATCCACGTTCTGAATAAGTGTGCGTAAAGTGACATTTTTTGTCTGGACAACACCATGTTTGCCTTAATCTTCCCCAAAGGCACTGCATCAGGAAGTCTGATTGAAATATTCATATTGCTAAAAGATACTGATTCCTGCTTCTTGTTTGAGTTAGGTGTCCTGCACAATCTATTAAAACACTACTAAACAGTTCTTCACAACTGGTATTCAATGTTAACTTGCAGGTTGAATTGATGGTTGGGGTTCCTCCATCATTTAACATATATGGCATGTCTGGGAAACCTTAGCTATGTGTTTATGTAATCCTGGCCAATTATTTTTTAAAATAGCATTTTCCCGGCATTTATTTAATAGCTAAGTAACATGATATTGGAATTTTGTGAGTCACCTTGATAAATTTCATTATGATATTCAAATATAACCATCGTCTAATGGACTATTACCCAATCATCTTCCACTGATATTTGAAGTGGTCTCCATTTCCTCACAAAGACTTTATCTTTCCAATAATAGCATTCAGGTATTGGTTCTGATCTAATTTCTAAAAAGGCTGTTTATACCATTGTCTTGACTCAGGGTTTATCTGTCATTATTAATGAGGAAGATGGGCTAATCATGTCAGCCTTATTCTCCTTACTGTCATCCTTTCAGTTTAAGTTTTCAAAAGTAGTGTCTGGTAAATGAATTTCCAATCTGTCTCCCTTTTTCATACACTCTTCCTGTTCCTATAAAATTCTAAGTCGCAAAAAAGTCAGGAAACAACACAGGACGTTCCTGTTGTAATGTCTTTATTTTCAGACAACAATATATCGTTGAACCTTCCTCCTACTGCACATTTATTTTAAGTCCAACACATTTTAAAAATTAATACGGACATCACTGGAAAGCTTGGTCTTCATTGTCATTTCTAAATGCTGTGTGGGTGCTAGGCCTTCTAGCTGAACTGAGTGGCTTGTTAAATCATTTTATGCAAATATAACCTCACCATTTAAAAAAAGAGAATGCATACCAATGTACTAATACTTGGAAGATAGTCTCAAGTTTAAAATGATCATTTTAAGGCTTAGTCACTCATTCCAAATATTGGTAAATTAAATTGAAGTCTTAAATTCAGACTTCTCAATCTATGTATTTTAAGTTGTTTCCTCCTTTATCACAGATGCTAGTGAACGTATTTTCAACTGTTTTCTAAACAATTAGATGTAAAGAGACATGTAATTTGTTTGGTTAGGTTAGCACTGTACAACACATCCTAGCCAAATACCTGATGGGACTGACAAATGGGGGGAATATGAGGTGGTGTGTTCCCCTCCTTCCCTGATTGCTGCAGCTGCCTTCCATCTAGCTCAGAAAGTCTTTAATTGTGGCAACTGGGTAAGCACACTTCTTCAATGAGATTAATTGACAGATCGGCAAAACAAGCCCTTTCAACTGCCTGCTTTAAAGCCTAGTTTGGATTTACTTTTCGGACTCCCCACTTGCAGCTCTACATCTCCTGTAGAGAGGATGAACTACTTCCTGTTATGCAACACACGGCTAAGAATGCTGTGCAAGTTAATAAACAACTCACCACGCACATAGTAAGCGAACTGTCTAGTTTCAGATATGCTTTTTCTAAAAATGAAAGCAGACTTATAACAAGCTTTGAAGCTACAGGCTACCTCTAGTATTTGATTAAATCAAGGAAGGTACTTCTATGAATAAGCTCCCTAGGGACATTGTGCAAGTTGGCAAATTACAACTAGCTTCCTATTTTAGACACCAAGTCTGACCGGAGTGGTGTCAGCTTCAGCTTCTAGTTTACAAGAGTACAATAACGCAAACTGCATACTTCACTTTGAATACTTGAGCTAACAAGGCAGTTCAGTAACTAAATACCATTAGTGATACTAAATTAGAGGCAACAATAAAGGCTGGCTAGTGTAATGTTAAACATGCTTTAATGCTTTATAGCATTTGATTGACTAAAAAGGCTGATTTTTTCTTGCAGACTATTAGAAACAGGTATGTTCGAAAAAGCCAAATGAAGATCAGTACCATCCTGCAACTCACATCTGTTTTTATCTTCAACTTGTCAAAACCACTAATGTCACACTCAAACTGCTTCAGTCTTTAAAGCAATGCTGTCTGAAAGTATAAGCACCATTTTAAAGTTTATTTGTATGTTTTTAAATCTGTTTTGCTTAACTTCTTTATTCTTGAGTTAATAAAACAGCTTTTAAACGCAAATCTGTTTAAACTGTGTCCAACCGGGACCACCACTAAGTTCTATCTGCGTTCACTTGTACTTCAAACTGGCAGATCTCATCTTGGTGGGATTTGCAAAATAAATGAGACTCCATGACCAACAGCAATGTGGCTGATTCCAAACTGCCCTCTGGGCAATTAGGGATTGGCAATAAACGCTGCCTAGCCAGCAATGCCCTCATACAGTTAATGAATAAAGAAAAATACCTCTAGAAGCTAGATGGCTGCCCAAATTCCACGAATACAGTGGCCTAATTTGCACAATACCTAGACTTAGGGTAATTCTTTTTTGCCAGTTGCAGCTAAGTGACTCATTTTAAACAATACTCAAATTTTGAGTCTGATTTCTTTTCCAAGTCAATTTCACAACTTCCTAGTGCTTGAAATCCACTTTCACAATCTGACATGACTATAAATTACTAGGCCACCTAACTATTCCTTTAGTGTAACTTGTCTTGTACCTTAACAGATTCATGCACTCTCTCCCAACAGAAGTTCTCAATCAAAGGCACATAAGACTGTTTAAACCTTGTTTATGACTTCCTTTCCATTTGAATGATTTACCTGCCTGTGTTGAACTTATTGTGCCATTTTTTTTCCCAATTTAATTTTGAACGCTTGAACTGGGATGAAATTCATCTCCATGCTTGATCAAACCGTTGGGATAAAGCAGTCTGGTTGTGTCTGTGGAGAAAACAGTCAATGACCATCTTTGAATGGAGGTGTTAGGTGGCATGATGTGAAAATGGGACGGGACAAGATGTCTTTTTTTTAAAACCCATAAACTCCTTGGAAAGCACCATGGTAAATAGTAAACTGGTGGTTTATAAGGTGTAAAGGAGATGTAGTTAAGAGACACAGCATTAACATATAGCATAGTGATTAGGCTAGTTACTAATCAAGTTCAAATCTTGCATATCAGCAGATTTTAACATTAATACATAAGTCTACAATTTGGTGACCAAATTCAGATTAAAGCATTTGTGTTTACGAAACGGTCCTTAAGCAGAGATGCTGCTCTATGGGCAAACCAGGCATATATTCTCTGGAGTCTCAAATGAAATGTTCTCATTTAAATTCTACAAGATACCTGTACTTTCCCTTCCATCACTGACTGAGGTGCTCCAGATTAACTGGAGGTTAAAACCAGGGACAGAATCCTAAAAATAAGTCAGGATTTGAACCCGGGTCCCCAGAATGGTACCTGGGTCTCTGGATTAACAGTCCAGTGATTATACCACTAGGCTGTTGCCTCCCCTAAACAAGAGGCACAGGCAGCATGGAAGATGAAAGTGGGTGGAAGAGCTAATATTATTGATACAGTTGGGAAGTTTTCCTGAGTGAATGACGAGGCTGTAAAGGGTTAGTGGTCTCAAGTTGGTGGGTGAGGGTAAATGGGGAAAATGATGCATGCGCTAGAGAAAAGTACTGTTTCTGTTCATTCTATACTACATGTTTTCTCATTCTGAGCCCTAACCATGAATAATAATCTGTTTGTGGTACCTTATCAATACCTTCTGAAAATGCAAATGGAGTAGATCTAGATGAACACAGCAGGCCAACCAGCATCAGAGGAGCTGGACAGCTGACGTTTCGGGCCTAGACCATTCTTCAGAAAATGAAGGTTTCTGAAGAAGGGTCTAGGCCCAAAGCGCCAGCCTCCCTGCTCCTCTGCTGCTGCTTGGCCTGCTGTGTTCATCCAGCTCTACACCTTGTTATCTCAGATTCTCCGGCATCTGCAGTTCCTACTATCTCTGGAGTAGACCTACTTGTTCTCCTTTCCTCCAGCTTGTATCTTCCAAAAAAAAAACATGCTGAACCTCCTCATTCTTTCCGATCTAGAATCCACAGAAATTTGCAAGTTTAAAACCAAGGAACAACAATAGTTTTTTAGCCTTCTAGGTTGTGGTGTCTAGAGGATATGGTGGCTTTTAAGCATTTTCTTTTGTTCTCCATTTCTCCTGCTCTGAAGGGATCAATGAATTTTCAGTAATCCTTTTGTACTGTAAAAACCCTTATTTGCTGTTTCACTTTTGCACCCAACCCCCCCCCCATTTTATCAATTTCTTTGGTTTAAAAATTCCTAAAGGATGATCACCTGAACTCTTGATGATATTTATAAGCCTTTTTAAAGCCAATACTTTAATCTTTAGCTCATTTCCAATGGGAGTTTATTTGTCATGAGGAAAAAGAGATTTGAATTTCTTTCCAACGGTTGTTATTATCAACCTTAATCTATACTGTCTAATCTACCTCAGCCAAATCACCCCTCTACCTCTAAGTGGTTTGCTTTTTAAATGCAAGCTCAACCACATCACAAACTTAATGAAATGTAATCTTTTTGTGATTACTCTTCCCCAGAGGATCCTTTTGTTATAACATCACTAACCCCCATTATACAATCCTGGAAAAAAAAGTAGCCTGTTCCTTTTTGGTTCCCTAACCACTTGGATTACTATTGACACTAATCAATGGTTAGTGTTGGACCAGTAGATTATTTGATACTGGTTTGTGTCTGGTTATATCTTGCCACAACCTGCTAAACCATCCTGCTTTGGCCCAAGATTTTTCTCCCTCTGACAACTTCTTTATTCACAGAATGTTCCTAGTTCCCCTTGAAAAGCTATTTCTTTGAACCACTATAGGTATGGTACATTAGTGATAGTCTTTACCTATTTTCTCCTTCTATCCAGAAGTCACGATAGCATTCAGTTCCTAACATTCATTGTATGTTTAATTAGCTTTAACTTCAATGTCATTCACACTCACGTTGTTAGAAATGTACATTCATAAACATACATTTAAATAGATACAGCATCCTAAATTTTAAGTAAATGCTGTGCCTGACTGACTTTTTTATCCCCCCTCAGACTTGTAAATTATACTCTGACCTGGAATATTTACGTAACTCCGAGATAACAAGGCGTGGGGCTGGATGAACACAGCAGGCCAAGCAGCATCATAGGAGCAGGAAAGCTTGACGTTTCAGGCCTAGACCCTTCATCAGAAATGGGGGAGGGGAAGAGGGTTCTGAAATAAATAGGGAGAGAGGGGGAGGCAGATAGAGGATGGATAGAGGAGAGGATAGGTGGAGAGGAGGCAGACAAGTCGAAGAGGCGGGGATGGAGTCAGTAAAGGTGAGTGTAGGTAGGGGGGTAGGGAGGAGATAGGTCAGTCCAGGGAGGACGGACAGGTCAAGGGGGCGGGATGATGTTAGGAGATGGGGGTGTGGCTTGAGGTGAGAGGAAAAACAGGTTAGGGAGGTGGAGACGAGCTGGGCTGGTTTTGGGATGCGGTTGGCCGTCCTCCCTGGACTGACCTATCTCCTCCCTACCCCCCTACCTACACTCACCTTTACTGGCTCCATCCCCACCTCTTCGACTTGTCTGCCTCCTCTCCACCTATCCTCTCCTCTATCCATCCTCTATCCGCCTCCCCCTCTCTCCCTATTTATTTCAGAACCCTCTTCCCCTCCCCCATTTCTGATGACGGGTTTAGGCCCGAAACGTCAAGTTTTCCTGCTCCTATGATGCTGCTTGACCTGCTGTGTTCATCCAGCCCCATGCTTGTTATCTCGGATTCTCCAGCATCTGCAGTACCTTTTATCTCTATTTATGTAACTCCTTTTGGTTGAAAGCCTTTTATGTCACTTCCACTTTGATTCTCTAGGACTTTGGTCCCAGTCTTGTTCTAAGGTAGTGATCTGGTAATTGCTTTTTGGGTTCTGCTTCTTCAACACTTATTTCAGTTCCCCTGACTTGCTGAACAGAGAATCCTTCCTGTTCTGGCTTTGTCAGCTAGAAGAACTGGTTTCTCCACCTTACCCTATCCCACACTACTTCTCCTCGTCCTCTGCTCTCTATGAGGAAGTCTCCCTTGTGCTGGCCACATTACCTTGTTTTGTGTCACAGCTGCACACTGTCTCCAATCTGGGGCAGCACAAACTTTGTGTGTTTATGGTATTCTTTGCTTGTTTGGATAGATATAGCCTCAATAACACTCAATAAGGTCAATGCTATCTTGGAGAAAGGAGTCTACTTGTTTAACACCTTGTGTCCAGTATCTTTAAAATCCTGGCACAGTGACAGCAGTGTGCACCACCCCCAAGATACACTACAGCAGCTCACCAAAGTTCACTCTACCATCGCAAAGGGCATGGGGACACCTTCACTAAGCTCCCTCCAAGCCACACCCCATCCTGACTTTGAACATACATGGATTATGATATTTCACGACAGCATTTAGGGATGGACAATAAATGCTCGACTGACCAGCAGCAGTCACTTCCGCATCCTATGAAAGCTGGGTTCTGCCTATCCCAGCTCCCCTCCCTGATGATTCACAATGTCCATACCTCAGGCTCAGTAGTTGAGCTGAAGTTCCTGGAATCACAAGACACTTATTGTAGATAGCGGTTCCCTGGGCTCACACTGAGGATGTGGCACACCTCTTCCACTCTCGCTTCCATCTGAGCTGGTTTTATGTATTTCATTCATGCTTTATGTAATTAGTTAACTTTTTTATTACAACTAAAAATGTTATTACAGTTTCCTTGTTTAACATATTCACTGACTCAAAGCTTACTCACACGTATTTTATTTTAAATGCACAAAATGAACTGTACTCTCTGCACCAACTTCCCACATTCAGCATGTTTTTATTTTGTTCTGAGGAAGGGTCACCGGACCAGAAATATTAACTCTGTTTTCTCCTTCACAGATGCTGCCAGACCTGCTGAGCTTTTCCAGCAACTTTGTTTTTGTTCCCGATTTACAGCATCCGCAGTTCTTTTGGTTTTTATAACGCAATTACTGTAGCTGGCTTCTAGCTAACTAGTGAGGAATGATGGTATGGAATAGTCACCTCTCTGCAATCACTTCCAAATGGTCCCACTGCAATTACTTTGAGTAGCAAGACGATACTTCGAACCGTTAACAAGCTACTGCACCCCTAAAAAGACACGATTAGGTCCGTCACTGTGTCTGTAACTCCAGCCGCTGCTTATTTATCCTGTGAGATTTTCCCTCCATGTGTGTGCTAAGCAACTCTCACTTAAATCCTATTGCTACCTAGCAACTCCGTACAACAAACCCAGGACAGACTTCACGCTTTACCTCATCCCTGTGGGTTTTGTGTCAGTGCTGATAAATAATGGCACCTACTTGAGTGAGACGCTGGTGAATGAAGGGTTCCTGGGGCTGGGCTTTCTAAGAATTGGAAGTCCTCCCGAGGACTGGGCTGGAGGGACAATACGCTGAGAGATGATAAAGGTTTTATAAATTCACGAATCGAAGATAATCTTCGAGCGATGTCCAGATCGGTCAGCAACCGGAAAAAGAAAGTCACTTTTCGAGAGCCTCCAACTCATTGTGAGTTACCGCACCGGTTAAATCGCTGCGTTTCTATAATAACCTGGCTTCTTTTTTAACTGCTCAGGGAATTGTGTAATTTGGCGATAATAAAGTGAAGTCTCTGACTCAATGGGAAGACTTTTATAATCACTCTTGTATCACTTCAAATCAGGTGAAAATAGTGGCAGAAGAGGCAATAATCCCCATTCCAATGCAATTCGATCCTACTTTCCTCTTCTGGTCAAACAACTCAAGTTGTCTTCTCCTTTGTACCAGAGTTTGAACAAGAAAGGCGTCTTAACCACTGACCAAATAGGACTGATTGAGGTGAGACTGTCTTTGATTTTCCTTCTGCCATTGGAAATTTGATCAATTTCATCTCCTCTGTGCTTATGTAAAATAGCAGTGAGTAAATGATTTATGTATGAATGAATGAATGATTTACTGTCACATATAGGAACATAAGAAGAGCATGAGTAGGCCATCTGCCCAGTCAAGCCATTTAATAAGATCTTTTCATAGACTCAGCTCCACTTACCTGCCTGCTCACAATCTATCTTCATCTTAAAAAGATTCAAAGAGGTAGCCTCAACTGTTTCACTGGTTACGGAATTCCCAGATTCACAATCATTTGAGTGAAGAAGTTCTCCTACAAATCAGTCCCAAATCTGCTCCTTCTTATTTTGAGGCTATGACCCTTTGTTCTTGGGTGGGGGGGTGGGTGCGGGGTACAGTGAAAAGTGTTCTGTCACTACTGTTCTGGTACAAAAGAACAAAAAAAGTACATAAATTTCATCTTCATCAGCCAGAGTCCCAAACACAGTTTCAGGACTTCTACAAGGGCCATGCTCCAAGCCTACCACAGCCAGGATGCCCCACTCCAAACTCACTGCCACTGACGCCCCAATGCCATTCCAGGAGTCCATGCATTGGGCCTACGAGCCAGGAGTTACCGCTGACACTGCTCTGGCCTCTCCTTGACGTCAGAAAGATGAAGAAAAAAGGCCAGAAAGAGGGAGAGAAAGAAAGCAATGTGGCCAGCCTGGAGTGGATGGGCTCAGCCCGCACACTACTTACCACCTTGAATCAAGGAGTAGACCAATCAACCCGCTCCACTATTCATTAAGATCATGGCTGCTCTGTTCACAGTTCATGCTCCAGATTCCCATTCACCCTGATGATCCTTGATTCCCTATCATTCCCTGAGCTTTGCTTCAGCAATGTACAACCTTGGTCAGACATCCACCTGGAGTCCTAAGCTCAGTTTTGGGCAACTTGAAAGCCGTACAGAGCTAGCAGAATGATTCCAAATACGGATGTCAAAGTATGGGGTCAGGCTGCATAAAACTGTTTGCATTCCCTGGAGTTTCGCAGTCTGGATTGTGGGGTTAATCGAATCAAGGCATTTAAAACTTAGAAAGGATTTGACAAGGAAGTTAGTTGCTCCAGTGGGAGAATCAAGAACATATTAAAATTAGAGCTAGACTATTCAGGTGCGAAATAAAACTATACAAAGTATGAGTCAAAGCAGACAATTCAATGTCTTCAGCTATCTGCCACCAATCAATAGGATCAAGGCTGATTTATTTGCGTGTTGAATTCCACATTCTACCCATGCTAACTCTTGATTCCCATACCCAACGAGAATCTATCTACTTCTGCCTTAAAAATATTTAATGACCCCAACTCCCCCACCTTCTGAAACAGAGCGTACAAAATTGCACAATCGTCTGAGAGAAAAGAATTTTCCCCTTCCTAAGAAGTGGCCCCTAATTTTAAAACAGCACACCCTAATTCTGGAGCTCACCTAAAAAATGGAAACATTCCACATCCACTTCGTCAAGACCACGTACACTTCAATCAAGTCACCGATCACTCTTCTAAACCCCAATAGAAACAAGACCAGCCTGACCAATTTATTGTCCTGAGGCAACAAGAACAGCAGAGAATGATTGAAAAATTAATTGAAAGGAAGGAATTAAAGTATGAAAGGAAGCTAACTAGAATGTAAAAATTCTGTAAGTATTTAATAGGAAAAGAGTAAGTAAAGTGAGTGTTGATCCTTGAGTGAGTGAGAATGGGGAATTAAATAGAACCTAATATGGAAATGACGAATGAAACAAACAAATATTTTGCTTCCATCTTCACTGTGGAAGATACAAAAATATTCTTTTAATAGCTGTAAATCAGGAGATGGAAGAGAGAGAGGAAATCAGTGAAATTACAATCACAAGGAAGTTAGTCCTCAGTAAAGTGATGGAGCTGTGAGCTACAGGTCAGTTAAGATTGGGTCTTCTGATTTATTCAGTGGTCAGGTTCAGGAGGTTTTGGCTGCAAGTGAAGCAGACAAATGGACTGCATCAGTCTTCCTGAAATTACAGCAAAAGATTAAATTTCTCAGAGCTTTTGGATATTCGTTTAATGTTTCAATGAAATACAACTGGCTACAACCATATCATTCAAGTAAGTTGGTCTGGAAAATTGAATATTTAAGTAGAGATTGATTTGCTACATGTTGTTGTGAAGATAATATTATTTTAACCATTTTAAATTGTTTATTTTATTATTGAATCCTGTATTAGATAATTTAATGTAAGAACACAGTTTTTATCAGCAAGCATTAAACAGGCATTTGGAGGTGATTACTGATAGTTTCCAGCAGTTTACTTCACTTTGATCTTGTTTACTTTGATCAGAAAACTACATAAGTGCGTTAACAAAATCTCAAGCAAAGTTTTTTAAAAAATCATTTCTTCTTTAACGGAATAACACATGTGAAACCGGTTTGAAGGGAACGTTGTAACAATCAATCAAATATCCCTTTCAGAAAGTCTGATTAAGAAGCTGGATTGAATGTTATGAAGATAGACTGAGATATTGAATTTTGCTATGGGATATTGACAATAGAAGAAAGCTGTTCAGGTTTAATAGAGGGGACTTTAAAATCATATCCTGATGTTTCATATAATTGGGAATGTGTTCATCCAGAAAATTTACAAATCTTCCCAAATTTGTAATTTTACCTCCTGGTTGGTTGTTGCATCTAGGACTTTGATCTGAATCCATGAAACAGCTAATTATTATTGGTCTGTTGCAGGAAAAGGCTTGATGAGCCAAGCAGCTTTTCCTTTCATTCCATACTTGCTTGTGTTTCAGTAATAACTTTACAAGTTGGCGTACGGATTTTTGTAGCATTATAGATGTTTTTGAATAAGTCAGGGGACGTGGTTGTCATTGAATGATCAGTATTATCACCATCACTATTTGCCCTCAAGAAGATGCTGGTGAGCTTCCTCCTGGAACTGCTGCAGTTCATTTGGTATAGGTACACCAACAGGATGTGAGCTCCTGGACTTTGACACAGTGACACTGAAAGAACGGCAATTTATTTACAAGTCAGGATATGTGTGTCTTGGAAAGTGAACTTGCAGGCAGTATCTGCTCTTATATCAGCTCACCTTGTCCATTTACATCTAAAAATGAACATAAAATTAAAAATAACAAATCTTTTTAAGGAGGCCAAACAAACTAACATGGGTAATTGGCAATCCACACAGCTAGAAGACTTGGCAGAGCTAAAAGTGGCCAAACTTCTTGAGATTGTTAGAAATGCTGATGGCCACGTGTTCAAGTCATTTTGCAGTGCTCTGGGTGAGATGGGATATTGGTACCTTGCTCAGACTCTTCAGACAGCTGCTGAAAAAAAGGATGGCTCAACTTCTACAGGTAAACATTAAATTGAATGCACATAGATTCTTCCGACATTGATATAACTATGTTGTCCATTTTTAAATGATTAGGTTCCAGCAAAACATTTTGTAAATTTCAAGTGCTTTTTTCCTGTTTATTGATTATGTGCTAGCATGTAGAGTTTAATTTATTTTGACTATGATTTGTTCTGTTTATCTAAATATAAATTGCAGCTTTCTGGTAAATAATTGAGATTGTCTAAATGAGTTGTAGGGATTATTAATTTTAAGTATGACAGTCAAACCTCATAGTTCATGGAGGGGCATTGTATATTTTTACTTTTTAAGCAGAGATTGATTTGCTGAGTGTTGTTGAGAAAATAATATTATTTTAACCATTTTACGTAACTTTTTGTATACTATTGATTTATAGTTTATTGTTTATCAGACAAACAACATTTCCAATGTTAGTGACTACTTAAATTAAAGATGTCAGGATATATTTTATACATTTAACTGTCATTATAATCACAGTTTTATAAAACATTTTCTTTGCATCTTTAAAAAAAAGCTCTTCTCTTTTATTTTAAGAACAAAATTCAGCGTTATTATCTCCATAGCAAATGTTAAGATTGAAAGGGAAATCCAGAAGCCCAGTTATGAGAGATTGAAGCCATGAGATTCCCTGGTTTTAAAAAAAATAATTTTACTATATAGTAATAAGTAAATTAACACACTACTAAATGAACACTTTTAGTTCTTTATATTGCAATGCGCAATAAAAACACAATCCACAGCTACTTCAGACTAAAACTCTCGACTGAACCTTCAGTTTAACATTATGCCTTGCCCCTCCACAAAGGCTTCAGAAGGTGATCCACTTCCTTGGCACTAACTCCAAATGTTTGCCATTGCTGCTTTGCTAGCTGTCGAACTTTGCAGTTCAAGTCTGAGCTCTCAATTCCTCGGCCACAGTTTAATTGAAAATTAAAAACACTCCTGTTTTCTAGTAGGTCTATTCTCCTGGTCCACAGCTATTTGGCAATTTCTTGCTTTCGCTGACTCTGATTTAAAGTGCTTGTTTTCAATTTAATGGTTACTGTACATTTTTTTCCTCTAGCTCTAAACTATGCAAAACTTCCAACTTCTCTTACCCTCATAAACTCTGTCTCCAAGTTGATTGCGAGTTCCGTCAGTGAGTTCCTAACAGAAAGTCACAAAGTTAGCATATTCTCTGTTTAAGGTGCAGGGCCTGTCAACATCCCCAAAGCTCAGTGAACTGCAAATTCCACAAGGTCAAAGCTGAACAGCTACCGTATGTTTCTGTGAAGAATAACACGTATGCGCAAAAAATAAGCCAAAGAAGCCTCCCAACCACCACCACCACCCTCCTGGTTCATAGCAGTGTGGCAAATTTAGGATGTCCCAAACAAATACTAATTATGTTTGACCTTCAACAGCACCCTTTGCTTCTCGGACCCACATTAATAATATATGTCTTAAATTTATATAATTCCCCTTAATCTAGACTTTCTGTTTCAACTTGTTTACAGAGGTGATTTTAACAACTTTTATGGGGAAACTACATAGAATCCCAACAGTGTGGAAAGAGGCCATTCAGCCCATCAAGTGTCACTGACCCTCCAAACAGCATTCCACCCAGACCTAGCACCTGACCCTAACCCATGACCCTGCATTTACCATAGCTAATCCGCCTAACTTGCACATTCCTAGACACTACTGAGCAATTTAGCATGGCCAATCTACCTAACCTGCATGTCTTTGGACTGTGGGAAGAAACTGGAGCACCCAGAGAAAACCCTTTCAGACACAGGGAGAATGTGCAAACTCCACACAGATAGCTGCCCAAAGCAGGAATCGAACCTGGTCCCTGGCACTGTGGGCAGCAGTGTTAACCAATGAACCACCGAGCCACTTGCCATGAATAATCCAAGGCTGTTATGGAAATTACTGTAGGTTCATATCCCTTCCAATACCTCAAACGTGTTGAGAGGCCTTAGTTTTCCATGATAATTCGTGCACTTTAACTGTTTGGGCATTGACTACTAGAACATCAAGTGTGAAGAGTAAGGACCTATTAAACCAACAGCATGTCCTCCAATTCATCATGAGGAACGGTGTGGGGTTAGTGCCAATCTTGCTCGCATTTCAAGCTGATCATAAAAGATATGTCATGACATTGAATTTGTTCATTGTTTTCATCCTTGTTGTTTAAGTTTCTAAGTTTCCTACTTTACAATCTATAACTTTCTATTGTTATTCTTTACAATTGTGTGAGGTAAACTATTCTACCTAATTTCAAATTTCTTCTCAGTTGCATTGCAGCCAGAAGAACAGTTAAATCTCAATGTGTTAGAAACATTTCTCAGAGATTGAGCTTAGTGTGGGGTTGAGGGGGAGAGAGTTTTTTTGTCTTTTATGTCCCTTTTATTTTAGTAATTTCAAAAACTAACAACTAATCTTGGAAATCTGAAACAAAACTAAATATCCAGCAAATCAGCAAGAACATGTAAAATGAAAACACTGAAAACACAGTAGGAAGCAGAGGGTGATGGTTGAAGGTTGTTTCTCAGACTGGAGTTCTGTGACTAGTGGTGTGCCAGAGGGGTCGGTGCTGGGTCCTTTAATATACAGGGATCTTGATTAGATGGAGAAGTGGGCTGAAAATTGGCAAATGCAGTTCCATACAGATAAGTATGCACTTAGGAAAGTCAAACCAAGGTAGGACTTATACAGTAAATGATAAGGTCGTTAGGAGTGTTGTGGAACAGAGAGACCTAGGAGTACAAGTACACAGTTCATTGAAAGCATGTCACAGGTGGACAGAGTGGTGAAGAAGGCATTTAGCATGCTGGCCTTCATCGGTTGAGGCATTGAGTATGAGTTGTGATGTTATGTTACAGTTGTATAAGTCATTGCTGAGGCCACTCTTGGAGTATTGTGTACAATTTTTGTCACCCTGTTACAGGATAGACATAGTTAAACTGGAAAGTGTGAAAAGAAGATTTACAAGGATGTTGCCAGGACTAGTAGGCCTGAGTAATAGGAAGAAGTTGGCCAGGATAAGGCTTTATTCCTTGGGGTGTAGGAGAATGAGGGGTGACCTTATTGAGGTGTATAAAATCATGAGGGACAGAGATAGAATGAAAACATATAGTTTTTTTCCCAGGGATGGGGAATTGGAAACTAGAGGGCATAGGTTTAAGGTAAGAGGGGGGAGATTTAAGAAGGACCTGAGGGGCAACTTCTTCAAACAGATTAGTACGTTTATGGAATGGACCGCCAGATAAAGTGGTTGAGGCAAATACAATAGCAACATCTAAGAAACATTTGGATGGGTACATGGATGGGAAGGGTTTTGAGGCACATGGACCAAATGTGGGCAATTGGAACTAGCTGAGTGGGCACCATGGTCAGCATGGACCAAGGGCCTGTTTTCATGCTGTATTACTCTATGACTCTATGATGTTTCAGCTTTATACCTTAATCAGGCTGATGGCTAAGAGATAAAAGTTACACACCCAAAATGGTATAACACCGTCTTTCCTCTTAAATGCTGACTGAATTTCCAACACTTTGACACTTTATCTTTGAAAGTGGTAAAGAAGGAGTGTAGCATGCATGTCTTCATTGGTCTGGGAATTGAGTGCAAGAGTCAGGATGTCATGTTGTAGCTTTACAAGACTTTGGCCAGGCACAACTTAAGAGTATTGCGTTCAATTCTCGTCACTACATAACAAGAAGGATGTGGAGACTTTGGAGACCGTGCAGAAGAGGTTTACCAGAACGCTGCCTGGATTAGAGGGTATGAGCAATAAGGAGAGGTTAGAAAAACTCAGGTTGTATTCTCTTGAGCAGCGGGGGCCGAGGGAAGACTTGATAGAAGTTGATAAAATTAAGAGGTGCGTAGATAGGGTTGACCGTCAGAATCTTTTTCCCAGAGGGGAAATTTCCAATGCTAGGGGGCATGCATTTAGGGTGAAGGGGGAGAGTTCAAATGAATTGTACAGATTGGTAGGAGTGTGGAATGCACTGCCAGGGTTGGTGGTGGAGGCAGATACAATAGGGGCGTTTAAGGGACTTTTAGATAAGCACATGAATATGCAAGGAATGGAGGGATATCGACCAAAAGCAGGCAGAAGGAATTAGTTTCATTCGTCATCTTCGACTTAGCATTATGGTCTGGAGGGCCTGTTCTCGTACTGTACAGTTTTATGTTCTATGGATTTGGCTTAAATGTGAAGAGCCGCTGGTGACTCATCAGATGTTTCCAAGAATAAAATGGAATACAGTACAAGACATGGAATTCAGAAGATTGAGGGGGTATCTTATAGAAATATATAAAATTATGAAGGAAATAGATAAGATAGAAGTAGAGACGATGTTTCCACTGGCAGGTGAAGCTAGGACAAGAGGGAATAGCCTCAAGATTAGAGGGAGCAGATTTAGGACTGAATTGAGAAGGAACTTCTTCACCCAGAGGGTTGTTAATCTCTGGAATTCCTTGCCCAGTGATGTAGTTGACGCTACTTCAGTAAACGTTTTTAAAGCTAAGGTAGATTTTTCTTGAACCATAAAGGAATTAAGGGATACGGTGAGAGCGCGGGTAAATGGATCTGAATCCACAAAAAGATCAGCCATGATCTTATTGAATGGTGGAGCAGGCTCGAAGGGTCGGACGGCCTACTCCTGCCCCTAGTTCTTATGTTCTTATGTAGGACAATTACAGTGGGTTTATACAGCAATACCCAGGCCTACACAGTCTGAGCTTTATTTTATGGAGGTTCATTCTGCACCAGTCTGAGCTTCATTCCTGTTCTGTCTGTACTGCTTTTTACGTTTTGTTTTTGTAAGTTGTGCCATCTGTCTGATATGTTTGTTTTCCTGGGGGGGGGGGGGGTGGTTTGGGGATTCAAGGTAGCTCCAAGAAGACAACCATGGAGATGAACGATTCGAACACAGTGAAGCTCAGTAATTCAATATCTGAGCCAGGTAGGTTACCCAGTACTTCACATCACTGATGACACTTGGCTAACCATCTGATTCAATCATAGAAAATGGCTGAGTAGTTCCAGTCAATGTCTGGTCTGCCTAAAGGTAGGGTTAGGTCATGTGGTTCCAAGTGCAGGGTAAGGGTATGTTAGTTGAAGTTAAAATGAAATTGTTTGGTCTGTCTAACGACAGGGTCAGGTTGTCTGATGGATGTCAGGTCACGTTAGATCTGCCTAAGGATGGACACGGGTTGAGTTGCCACTCGTTGAGAAGCACCTCATGTCATTTGAAAGTGAAGTAGGTGGTGATGGTGTTTATGTTGAAAAGCTATAAAAGCAAATTATCAACCACGTATGAAAAAAAAATGAATTTAGTATTAGGAAGGAATTCTTTCTTAACTTGGAAAGACTGTGATATCTGGAATGTTGTGCGTCATTGTTTTTTCAGAGCAGATTATTGGCAAATTGGTAATATTGGTGAACAATGTGAACAACACTATAATCATAGTTAAAGATAAAACGGATAGAGAAACAAAGAAGGCAAATGGGATACTTAGCCAAGGCGGGGAGTTTAAGAGAAGGGAGGTTATTCTGGAACCATATAAAATGTTAGGTAGGCAACAACTAGAGTCTTGTGTGCAGTTCTGGAATCCACATTGTTGGAGGGATGTGATTGCACTGGAGAGGGTGCAGAAGAGATTTACCAGGATGTTGCCTGGGTTGAGGAGTTTTAGATATGAGGTGAGAATAGATGGACTGGAGTCGTTTTCCTTGGAGCAGATGAGATTGGGTGGGGGAGAGCTTGACTGAGATGTATAAAATTATGGCGGCATGAAGAAGGTAGGCAGGAAGAGACTTTTTCCTTGGTGGAGGTATCAATGACCAGAGCGAATAGATTTATGGTAATGGACGGGAGGTTGAAGGAGATGCAAGGAAAAACATTTTCCCCCAGAGTGTGGTGGGAATCTGGAACTCACTGTCTGAAATGGTGGTAAGGGCAAAAACCCTCATTATATTTTAGAAGTATTTAGATGTACAATTGTAATGTCAAGCCATACAAGTCTATAGGCCAAGTGCTGGAAAATGGGATTAGAATAGTTAAAGAGATAGTAGGAACTGCCGATGCTGGAGAATCTTGAAGAAGGGTCTAGGCCCGAAACGTCGGCCTTCCTGCTCCTCTGATGCCTGCTGTGTTCATCCCAGCTCTACACCTTGTTATATTAGAATGGTTAGAAGCTTGTTTTGATTGATGCAGATTTGATGGGCCAAAGGGCCTTTTTCTGTGCAGTAAACCACTATGACTCTAAACTGCACAATTACTTTTATAAAAGTAGTCATACAATACTGAAATTATAGAATGTATTATGTGTATTTACTTCTAATATTTATGCAAATTTAAGTTTTTATGTAGTTGAATGCGTTTGTGCAATTTCTTGTAATATATTTGTAAGTTTTATTTATTCTTTACATTGTTTTCTGATAGTCATCTATTTCATTTCTAATTCTATGATATGGGGTAAATGTACAGATTTATTAATCTATGTAATTGTAATGTTAAAGCTTTAATTATTTTTATTCATGTGAATAAAGGATGGGCAGGGGGAAGTTTTTATTTTAATTACTTGCAGAATTTTCCAGTTTGTTTTTTAATCCACGTGTAATGCCATTTGAGATATAATAATCGTACATTAATATCACTTTAACTTTGCAGGACATACATTTAGAAGTGAAAAACAAGGCTTGAAAGAAATTTTGCTCCTTTCTCCAGTAACTCTCAGAAATCTGAAGAACAACAATTTGGAGTTAAGTCAAAAGGTGGAGCATATGAGGAAAGAATATTTGCAGAGGTAACATCAAAAACATAAATTGTTTCCAAAATGCGGAAAGAAATGTTAGCTCAACAATTTCCCCAAATAATGACATTTACATGTCAAAATATGACAGCAAGAGGAAATTGGAGGGCAAGTCAACCAACCTGTTTTCTGGTTTCTGAACAACATTGGCGAGATTTAACACTAAGCATTCAGTTAAACCTTTTAAATAATGAGAACCATTCAGACAGGGGGCAATAATTAAATCCAGTGGTTAAATTGTCATTCTGATTTACGTTTGGCACAATGAAGATTATATCGGTACAGTAATGCCAAAATCTTTGTTGTAACATTACCAATTTCAACTTCAGACTACAAGAACTTGAAGAAGAATTGGCTTCTGTGAGTCGGGAAAGAGATATAACTGTGAGGGAACGTAATATCATCATCCTAGAAAATCAAGAACTACAAAACCTTAATCATGAACTCCAGGAACTGATAATAAAGCTGGAAAGCTCTACTCTTAGTATGATACCGAATTATCCTATCCACTGTGTGAATGTATTACCAATAAGGCAGATGACTGGTGGGCAGAGAAACCTCTTGTTCACCTTCAATCAACATAGGTAAAATGTTGATACAATGAAGTTAAATTGAGCACCTTTATCTGTTGGACATCTCACTCTATAAACCTGTGGAATGGTCTGTGACGTTCAATGTGCAAACTAGCTCAAAGCCTCAGTTGGAAGATTCAGAACTACAATAAGATCATCTCCTGTTTAACTGTGTATTCCTTTTAAGTAAATACCTATAGCTATAGGCCCTGCCACTCAAATTAGTTGGAGTGTCTTGAATTTTTTTCTAAATTCTTGTATGGGATATAAGTGTTGGCAAAGCCAGTATTTATTGCCCACCACTAATGTCCCTTGAGAAGGCGATGGTAGCCTGCCTTCCCAAAAGACCGCAGGTCCTTTTGGTGTTTGTACATCCCCTACATTTAGGAAGGGAGCTCGAGGAGTTTAACCCAGTGAGAATGAAGGAAGGGCAATATAGTTCCAAATCAGAAAATGCTCAGTTCGGTAGAAGAGGCATTCTGAATTTGAAGTGCTAACTCTGGTTCTCTCTCCACAGATGCTACCAGATCTGCTGAGTTTCTCCAGCACTTTCTACATTAATTTCAGATTTCCTGCATCTGCAGTATTTTGCTTTTATTACACTTCTAAATCAGGATGGTTTGTGGCTTGATAGGAACATTTTAGGTGATTGTGTCAGTCATCTGTGTTCATCTCAGTGATAAAGGATGCAGGTTTGGAAGATGCCATCAAAGCAGCTTTGGTGAGTTGCTGCAGCACAAGTTGTATTTGTTATACTCTGCTACCAGTATGTATTGCTGGTACAGGCAGTGAATGTTTCAATTGATAGATGGGGTGATGGAATAACGGGCTAACTTATCTTGAAAGGTATTGAACTTCTCAAGTTTTATGGGAACTGCACTCAGCCAAGCAGGTAGGGCATATTCCATCACATTCCTGACTTTAGCCCTGTTGATGGTGGATAGTCTTTAGGGAATTGAGAGGTGAGTTAGTTGGCTGCAGAATTACTAACTTTGGACCTGCTCTGATATCCCTGTTCCAATTCAGTTTCTGGTCAATGGTAACTCTCAGTATGTTGATAGTGGGGGACCCTGGGATGTTAACATCAGTAAATATCAAGGGGTGAGTTAGATTCTGTCTTAATGGAAATAGTCGATGACTGACAACTGTGAGGCATGAATGTTACTTGCTATTTATCAACTCAAGCCTGAATAAAGTCTAGGTCTTTTTGCATATTGCTTCAGTTTCTGAGGAGTTGTCTAACCATCAGCGAGCATCACGGCTTCTGATGGAGGGAAGGTCATTAATAAAGCAGCGATGATTTACCTCCAATGACCACAACCTATGCTAGGCATTGCTGTAAGTTTAATCCTTGCCATTCATCATCACGTTGTATGAACCATCTGGTGGCTTTTCTGTCACCATCCACATCCCTCGTAGGGAAATACAGGGTTTATTTAGTTTAGCATTGTAGAGGAAAACAGCTTTGTAGCCTAACAAGATGACACTCTTGTCTTAAACAAGATGTAGTTAATTACATGACAACTAGGTACAAGTTACATTAATATGACAGACATTGGGTAACAGAGACTATGAGGAAGATCTGGATGGTCCGTTTGACTTCTTGGCAAAGCCTAAGCTGATTTCTCTCAAGATTGTGTTACATCCTCATATTATGTTACTCAATAGCGTTAACCCTTTCATAGTTAGGTGGTGTGGTAGTGGCAATGTCACTAGACTGTTAATCCATTACCCTGTGCACTTTGGCAGGAAGAATACAGGAGCTGATTATAATTTAAATGGGGAAAGGCTACAGAAAATTCCAGCACAGAGTGTTTTGGGGTGGGGAGGAAGCAGGGTCCTAGTGCATGTATCATGAAAAGCAGGCATCCAAGTTCAGCAGATAATAGGGAAGGGAATGGAGTATAAAAGTGAGGGTAAAAATCAGAAGTTGCTGGAAAAGCTCAGCAGGTCTGGCAGCATCTGTGAAGAAAAATCAGTTAGCATTTCGGGTCTGGTGATCCTTCCTCAGAACTGATGGTAGCTGGGAAAACCTCAGTTTATATGCAGAAAGTAGGGAGGGGGATAAGGTAGGGTGCAAACAATAGGATAGAGCCCGAAGAGAGAAGAACAGTTGGACAGACAAAGGAGTTGATAACGATCTGGCAAGGAGGGGGAATAGTTGTTCATGGAGACTGCTGGAGACTTGGGAATTCTAGCAAAGTAAACTTGCAGGTTGAGTCAGTAGTTAGGAAGGCAAATGCAACTTTGGCATTTATTTTGAGAGGACTTGAATATAAAAGTAGGGATTTCTGAGGCTCTGTAAGGCTCTAGTCAGGCCACATTTGGAGCATTGCACGCAGTTTTAGCCCCATATCTCAGGAAAGATGTACTGGCCCTGGAGCTGGTTCAGAGGAGGTTCACAAGCAAAGCTTAACATATGACATACATTTGAGGACTCTGGGTCCATACTCGATGGAGTTTAGAAGGATGAGGTGGGGATCTAATTGAAACTTACAGAATACTGAATGGCCTGGACATAACAGATGTTTGGAAGATGTTTCCATTGGTAGGAGGGACTAGGACCCGAGGGCATAGCCTTAGAGTAAAAGGAAGACCTTTTAGAATGGAGATGAGGAGGAAGTTCTTCAGCCAGAGAGTGGGGAATATGTGAAATTCACTACCATAGAAGGCTGTGGAGGCCAGGTCATTGAGCATATTTAAGACAGAGATAGATAGGTTCTTGATTGTCAAGGAGAATAGGTTGAGAAACTTATCGGTCATGATTGAACGGCAGAGCGGATGCGATGGGCTGAATGGCCTAATTTCTGCTCCTATGTTAGTGACTAACTTAGGTAGAGTGTAATGGCAGGCTATGGGATAACAAGGCCTGGTGTGGGGTAGTGGGCTGGACATGGGAGAGCTTACGCCCTAAAATTATTGAACTTGATACAGAGACTAGAGGGCTGCAGGATCCCCAAGCAGAAAATGAGGTGTTGTTTTTCGAGCTTGTGTTGAGCTTCACTGGAACACTGCAGCAAGCCAGAGATAGTGATATTGGCCAGGGAACAGGGTGGTATGTCAAAGTGGCAGGCAACTGGTAGTTCAAGGACCATCAGCGGAACAGGAAAGTTGACGTTTCGGGTGAGGACCCTTCTTCAGAATCCTTGGTTGAGGAAGAAGGTGGATATTTTGGAGGCTCCCTTGTCAAAGAGGTCCTCATCTGAACATATGCAAAGGAGACAGAGGAACTGCGAGAACGGGATGGAGTCTTGAAAGTCGTCCCCAGCACCATTGTCGACAGGGCCCTCAACTGTGTCTGACACATCTCCTGCGCTTCCGCCTTTACTCCTTCCCTTCCCTCCCGCAACAGCGATAGGGTTCCCCTTGTCCTTACCTACCATCCCACCTGCACCCACATCTAGGAGATCATCAAATGCTATTTCTGCCACCTCCAGCAAGATGCCACGACCAGACACACATATTCCCTTTCCTTGTCTGCCTTCCGCAGGGACCGTTCCCTTCAGGACAACCTGGTTCACTCTTCCTTCATCCCGAACACATCCCCCAAGGCACCTTCCCTTGCAGAACTCTTCTGAGGAATGGTCACCGGACCCGAAACGTTAACTCTGTTTTCTCCTCCACAGATGCTGCCAGGCCTGCTGAGCTTTTCCAGCAACTTTGTTTCTGCACCACATCATTTTTCACTTGGGGATTCTGCAGCCCAGTGGACTCAATATTGAGTTCAATAATTTTAGGGCCTAAACTCTCATATCCTAGCCCCCTACCCTACACACCATGCCTTGTTATTACATAGCCTGCCATTACACACTACCTATTGTTAGTCACTAACAGTCTCCATTAACAAATATTCACCCTCCTAGCCAGATCGTTATCAATTCCTTTGTCTGTGCAACTGCTCTTCTCTCTCTTTGGGCTCTATCCTATTGTTTACTCCCTACCCCACCCCCCTCTCTATTTTCTGCATTTCAACCAATGTTTTCCCAGCTAGCATCAGTTCTGAGGAAGGGTCACTGGACCCAAAACGTTAACCAATTTTTCTTCACAGATGCTACCAGATCTATTGAGCTTTTCCAGCATCTTGTATTTTTTTCCCCTGATTTACAGCATCCGCAGTTCTTTCAGATTTTATAAAAGTCAGGAGGACTTGCTAAAGCTATACAAGGCACTAATCAGACCACAGCTGAAATACTATGAAAGATTTTGGGCCCCTTACCTACAAAAGATATACTAGCATTTCTGAAGTGGCCAGTTCTTCAGGATCACTGGACTTGAAACATTAACTCTGATTTCTCTCCACAGAGTCTTTGGGGACTTGACAATATTAAGGTTAGATAGGGAGAGCTTGGTTCCCCTGGTGGGGAAAAGTCCAGGACCAGAAGTAACAACCTCAGAGTAACAAGTCACCTGTTTAAGACAGATTAGGAGGAATCCTAATCTGTTTTCAAAAAAAAAGGCTGGCGAATCGTCTGTAAAATTCTTTATCAAAAAAGAGTTGATGCTGGGACAGAGATTTCTAGTTGGTAAGGGAATAAAGTGTTATGGGGAAAAAGGCAGAAAAAAGTGGACTGGGGTTATTTGATCAACCATGATAATGACAGCACACACTGAATTGACCAAATAGCCTACTTACACTTCTAGGTTTTAAGGTTTCTGGGCTTCAAGGGCCCATCACTTGCAGACATGTGGCATTGAGCTTCCTGGCGTTATAAAGCTCTACAATATAGGAATGGAAATAAGGCATTCAGCCCATCTAGTCTATACGATGTTTGCCTCAACCTTGAATACAGTTAACCACCCAGAATCTGTAGCCCTCTACGGTAAAGAATTCTACAGAATCATGACCCTCTTATCCATCCAAATTCCTGACCAGGGAGAAACTTCCTCACTAGTCAGCTTATTTGTAACCCCAGGCAGCAATTCCTGCAGGATTTCTCCTGCCATCCAGGTCTGTCACAATGCTTACACTCTCCACAATACCCTGTTCTCCAAATGTTTACTCCGCTGCATCAGCTCCAAGGTTGGCTCATCAGTGACAATGAATACCCTGCCCTCAAAGACAAAAGGTTTCTTTTTGGTCCCGTTCCTCTTAACAAAGGAGGAAAAAAAATTAGTCCCTTTTCCTTAATTGAAGAATATAGTAACTCTAAACAGATGTTAGGAATAAGACCATAAGAGAAAAACTAGATTACAGGACATACAATGCTTTTGTATAAAATGGATTTTTTCCCCCTAAAACAACCAGTCTAGATACACAGCAGACCTAGTAGCTCCTGCTTTGCATACAGTGGCTTCATTCAAATCCTATTAGAGGTAGGTTGTATTTTATATTTTCCATCTGATATATGTGCTCTCATCTACTCAACTTGAAGCTTTCAGTTGTGTAATTGTGTATTTAAAATGATCTAACAGAATATTTCATATCATAGGTGGACAAGGGACTGAAGATGTCAAAATGTTTATGTAGTGAGCTTTTTCACATTTACCATCACAATTTTACACTTGCGTATTACAGAAACAAAATATTCAGGGTTCTCATGAGTCTTATTATAACTGCTATGAAGTTTGCCAGTCTTCAGGTTCTGTCATTCAAAAGCTAACTTGCCACATGTGCCATGTTCATGTTCAACTATGGCAAATGTTACAAATGCATCGATCTTTTCTACACTAACATTCACACATACACATTTGAGAATCATTAGCAATCTCGACTGGAAACCATGACTGATTTGTCTGCTCCTCCACCAACAGTTCCTGAGCCTAATTGTAGTGAAATTCAGTTAACTGATCAGTCAGGAATTGGAACGTTGACCTTCCTGGTCTGTATGGCTAAGGTGCTCATGCATAATGTAAAAAACAGTACTACTAGTGCATATTGCCTGTCCATTGTCATTTAAGTATCACCTTTAAAATTCTATGGCATATTTACAAGTACATCACCAAAATGAACTAAAAACAATGCATTCTTGATCCTAACCGGCACACGAATGCTTGAAGTTTGCTAAATATTACATTTTATAAAAGAAAACACGTGCTTCCTGTTCATCACATTTCATGGGCGGTCAGGTGAAAATTTCTGTCACAGTTGAGGAAAAGAAAAATATATAATAACATTTTTCTGGAAATGCAAACTCCCCTACAGCAAAATGATGCCAGCAGCACAAATTCATTTATCTTAAAGCATGATGATCTTGAATTTCTGAACAAGAAATATTATCCATTGTATTATCAAACTGCTTTGTGTTTTACACATCAAGTTGGCAAACAATAATTTATAATGGAACAAAATTGAGGCAAGGGTACAGATCAGCCATCATTTAACTGAATGGAGGAGCAGGTTCAAACAGCTGACTGACCTATTGTCTATTCTGTTCTGTTCTTATGTAATTTGCAATGCATGATTATATATTTATAGTTAAAATCATTCCAAAGTCAAAACCCTCTTGAATTGGCATTCATAAATCTTTTGAACAAATATGCTGTAAATACAAGTCAAAATTGCTTGGGAATACAGAACTTTAATATTGCTGAAAAGGGATACAAGTTGGCAAAGATTTTCACCTTCCACTCAGTTACTCAGTGAAAAGCTTCAGCAACACATCTATTTTCAGCAATACACATATCAAAATGCTAGTCTGGAATGAAAAGGTCACATTACTTTTAAATAAGCAGTTATACAGACTAGCTAGAGTGTAAGTGGTATGAGATTTCTGTTCTAGAATTAGTAACATTTTGACACCAATATTATAATAAATATTGTTGGCCAAACAAGAAAATACCCAATAAATCAAACAAAAATCATAAAACAATTACATATATTCTTAAAAAGTGACATGGCATGAACTTTGAATCTTTGTATAGATGAATCATCTGATTTGGAAGAAAGTTAAAATTGCAACAGTCTGTTTAGCGGACACATGGCCTGCTGTAGATGGTCTTCAATGCAAGTAATAGTTTAATAACTGGTGTGCACAATGCGGTAATTACTGGCAGGCTATAGTAGTGAAAGTAAAAGGAAATATCGTGAACTTTAATTATTCCGAAGATATTCAGTATTCCACGGGTTGTTGGAGGAAGGCATCGAAATCGCCAGTAGGTAACAATGTCATGGTAGCAGCGAAGATCATGACCAGTTACTGCTAAATCAGCCTGAAATTATACAACACATGTTGATTAGTGATCATCATTGCAGCTTCTAGAAAGATAATCTCCCAATTTTGCAGGGGCAAAGGTGATTTCCATGGGGTAATTTAATGGTTTTGTTATAGGTTTTTGGTACCTAACAGTGCAGATTTGTGAAATTAACAAGGTCACCAAATCTGGCCCTACTGTAGCCTAAGGATACTTTACTGATGTAATTGTCCTGTTTATTCTATCAACTAAATATGAAATGCATAAGAACTCAAACCAGGAGATCGCTAAAATGCCATGGCAACTATGTTGAATTGAGGACCGTACTTCTGACACTTCTAGTTAGTCACACATTTTCTTACTAGATTCTGGTAAGAAGGACCAAAGTCTTCATCACATCAACTGGATAATCAACAAATTCAAAAATCCAAAATCAACAGGTGCTCTAAGTTAGAACAGTGCTTGGTGCAAGTCAGCATCAAACCCAATCTTATGGTCATGCCAGTCAGACAAAGAAAACAGCATTAAGTGAGGCCTAACCAGCCATTAAACGGATAACCTCAAACAGTGATTTTCAAGATCCTCCCAGGTATAGTGATACTTGGTAAGATATTCCAGGGCACAGCAATTCATTTGGTCAACATCCCTGCTACTAGACTTATTATTCACCACTCTCTACAGGACAGGTTCAATACAGCGGATCCATAGGACATAGCAGCAATTCGCCATGCTTTTTTCAGATTGCATTTCCAGTGTCTATGTTCAATACCACAAAAGTGGTAATGGCATGGGAAATCCAGTGACTCCAAGCTCTCCAAATCATTCAACATCCTGACTTTGCTATATACTATTATGTCATTATCAATGTGTCAGAATCCTGAAACTGACAGTATGAGATAATTGCGGCAGCATAATGGCAGTCTCCGAATAAAGGGGTGCCAATTTAAGACTGAGACGAGGAGGAATTTCTTCTGAAGGTTGACAGAACAATTCCTTGGCACAGACAGCTATATAGGCAGAGTCCTTGTGTTTATTTGATCAGAAGGGAAATCAAAGATTATGGAGATAATGCAGGAAAATGGACATGATGAATGTCAGATCAGCCATGATCCTATCGGGTGGCAGAGCAGGCTCTAGGGGCCAAGCAGCCTACTCCAGTTCCTATTTTTGACAGTCTTCAGAAAATATACCACCAGCTTATAAGAACAATCGGATTGAGCAGCCTTACCCGCATTGCCCAGATCTTGAGAACAAGCGAACAGGTCATGGGCATATGTAGGGCTAGAAACTTGTCAAAGACGGGAAAGAAACCAGTATATTTGAGAAATAAATTCTTATTGTAGTGAAGACAACAATCTTGTGGTATTGTCGCTGGACTGTTAATCTAGAGACCCAAGTAATGTTCTGGAGACCTGAGTTCAAATACCACCATGGCAGGTGGTGGAGTTTGAATTCAATAAAAATCTAGAATTAAGAGTCTAATGATGACCATGAAACCATAATTGATTGTCAGGAAACTCATCTGATTTTTGATTTGATTTATTATTGTCATATGTACCCAAGTACAGAGAAAAATTGTGTGCAGTACAGGCAGATCATAATGTACAAAGATCATAGGGTGATTGAACAGAGCAAGGAATGCAAAATTAAGGCTGCAAAGAAGGTGCACTAAAAGCAAGATCAACTTTAGATTTGAAATCTGACTCACTCAGGTACTTTATCGAAGGAAACTGCCACCTTATCTGGTCTGGCCTACATGTGACTCCGGACCCACAGCAATGTGATCAATTGCCTCTGGTATGGGCAATAAATGTTGGCTTGGCCAGCAACACCCTCATCCTGTGAATTTTTTTTTAAAATTCAGCGTTTAAAGGGTTTTAGCAGGGCTGGAAGTGAGGTGGAATCAAGAGAGTAGCATGTTGGAGCAGACACCAAATAGTTCAGCTCAAGAACAAACAAGACACAGAGGCTGCAGACCATGTAGTTTAGCAGAGGTAAGCTGGAGAAATCAGAAGCATAAGGATGCAAATGGAGAAAGTGTACAAGATATCTGCATACTTGTGTCAGATTTCAGAGGAAGCCAGGTCAACGGCAGTCACACAATACGATCCGGGACAAAGTAAATTATAAATAATAAACCAGGACTCCCAGCACTGTTTGAACTAGAAGAAAACATAATGTGTAATGTATTGAGAATGTTTATTCATGTCCTTACTAAAACAATTTTCAGATTCTTTACAGAAATTCATTGAACGTTATTATACTCTTTAGGTTTGCAAATTAATTTCATTCTGTAGAGATCACAATGCAAGTGACCAAAATTGGAACAAAGATTGAGCACAGGAACAGAAGTGTGCAACTCAAATCCTTCAGTAGTGCTTCTCCCTCTTTTCCAAGGTACTGTTCTGCACCATGCACCTTAATTAGACTGAAGCAGTGGGTGCTACTGGGCAAAACTTACCTTGTAGCTCATTTAATCTCACTGCAGTAATCTAAAAATAGTACTTTTTTGCATCACTTGATTCCTGTGCTATTTTTTCCCCACAGTAGCGTGGGCCTGTATGTAGCTTTAATGTCACCAGCTTTAGCTTCCTCTCAAATCGTGTTACTTGCTGTCATTATTGGCTGTCTCCAATCTTTTGGCATCAATGCTGACGCTTCTTCTTGGAAAAACTTATTAAAAAATAAATGTACTGTTTTAATGTAAAAACTACCAAAAAAAAAATCAAAAGCTGCATTTTCTAAAATGTCACAACCCCAAAGTTTCAAGTAGCGAGAGACACAGAAGGCTCTCAGTTGTGTTGTACTTTCAGAAAATCCATATTCAGAGAGGTGTCTTATCTGGCTTTCCAGAAATAATGTGGATTTTGTGAGGGTACAATTATTCATGAGATATTTTCTAAAGGTATTCCAGTACATATATTTATTACATGTACGCAGAAGGTAATTCTTGTGGCATACTGCAAGGATATTTTACTGATAGCATAAACACGTCATTTACATCAGCTAAAAATGAAATTCACAAGAACCCAAACCATGGAGATCACCAACTTCTACAGAAGGAGCAGCATCAAATGTCCATTATGAAGTAGAATGCAGTGATCTAGAAGTAATTAAAAGCACTATTCATTTCTTCCTTTCAGTAAATAAACGTGTTCTCAAAAGAGGACAAGTCAGATGCAGCTCCTGATTTATTAGTTATTCAATGGTAAGGCCCTGGGAAGTATTGCGGAACAAAGAGACCTTGGAGGAGTGCAGGTTCATAGTTCCTTGACTATGTGGAGTCACAGGTAGATAGGATAATGAAGACAGCATTTGATGTGCTTGCCTTTATTGGTCAGTGCATTGAGAATAGGAGTTGGGGAGGTCATGTTGTGGCTGTACAGGACATTGGTTAGACCACTTTTGGAATACCGTATGCAATTCTGGTCTCCCTGCTATAGGAAGGATGTTATGAAACTTGAAAGGGTACAGAAAGGACTTACAAGAATGTTGCCAGGGTTGAAGGGTTTGAGCGATAGGGAGAGGTTGAATAGACTGGGGCTATTTTCCTTGGAGTGTCGGAGGGCGAGGGGTGACCTTAGAGGTTTATAAAATCATGAGGGGCATGGATAGGATAAATAGACAAGGTCTTTCCCCCAGGATAGGAGTCGTCCAAAACTAGAGGGCATTGGTTTAGTGTGAGAGGGAAAAGATTTAAAAGGGACCTAAGGAGCAACTTTTTCATGCAGAGGGTGGTGCGTATATGGAATGAGCTGCCAGAGGAAGAGGCGGCAGCTGGTAATATTACAACATTTAAAAGGTATCTGGATGGGTACATGAATTGGAAGGGTTTAGGGGGAAATGGGCCAAATGCTGGCAAGCGGGAATAGATTTTTTTGGATATTTGGTTGGTGTGGACAAGTCGGACTGGAGGTTCTGTTTCTGTGCTGTATATCTCTGACTCTGTGATAGTAGATTCAAAGGAGATTAATGAGCTTTTCTTCCTCTGAGTTTTATTAGGTCACTATGTTTGTTGGTCTCAAACATTCATTAGAAGAAATGTGCAGATAATATCGTGCTAGAATTTAATTTGTAAGTTGTGGTTATGAATTAAACCTTAAGATGTGATAAACCATGTCCCTCACCAGTTCTTCTATCAATGTGTACACTGTTTCCTCAATTGCACGTTCCAGATGGTGTGCAGCAACCAGCAGCTTTATCATAAGAAACGTCCAGGATGCAGTAACCACCAGCAGAGTCAACCTATTTAAAGCGGAAATACATTTATTATACATGGCAGTAACATGAATGGTTTTGTCAAAAGACTGCATTGGTTTCATGACATTCGATTTCAAGATGGCAAGAGAGTAGCAGCGCAGCATTTGGGCTCCTGCCCAGAGCTCATCTGCTCCGCCTGCTTTCACTTTTTTTTTTCCCCTTACTTTAATCTACGTTCCTTCTGTGGAGAAGAAGTTTGTGCAGCATGGACAATATCAGCGCGGAGGAGAGCAAGCCCAGCATTGTGGAGTCGAGCCATAGCAGGGGTGAGCGAGTGAGCCCAATATGGTGGAGAGAGGGGTCCCCGGCATCTGCTGCGGAGATGAGAACTGGCAGCCCGAGGCAGCTGCAGTGAGAGCAGGCAGCCCCAGATCGAGTTCAGCATGGACTTGAGGCGAGGCCTGGCGTGGACCGCTTGAAGGGCTGTAATGCAGAACTATGTTTCTTCATTTTTCTAATTTATTCCTAAGATAGGTACAAAGGTGGTGCCAAAAGTGGCAACTTTGTAAACATTTCACCGCACTCAGGCATATGTGACAATGAGCCCAATTCTAATTCTAACAATCTAAAGGTTTTAGAAAGGCTCAGAGAAGATTAAAAGAATGGTTCATAGAATCTCCACATGTGGAAGCAAGCCATTTGGTCCACCAAGTCCACACCATTCAGGGATAAGGAATTTCAGTTACGTAGAAAAACTCAAATTATGATGGGTTTGGACAGAATGCATTGAGAGAAAATGTTTCAGATTTAAGGTAAATAAAACAAAGTGAGAGACTCAGCAGATCTGGTACATCTATATAGAGATGCAAATAGAGTTAACATTTAGTCCAATGAGACTGTCCTTCGAAACAGTCCTTAAAAGTCAGTTAGGTTTCAAAATCAGCTCCTCTTAGCACAGATATTGTCAGATCTACTGAGTTGCTCCAGCACTTTTGATTTTATTTCAGATTTCCAGCAACAGCGTTACTTTGCCCAGAGATTTTAAGATAATATGTGAAAGAAGAAATGGCTACATGAGGAAAAAGTTAATGCAGCAAGTGGTTAGGATTTGACATACAGTACCTGAGATTGTGACAAGGCAGGGTTAACAGAGACTTTCAAAAGGAAATTGGATTATTATTTGCAAAGGAAAAAACTGCAGAGCTACAAGGTAGATGGAAGGAAGTTGCAATAGGTGAACTTAGCCTTTACAGGACCAACATGTACACAAAGATGAATGGCCTCCTTCTGTGCTGTAAATATTCTAAGATAAAAAGAGAATAAAACTAGGGAAAATAAACTACAAGAGAAAACTAGCTAAGAACAAAAAGAAACTGACAATAAGAGCTTCTTTAAATATATGAAAAGGAAGAGGCAGGTCAAAGTGAATGGAGGCCCCCTAGAAAATGGACCTCGGTGACGATTTTGGGAAACTAGGAAAAGGCAGAGGAGCTAAACAGATATTTTCCATCAGTCTTTATGGTGAAAGATACTTTAAAGATCTGATTAATCCTAAAGAATATGGGTAAGGCAATACGTACCATCGCCATGACTACAGAAGTAGTACGAGACAAACTAATGGGACTAAAAGCAAATAAGTCCCCTAGCCCTGACTGTTTGTAACATAGGATCCTAAAAGAGGTAGTGACAAAGATAGTGGACGCAATAGTTGCAGTTTTCCAAAAATCCTTGAATTCTGGAGAGGTACTAGAGGATTGGAAAACTGCTAATGTGTCACCTCTATTCAAAAAGGGAGAGAGACAAAAAGTGGTTAACTATAGGCTGATTAGCCTAACATCTATTGTTGGGAAAGGTACTGGAATCAATTAAGGAATTAGTAGCACAACATTTAGAAAATCATAATCTAATCAAGCAAAGTCAGAATAACATAATAACATAAGAACTAGGAGCAGGAGTAGGCCTTCCGGCCTTTCGAGCCTGCTCCGCCATTCAACAAGATCATGGCTGATCTTTTCGTGGACTCAGATCCACTTACCCACGCTCTCACCGTATCCCTCAATTCCTTTATTGTTCAAAAAAAGCTACCTTAGCTTTAAAAACATCTACTGAAGTAGCGTCAACTACTTCACTTGGCAAGGAATTCCATAGATTAACAACCCTCTGGGTGAAAAAGTTCCTTCTCAATTCAGTCCTAAATCTGCTCCCTCTAATCTTGAGGCTATGCCCTCTTGTCCTAGCTTCATGAAATCATGTCTGACTAATTTTAGAGTTACGAGGAAGTCTCAGCCAGAGTGGATAGAGGAGAACCAGCCATGTGTTGTATTTGGACTTCCAGAAGTCATTCGTCAAAGGTACCTCACAAAAGTTACGTCATAAGATAAGAGCCCAGTGTTGGAGGGGGTATATTGACATGGATAAAACTGGCTTATGGGCTGTAGAAAGCATGTGGGGATAAGGGACTCTTTCACCTTGGCAAGCAGTTATCAAGACTGGGACCACAAATGTTTACAATATATTAATGGCTTGGAGGAAGGAGGGGAGTGTACTGTAGCCATATTTGCAGACAATAAAATAGGTGGAAATGCAGATTGCAAGTGAGATAAAAACAGTTTACAGAGAGATAGGCTAAGTAGGTAAAATATTGGCAAATGGAGTGAACCATAGGAAAATGTAAACATGTTCATTTGAAAGGGAGAGCAAAAAAGACAGAATATTATTTAAATGGAGAGAAACTGCAGAGCAGTGCACCACAAACATACTTGGGGTACTTGTGCAAAAATTTCAAAGCTAGCACACAGGTGTGGCAGCTGATCAGGAAGGCTGGAGAATAACAGTAGGGAAGTCTTACTGCAACCATACAAGGTGCTGTTGAGATCATGTCTGGAGTATTGAGAGTAGTTTTGGTCACTCTAAAGGAAAGATACCATTTCATTGGAGGCAGTTCAGAGAAGGTTCACTAGTATGGTCCATAGTCTAGAAGGATTATCAGGTTGGGACTTGGAGTTCAGAAGAATGAGAGGTGATCTCATTGAAATATAGGATTCTCAAGGGGCTTGACAGGGTAAATGCTGCAAGGAAGTCTCCCCTCATGGAGGGGTCTAAGATCAGAGGGCATAGTCTCAGCTAAAGTGGTGTAAACTCAAGACCAAAATGAGGAGAGATTTCTTGAAGGTTGAGATCCTTTCGAACTCCTCACCATAGAGCTGTGGGGACAGAATCCTGTGCATTATTTAAGACTAAGATAGATTATTGATCAGTGGGGGAAGAGTTACGGGGAAAGGGAAGGAAAGTGGACACGATAATGTCAAATCAGCCGTGATCCCATTGAATGCAGAGCAGGCGAGAGGCTGAACACCCTACTCCTGTTCTTGTTTCTTATGATTTTATGAAGCTATTGTACAGTCCTTTTTATCAAGTTTTCCTAATGTATTAGCATTGATTGAAACAGTGTCATAATATCACACATATTGCATAGGTACATTTTAGTAACATATAACATAGGTCACACACAATGAAGTTGTGGATTCCTTTAGTCCTGTTTGTGCATACTCCGTCTCTACCTCACTGCTGTTAAACTATATCTGGTAGTTAATCTGCAGTGTTCAACCAAATTTAAAAAAAAACCTTGTGAGAAAGATTCACATTGGATAAAATCAGTGAACACCATGTTAATCAATTTACTGGACTCAAAGTCCACCCACCACACTCACCCAATCATTCCAGCTGTGATCCACATAAATGTTTCCATCTGCAAACAGGCTAAATTGGAAATGACATGAAACAGGGAAAAATTTGATTTGCTCACAGCCTCTTACTCGCCCCTGACCTCTTTATTGCTAATTGCCAACGTGACATAAACTGCCTCAATTTCTTCCCCCACCTCACCCACTTACTCTGCACCAATCCCCGTTTCACTATCACATGCGCTGATAAAGGCAGGGTGGTGATAGTCTGGAGGATGGACCTCTACGTCACAGAGGCCTAATGCCAACTCTGACACCACATCCTACCTTCCCCTTGACCATAAGCCCACCATGGCCCATCAAGCCACTGTCTCCCGCACTGTCCATGACCTCGTTGCCTCCGGTGATCTCCCCTTCGTTTCCCTCAAACTTATAGTCCCCCCAGCCCCGTTCTACCTGCTCCCCAAGATCCACAAGCCCAACCACCCGAGCCAAGCTGTCGTCTCAGCATGCTCCTGCCCCGCCGAACTCATCTCTTCTCACCTCAACTCCATTCACACCCCCTTGGTCCAGACACTTCCCACCTACATCTGGGACACAAACCATGTCCTCCACCTCATCGGAAATTTCCAGTTCCCTGGCCCACAGTGCTTCATCTTTACTATGGACGTACAATCCCTATACACACCCATACCCCACAAGTGCAGCCTGCAGGCCCTCAGTTTTTTCCCTCTCCAACAGGCCCATCCAGTTCTTACACCCCCCAACCCCCCATACTCTCCTCCACCTCGCCAAATGATTCTTCATTTTTTTTCAATAATTTTTCTTTCAATTCTTCCCACTTTCTCCAAATCCAGGGAGTGGCCATGGTCACTTGCATGGACGCCAGCTACGTCTACCTCTTTGTCGGTTATGTCAAACAGTCCCTCTTCAGTACCTACACTGGTACTGTTCCCCAATTCTTCCTCCATTATACAGACGATTGCATCGGTGCTGCATCCTGCACCCAAGCTGAACTGGAGCACTTCATCAACTTTGCTAATGACTTCCACCCTGCCCTCAAATTCACTTGGTCTATTTCAGACATCTCCTTTGCCCTTCTTGACCTATTTGTTTCCATTTCTGGCCACAGTTTACGGACCGACATTTAGTATAAACTCACAGGCTCCCACAGGTATCTGGACTATACCTCCTCCCACCCTGTATCCTGCAAAAACTCCATCCTGTTTTCCCAGTTCCTCCGTCTTGGTCACATCTGCTCTGACGAGGAGATATTCTGCCCCCAACCATCCCAGATGCCCTCCTATTTCATAGAATCCCTACAGTGTGGAAACAGGCCATTTGGCCCAACAAGTCCACACTGGCCTTCCGAAGAGCATTCCACGCAGACCCATTCCCCTACCCTGTAAGCCAGCATTTCTCATGTCTAATCCACCTAATTTACACATCCCTAGACACTATGAGACAATTCAGCATGACCAACCCACCTAGTCTGCACATCTTTGGACTGTGGGAGGAAACCAGAACACCCGGAGGAAACCCATGCAGACACAGGGAGAATGTGCAAACTCCACACAGACAGTCACCCGAGGGTGGAATCGAACCTGGGTCCCTGGCGATGTGAGGCAGCAGCGCTAACCAGTGAGCCACCGTGCCGCCCAACAAACAACGTTCTTTTCCTCCCTGTCATTCAGACAGCCTTCCACTGTGCCTCCTCCATTCCCAACTCATTCGCTCTAAACATCACCCGCCCCCAGACATAATGCCCTCACATCCAGTCTTGAGCAGAGTACTACCCAAAATGTTGACTTCTCCTCCTCCAGATGCTGCCTGGCTTGCTGTGTTTTTCCAGCCTCCTGTTTCTGTACCTTGGATTCCAGCATCTGCAGTTTCTTTTGTCTCTAACCAAGGCACCAGTTACCGGAGCCTTAAGTTGTTTCTGAAAACACAACGATTTGTTTTTTGGAAAAATGAAAAAACTGACTGTACGTTGGAGGTGGCAAAGGGCATAATAGATTTTCCAATGTTGTAAATAGCTGTCCCATGCTCATTTCCTAAAAAGGCTTCAGACAGGAGAATGACACACCATATAGATTGCCAGTCCCAACAACAGGGAATGATTGAAAAGGGTTCAGAGTCAGAAGTCATTCCTTCTAGGGGACAGCACATGTCAGGGATCTGTCCTCTTCAGAAGGAAGACGGACCAGAAGTGATTGAGGGAAGACAGAGGGATCCTGCACAGCTCTTATACAAGATCATGGCTGATCTGTTCCAAACCACAATTCTTATGCCAGCTCCTCATATAGTCCTCAACTTGAAATTTCAAAACTTTATCTAGCTCCTCTTCAAATATTTGCAGTGATTTAGCCTCCACAACTCTCTCGGGTAAAGAATTCCATTCGCTACCCTCTGGAAGAAGAAATTCCCTCACATCTTGGTTCGAAGTGAGTAGCCACTTATTCTGCAACTATGGCCCTTAGTTTGATATTTTCCCCAATAGTGGGAAAATTATCAACATTTGCCCTGTCAAACCCCTTCAGAATTTTGTATGTTTCAGTAACATCACCCCAATTAATAAAGGCCTAATCTGTTTACCCATTCTTGATAAGTCAATCATTGCATCCCAGGAATCAGCCTAGTGGACCTCTGAAGTGGCATTTGAGGCCACTGTATCCTTTTTAAACACAGGAACCAAACACTGGACATAGTACAAAAGACTTCCTGGTTTAAAATGCAGCACCTTAGCAATAAAGACCAAAATTCTACTTGCCGCACCAGCATGCTAACCTTGTGTGCGTTATGGACAAGATGACTCAGATCCCTTTGTGTTGCACTATTTTTGAGACTTTTGCCATTTAAATAATAGTTTGCCTTTTGATCCTTCGTTCCAAATTGCATAAACTCTTAATTTTTCCTACATTAAACTTCATCTACCTAGATTTTGCACAATCTGTATATCTCTAGGCATTCTTTACGCCATCCTACTTAAGTTCTGTATAATCAGCAAATTTGGATACATTACACTCAGTCCCTTGACAAATCATCAATATAGATAATAAACATTCGAGATTCTAGGTCTGATCCATTTGGCACTCCACTAGTTATGCTTTGCTAACTCAAAAACAGACCATTCTTCCTAACTAGTTTCTGCACATTAACCAATTCCCAATCTACACAAATACATCACCAACTATACCACAAGCTCCTATCTTGTGTAATAACCTTTTGTGTGGCACCTTATCAAATACCATCTCTAAATCCAAATATTAGACTAGTTCCCCTTTATCAACTCTGCTTGTTGTATCCTTAAAAATGCTAACAAGTTGATCAAACAAGTTGATCAAAACTTGAAGTTCTGTTGTATTGTGATTACTATCTCCTGAAGGATCCTTCCATAAAGCCAAGTTGACTTTTGATTTTGTTAAGCTTTTCTCAACGCCCTGCTATTTCTTCCTCAATAATGGACCCTAGCATTTTCCCCACAAATGATGTTGGGCTAACTTCTTGAGCACAGGTATCCAGTGAGATCTGGAAGATTTCAAACATCTCCACTATCTCTGTGCTCTTTCCTTCAAAGCCCTTGGATGTAGATCATCAGTACCTTGTAACTTTTATGCTGAGTCCCAATAGTTTGTCAAATACTTTGCCCCTTGTGGCTGAGACTGTTACAAGATTTTGCCTCCCATTAGTTCCTTATCTGTTATCTTTGCGATATTTCCGGTATCCTCCACAATTAAGACCAAGACAAAACAATGGTTTAATTATCTGTCATTTCCCCATGGTCAATTCCCTAGTCCATTCCTTAAGAAATCCCAACCCACTTTAGCTACTCATGTCTGTAGGAGCTGTAGTTGATTTTATATTTTTTGTCAATTTACTTTCACAACCGATTTTCTCCTTGTTAGCGTTTTGTCATCCAGCAAGTTCCTAAAAACATTTCCAAATTTCTGGCCTATGACAAGTTTTCACTGCTATATATGCTGATTGAATCCTCTCCCTGACCACCTTTGTTTTTCATGGGCGGCTTATCCCTTCATTGAAAGCTTCTTTTCGACTAGAATAAATCTTTGATGGGCATTATGAAGCATATTCTTAACTATCTGCAACTGTTTATCTACTGACCTCCTCCTTAGACCATTTTCCCAACCCACATTAGACAATTTTCTTCATCCCTGTAATTACACTTATAGAGGCCCCTGTTGCACTCCCTCAAACTGAACTTGAAGTTCTGTTGTATTGTGATTACTATCTCCTGAAGGATCCTTAACAATGACATCTCTTATTAATCCTACCTCAACGCACATTACGAGATCTAAAATAGCCTTTTCTCAGGTAGGTCCTATGATGTACTTCTAAGAAACAATTCCTGACGCACTTTACAAATTCATCTTCCATGTTACCCTTGCCCATCTGATCTGTCTAGTCAACATGCAGATTAAAATCACCCTTGCCAATTGCAGTGCTTTCTTTACAAACCTCCATTATTTTGATTTATACTTGTTCCAATAGTGAGCTAGCTCTTTGGGCACCTAGAGACAACTCCCAACTGTTGTTTCATTCCCTTGTTATTCCTTCTTTCCACGCACACCAATTCCACACCTTAATCTATTGTACCTATATTATTACTCACGACTGCATGCATGCCTTCCTTTATGACCAACTCTACTCCACCTCCTTTTCCATTTGCCTATTCCTGCAGGGCGTTGAATACGCTTGAATATGGAGTTCCCCATCCTGGTCACTCTGGAATCAGAGTAATAGCTATCAAGTCATATTCATTTATTGTTTTGTGCCATCAACTCATTGACCTTATTGCAAATGCTCTATGCAGACAGATAAAGAGCTCTCAGCTTTGACTTTTTATTCTTACTACTTAGGTGCTAATTTCTACTGCACTCTTCTGCATATATTTTATACTTCTCCCTGCCAGATTTTGATTATTAATCACTTCTTCAATATCTTCTGTTCTCATAGCTTTGAGTTTTTAAATATCCTTCAGTTGAACTCCTTTGCTACCCTGTTCATTAATTCAAAGCCCCATCTACAATCCTAGTATACGATTAGCCAGGACACTAGTTCCAGTATGGTTCAAATGAAGTCCATCTTAATAGTACTGGGGAAAAGAGTGCTGTTCTATGTGACAGACCATAAGACGTAGCAGCAGAGTTAGGCCATTTGGCTCATCAAGTCTGTTCTGCCATTCCTTCATGGCTGATATGTTTCTCAATCCCATTCTCTTGCTTCCTTCCTGTAACCCTTGGTCCCCTTCCCAATCAAGAATCTATCTCCGTCTCAAATACGCTCAATGACTTAGCCTCCACAGTTCTCTGCGGCAATGAGTTTCAAAAATTAACCACACCTGGCTGAAGAAATTCCTCCTCATTTCAGTTCTAAGGGTTGTGGCCCTTGGGTCCAAGTGTCTCCTATTAGTGGAAAAATCTTCTCCACATCCATAGTATCCAGGCCTCTCTGTATTCTGAAAGTTTCAATAAATCACCCCTCATCCTTCCAATCTCTATTGAGAACAGAGGGTCCTCAACCACTCCTCAAATGACAAGCCTTAAATCCCCAGCATTATTCTTGTAAACCTCCTCTGGATCCCCTCCAAGACTAGCACATCCCTCCTTAGATTCAGGGCCCAAAAGAGATCCCATGAATCAGAACCCATTTTTGAACCACATATTTACCTCTCTAATTTTATTAATCCTACATCAATTTGCTTCTGGCTCAGGTAGTACGTGAGATTACCTTTGAGGTTCTACTTTTTAAGTTTAGTCTTGAGCTGCTCACAATCTCTCAGATGTCTTTCTTAGCCCTACATGTGTCATTGGTACTGATGCACATCACGCCAACCAAATCCTTCCCCTCCTGCTCCAGCAGAAATAGAACACAGAACAATACAGCACAGGAATAGGTCCTTTGCATTACTTGGAGTCATGTATAAATGTACATTTATATGTACACGATGGCTCCAGGAAGAAGTATCTGCAGTTCCAATCTACAAGTTGAAGTCACTTGGGGCTCTGGTGGAAGAGTTGTGAGAGTGGTATTTTGGGTGTTACATCAGGGCTGTATTTTGAGTACTATACAAAAGCTAGTTTATTTTCTACTTAATTTATAAAGGAGCTATTTGGGATTATACTTTTACAACGTGTATAAAAATCTTTGAATTGGTTAAATAGATAGCTTGCTTTATTCCATTTTATCTTCATTTCTTGTGAATAAACTTCAGTTTTATTGTTAAAACAAACTCTGCAGCATTGTGTTGTGTGTCAGCAAGAGACCATTTTGTTAAAACCCAAACAAATCAAAATTTGGTCCATCAAGCCAAATTTTTATCTGGGACCTGATTGTCCAGTTATAACATCGGACGTGATCATTAGTACAAATGAATTAATGTAATGATAAACATTTTGTGAAGGTCTAATAACTAACTAGGGCAAGGCAACCATTACAGTCGCTCTCAAAGCAATTTTGTAATGGTAATTGACTTACACCTTAGAATTAAAAGTTCAAGTGAACTCCAAAATCTTGTAAGACCACCCCATGGGCAAAGACAAACAGCAGTCAACTGCATTCTAAACGACAGGACAGGTTAAAGTGTCAAACCAAGAGTTACTAGTCACAGAAATCACTAATGCACCCAAAAACGCCTCTTATAAATTTGTGACAGATTTCTAATTGTCGATGGAGAAAAAACTGTAAATGCTTACACAATAATTGATTATTCAAGTAAATACACGGAATATGTTTAATTTTGGGTTTATAATCTTTGTTCCAGATATAGCTCCTAAATTGACTTTTTAAATGTAAAAGTAGTGCTAATGAAACTAGAGTAGTAATCTAGAGGTCTAATAAAGTGAAGAATGAGAGTTCCAATTCCATCATATTTAAAGAGACTAAATTCAATTTAGAAAATAAAATCTGGAAATAAGTAATCTGATAGCAGTAAAATTGACAATGAAACAGTCAGACTCTGACAAAAAAACTGACCGATTTACTAACCCCTCTTAAAAAAGCAAAGGCAAGTATGGAAAGCAGGTTATATGCAACTCAAATTCTACATCAAAGCCGCTGCTCTTTGCTATTCTGAGGTTGTCTATCAAAGGACAAGCACCATCTTCTCATGGTTGCCGAGGAATTAGAATATGTCAGCCTGATCAATGTTGCCTACATCCAAAAAAAATTAAAAACATTACAAGTAGAGATCCAAACATCTCAGAACTGCAATAAAAATCTACCAGTTAAAGCACGCTCTTTAGCATGCTGTAAGTACACTAGTTCTTTGCTCTTGGGATTTAGCAATGCTAGAAAGACAGCATTCTGTGCTCATTCCCTGTTCCACCAAAGGCATCAATTATTAACCACATAGCATAGAACCCAAGTCATAACTAGGCCAGATCAGGTAGCTTGCGCAGTGAGGTTCCTTATAATAAATAGACAAATTTTTGTCAGATGGGTTGAATGTCGAAAATTACAAAATCCACTGACAAATACATCTTTGTTGAACGTGAAGTGTTGAGGACTGCTTCTAGCAAACAGCAGAGATGATAAGCTACATTACCACCTTATTGTATGCTTACACAATTTGGGTATTCCACTTGAGGAGACAGAGGGAAAGAAAAAGTTATGGCTACTCAAATAAGACATTAAACAATGGGAAGCTTACCAGATCTTTATTCTCTTTGGAGTGAGTCTACTTTTCTGAATCATGTTATCCACTAAGTAGTAAAGCAGCACTGTTATTCCAGCAATGTAAAACATGACATATAGGATGAAGGTCACATGCACACAATGAAAGGGCACTTCAAACTGTTGTTGAATGTTATCCTGTAGTTTCAAAAAAATTACACCAAGAAAGAAATGACATCATTTAATATCAAAGACTTTAAAAATACTATTTTAAAGAACAGAGGTAATAACACTGCTAAAGTCTAACTGAAAGGCCAGATTTTGAAACTTAGTTTGCACAGATTCCCACTCAAGTACAAAACATTGGCAGCCAAGAAATAGTGGAACCTTTGTCTGGAAGCAACAGATATCTATTCCAATTCTTGGAAAGCCTAGCATTTCTCAGATACTAGAGCCATCTATGTTCTTAAGTAGCAAGGCCCTGACCACATTCAAGTTTGTGCTGATAAGTGGCAAGTAACATTCAAGGCACACGGGTGGCAGACAATGAACATCTCCAACAAGAGAGAATTCAACCAACTCATGACATTCAGTGGTAATACCAGTGCGGAATCCTGCACTATAAGCTTTCTGGGGTTACCAGTGATCAGAAATGAAACTTGAACAGCCATATAGCTACTGTTATGGGTCATCACTATTTCAGAAAACAAATCAGCATAGTTTTGCTGAAGCTTATTCAACTTACAACTGTCCAAATATATGATATTCAAGTTAATACTGAATTTTTAGCCAAAGTGTACAAAATATTTAATCTGTGCTCGTCTTTTCCCATTCACCCGATTAGAAACATGCAGGTTTGAGGGAATGGAGTCTCGATCAAGTGAAAACTATAAAACTGGGCAATATGTCCATGCAGTATTTTGTAGTAATATAATCAAGCTGCTTCCAGGGTAATAAATGTCAATACTTGCAAACAAAAAAAAACCCCACCAAATCATACGTTAATGTTAAAATTTGGAATCTGAACCACAAGAAGCTGCATACCACATATTCCTAGTTCCTTTTAGGGTCACAGACAGATGAATAGCACAGGAACAGACCCTTCTGTCCAACTCGTCCACGCCAACCAGATATCCTAAATAAATCTAGTCCCATTTGCCAGCATTTGGCCCATATTCCTCTAAACGTTTCCTATTAATATACCCATCCAGATGCCTTTTAAATGTTGTAATTGTACCAACCTCCACCACTCCCTCTTGTAGCTCATTCCATAGATGCACCACCCTCTGCATGGAAAGTGTTGTCCCTTAGGTCCCTTTTAAATTTTTCCCCTTTCACCTTAAACCCATGCCTTCTAGTTTTGGACTCCCCCACGCCTAAAGAAACTTCAACTTTAACCATCTGCCATGATAGAATTTGAACCCATACTCCTAGAATTTTAGCCTGGGTCCCCAGTATGAGCCCAGTGATATTACCACAGTACCACAACCTCTCCTAAACACCAGCACAAGTTGCAGCAATGGGATAATCTGTTCAAAGTTTAAGTATGAATCACAATTCCCCCCCCCTCTCTTGAATTTAAGTCTCCCAAGCACCATAAGCCACTCTAATTGCAGCTCAGCAAACGTGTTGATCCAGAATGCCATTAAAGATCAAGTCATTTTTATCCATTTCTCTCACCTTCTGACTTCTTTCAAATCTACACAAATCAGGATTCTAATGGTCTCCACTTGCCTGGATGACCACAGCTCTGGTAATAGTCAAGAAGCCAGACACTATCTGGGATAAAGCAGCCTACATGCTTCATACCTTATTCACTATCATGAACATTCACTCTCTCTACTGATTGCACCCTGGGTTGTGTTGTGGGTCATATACAAGATACATTATGACAACTCCTCAAGCCTCTTTTCACTGGGTCTTCTAAACTCACAATGTCTACTCCAGAAGGATAAGGATAGCAGGGAGTAGCACTAGCTGCAAGTTCCTTTCCAAGTCTCACACCATCTTGAAATGGCAAAATAATTTTGGTTCTTTTATTGTGAACTCCTTAACTGGCATAAGTAGACTGCTGTATTTCAAGATGATAGCTCACCTCCACCTTCTGAAGAGGAATTTGGGGTTTGGTAGTAAACACCGTCTTTGCCAGTGATGCCCACAAACTGCAAACAAATAATAATGCTGTCCAAAAAAAACCCACTTACTTAATCCACTGTTTTTCTACTCCAATTTTTAAAAGGCTCATGATTGAAACATCTTAAAATCTGTTTGAACCACGTGTTAATCTAATTAGCATTTTGCCAAAGGCTTTTTGATAAATAAGTTTGACTGCACTATTTTCTTTCAAGCTGCATTTTCTGGCACTTTACAATTCAGTTGCAGTTCTGATCTAGTGTCAGCAGATGGCATGAGAATATTCTGCTCGTACAGTTAGTAAATTCTTCGATGAATATTCAAAACTTCACATGGAATGTCTTTGTAGCACAATTATTTCAAGAATAGGCATAATATTGCCAGCCATCTAACTCAGCTTCAACAAGCCACACAGCCACATCGCCGGCAACCACCTAGAAACCGATATCCATTTCAAGCCCACCGACTCCCACAGCTACCGAGGATACACCTCCTCCCACCCACCTTCCTGCAAAAATGCCATCCCCTATTCCCAATTCCTTCACCTCCGCTGCATCTTCTCCCAGGATGAGGCATTCCACTCCCGTACATCTCAGATGTCCTCGTTTTTCAAGGACCGCAACTTCCCCCCCTCAGTGGTTGAGAACGCCCTCGACCGTGTCTCCCGCAACTCAACCCTCAAACCCCCTCCTCGCAATAAAAACAAAAACAGACTGCCCTCGTCCTCACGTACCATCCCACCAACCTCCAGATCCAACGCATCATCCTCCGACACTTCCGCCATCTGCAATCCGACCACACCACCAAAGACATTTTTCCCTCCCCACTCTTATCTGCCTTCCGGAGGGACCACTCCCTCCGTGACTACTCCCTCCGTGACTCCCTTGACTGCTCCACACTCCCCTCCAGCCCCACCACACCCGGCACTTTTCCCTGCAACCCCAGGAAGTGCTACACCTGGTCCAACACCTCCTCCCTCACCCTCATCCCAGGCCCCAAGAAGACTTTCCACATCAAGCAGACGTTCACCTGCACATCTGCCAATGTGGTATACTGCATCCACTGTTCCCGTTGTGGCCTCCTCTACATCGGGGAAACCAAGTGGAGGCTTGGGGACCGCTTTGCAGAACACCTACGCTCGGTTCGCACTAAACAACTGCACCTCCCAATTGCGAACCATTTCAACTCCCCCTCCCATTCCGCAGGCGACATGTCCATCCTGGGCCTCCTGCAGTGCCACAATGATGCTACCCGAAGGTTGCAGGAACAGCAACTCATATTCCGCTGGGAAACCCTGCAGCCCAATGGTATCAATGTGGACTTCACAAGCTTCAAAATCTCCCCTCCCCCTACCGCATCCCAAAACCAGCCCAGCTCGTCCCCGCCTCCCTAACTTGTCCTTCCTCCCACCTATCCCCTCCTCCCACTTCAAGCCCCACCCCCATCTCCTATCTACTAACCTCATCCCGCCCCCTTGACCTGTCCGTCCTCCCTGGACTGACCTATCTCCTCCCTACCTCCCCACCTACACTCACCTTTACTGGCTCCATCCCCGCCTCTTTGACTTGTCTGTCTCCTCTCCACCTGTCTTCTCCTCTACCTGTCTTCTATCCGCCTCCCCCTCTCTCCTTATTTATTTCAGAAACCCCTTCCCCTCCCTCATTTCTGGAGGAGGGTCTAGGCCTGAAACGTCAGCTTTCCTGCTCCTCTGATGCTGCTTGGCCTGCTGTGTTCATCCAGCTCCACACCTTGTTATCTCAGCTACAATTAAGTTAGTTACTGTTGTAGCTAAAGAAATGAGCCAAATTGTGCACTGCAGTGTCCTGCAGCCATGAGTTAAATGTTCAACGATATTTTTTGAAAGATGTTGGCTGAGGGACTAATATTGTCTGTGGGCAGGAGAACACTGTTGTTCTTCAACTAGTGCCATGGGATCATTTATATCCACCTGAGACAGAGGGCTTTAATGCCTCAACCAAATGATATATCCAGCAGTAATCCACGAATGTCCCAGCCTAGATTACGAGCTGAAATCTCTGGAGTAGGGCTTAAATTTACAACATTCTGACTCGGAGCTAAATGGGCCATCACTAGGCTACCTAAAATTAATGGCTAAATAGGGGAGCAGCACATGCTTTGTGATAATAGCTAAGCAATAGAGTTTTGTAGTTTATGTAGACTAGTCAGGAAAACATCAGACAATTCTAGCTTTGATTCTCCAACTGTTCATTACCAGTAGCTTCCAGAAATCCTTGTGCCACCTTATGAGTGATTGGTTCAGTGCTACTTCTGAGCTCCTTGCAATAGGGTGGTACCCATGGAATGTCCTGACTCTCCCACTATAGTAATTTAAATGCAATTGTAATGGGCCTAAGAAAAAACAAACAGAAGTTATTAATTAGGACTGCCACGGTAACTTACCATACCCTACCAAAGTTACACAATAATGAGATTTAAGAGTAGATTGCCCAGGTGTTATAAAGCATCATGGGGTTGACGGGGAACTCTTAGAGGATCAAAGAGTCAAATGCAAAAAGTGAAATGAAAAAATTATTATTCAAGCCATCAAGTTTTCTCCTGCCAGATCAATCTACAATAAACAGAGTGCAAAAATTTAAATCCCCATTAAAGATTTCAATCTCAGGAAACAATGTAAACTCTAGATATTAAAGTAAAATGTCAGGTCTTTCAACATTCAAAACAGAGAAAATGTATTTCGGAAAGCAACTCTTCAGCAGAATCTCTTCTGCTGCACACAACTTCCTTTTACAGTCAAAATTATGATGAACAATTTAATTAAGACTGTAGCTCTCCCGCTACTAAATAGATCACATACCATGCAAGTATTCAAACAAGATGATGACAGCAAAAATTAGGAGCAAAGATGATATAGTGAGAACAACTACTTCTCTTTTAGTAAGTCGCATATCATCCATGTCTGGCCATAGGCTGACCTGCAAGTATAGAAATTGGATCATTAGATGTTAAGATGTCGAGACCTTTCTTTAAATTTACCTATTAGCTTAATTTTTATTTTAAAATATAGGCAATTCTTTTTGGTAATCAACATGATGTTCTTCAATGAAGGGTCTAAGGCCTGAAACGTCAGCTTTCCTGCTCCTCGGATGCTGCTTGGCCTGCTGTGCTCATCCAGCTCTACACCTCATTATCTCTGATGTTCTTCAATGTTGGGAAAGGGAACATTTTGGTTAAGGTATAGCAGAACAAGATGCACAGTAAAATTCTCTCTATTCTGTACCATTATATCTTGATGCAGGCTTATACATGAATTTTGAGTTAAGAGTCAACCACATTGCTGTGGTCTGGAGTCACATGTAGGCCAGACCAGGTAAGGATGGCAGATTCCTTCCCTAAAGGACATTCATGAACCACATAGGTTTTTCCTGACAATCCGCAATGGATTCATGGTCATCATTAGATTCTTAATTTCAGATTTTTATTGAATTCAGATTCTACCATCTGCCATGGTGGGATTTGAACCTGGGTCCCCAGAACATTACCTGAGTCTATGGATTAACAGTCCAGCAATAATGCCACTAGGCCATTTCCATCCCCTCCCCATTTGAGGAAATGTCCTTGAATATTTTTAAGGCAGAGGGAAATGCACTCCTGATAAACAAAGTAATAATGGTTTCTGGGGACAGGAAAGAGTGCAGAGTAATCAGATTAGCCAAGATTCCATTGAATGGCAGAGCAAGCTCAGACAATCAATGGACCTATCCCTTCTCCTCATGCACATGCATGTACGTGGTATTTTTACCTCTTCAATGTCTTCAAATCCTCTAAAATGAATTATCTATTTGTGCCACATTTGAGTGACTTTGTTTTAAGAGCATACATTCATTAGTAAATGATTTGTCCACTCAAATTTTGCATAAATCTTTTCTCTCGTCAGCTGTCAATATATTTTCCATCTGGGCTATACTTAATCACAGATTCCACCAGCACTTTTGTGCTTCTCCTCTTCCCGGCACAATGCTTTCAATTAAAAGCAATCAGTTCAGATTAATTTTGATTTTTTTTGTTTTTCAATCTGGATCCACTTAGATAACTGCTTATGAGATAGGAAACGAGGAAGAACAACAAAGATATAAAATATTTTAGACCGGCACATTGATTTGTAACAATAAAGACTTGAAGAATGGGAGCTTACAGTTCCCTAAATGTAACACTACTTCAAATACAAGACTACTCCTCCAGTAAACAGGAGAATGTGTCATATCATAACAAGAAATAGAAAAGAAACAAGGGTGGAGATTAGAAAACAGAAAAGTTATTTGTTTCAAAACCAAATACATTTAGCTGAAAAAGACACAACTTCCACAATCACTAGCTTAGCTACACTTTTACTTGTGGTTATGGTACAAAGCTCATGAGATTTTGGAAAGCCTTGGTTAAAGCAATGCTGTGATAGCAGCATATGTTCAAGATGATGTTATGACCCAAAGGGGCTGATAATAATATCAGAAGAGCAATGTTACAGTTTGTAGTCAGGTTACATCCACACATACTCCCCTTCCGCACACAGGAAAAGTAGACTGATAAAAAAGCTACATTCTGCATGGATTGAAAGTTATATACTGTACAATAATACCCTTCAATTCATTCTCCCCACCATATTACACAGTTATACACTACAAGTTTTTAAATCAACTTACTCATTAGTTAAACTCAGTTGTGGCATTTCATCTACTACAAAATTATACAATTAATGCTTATTATGTAATTAAGGCATTTTGAATCACTAACAATTAATAGGTGTACTTACCCAATGAGGAATAAATGTTAAAAAATATTACACAAGAGAATAAAAATTCATTACAGAATTTTTCCAAAGCAAAATAATGGTAAAAGTTTCAGTTAACCCTTCAGAACAAGGTGTTGCAATCTCAACTTTTGTATTTCACAACTATTAGTTCTTTTAGTAACGAGGTGTTGTCAGAATTTAAACTTTTAAACTGAAGTACTTACTTTTTGAAATTTTAATGTCAATTTGGATGCAGGTGGATGAATCAAGTCACAGAAAACATCAGTTGGAAGCCAGATCCAACCACTGACTCCTGCATTTAACCCCAGTATGTATGTGTATAAAAACCCCTCAGGCAGGTTGTCTACTTCAATGTTAAACACTTAACTACAATGATACAAACATATTTTGTGCAGTTACCTATGGCGCTGCATTTGCTAGAACTTGCCAGCGAAAGCAAAGTGAGAAGGCAGCAGTAACCAAGAGACTGAAGACAGGAAAACATGATATCAAATATGATAGCTCATAGCTGAGATAAAAGGTACTGCAGATGCTGGAGAATCCGAGATAACAAGCATGGGGCTGGATGAACACAGCAGGTCAAGCAGCATCATAGGAGCAGGAAAACTTGACGTTTCGGGCCTAAACCCTTCATCAGAAATGGGGGAGGGGAAGAGGGTTCTGAAATAAATAGGGAGAGAGGGGGAGGCGGATAGAGGATGGATAGAGGAGAGGATAGGTGGAGAGGAGGCAGACAAGTCGAAGAGGCGGGGATGGAGCCAGTAAAGGTGAGTGTAGGAAGGGGGGTAGGGAGGAGATAGGTCAGTCCAGAGAGGACGGACAGGTCAAGGGGGCGGGATGATGTTAGTAGATAGGAGA